>OW203722.1:16274985-16864985 GCA_934045075.1 Yponomeuta sedellus | reverse complement strand
TAGTAACCAGGAAACAACATTAACATGGAAATACATCCAGGTTGAGGCTATAGAACCCACGACCTCCAGCACGGTCATCAGATGTAATACCGATAGGCCAAAGAGATAATCAAATATTTAAAAATATCTAAAATGAAGTCTGAAATTCTTTCTTACCTACAATTTAATTAGGGATGCATTTTTTTGTATCGTTAGACTTATTCAATCATTTTTAGATTTATGGTTCCATTTCAAAATATTAAGCTGTAAAGCGCAAAGTTTGCTAATGTGGTGCCAAGAGAGGGGCCCAAAAGGTTCATTTCAGATACGTGATCAAATCTGCGCAATAGCGCTTATAATGAACTTTAAAGGAAAACTATCACGGCTAAGTTGACTTTATAAGTTAACGAGTAATCGGCAAACTTTAAAAAGAAGACTTCACAAAAATGCCATAGAAAATTATTTTGATAAAGTTGTTAGTTATGCAAAGCAGATAACAAAACCTCTCCTACGGAACCCTACACTGCGCGTGGCTGACACTCACTTGGCCCGTTTTTCTTGTTAAAATTCACAAAGCGGGTTAAAAGTTCGAACTTTTTTAAGAAGAAATCATTCATTTAAAGCTGTTATGAATATTTTTTTAGTATAAACAGGTACATATTTTATTAACTTATAGCGACGGATATTGTTTAGTAATAAGTAGTATTTTTATTATCTATCCATCTATATCTATAATCAGCCCACATCAACCCACTGCTGGGCATACGCCTCCTTTTTACTGCGCCATTCCTCACGGTCCTGTGCTAATCTGATCCATCTCTGACCCGCAATCCTCACGATGTCGTCTGACCATCGTGTCGGTGATCTGCCTACCAACCTCCTTCCCTCCTACCACTCCGATACTGCCCTGGTCCACCGGCCGTCCGGCCCATCTTCACTTTTAACTCTGTGATCCGCTTACCAACGTCTTCGACCTTAGTATTTTTATTAAAAGGTGTTTATTATAAACGTGACATTATATTGATTTTCAATGTGAAATGCATTAGAAGCAATAATAAGTACGCCTGTGTATCCCATAGGGGTAGGCAGGCGTAGGCACGCTTCATGAACGTTCATAAGTTGTTGCGTGCACGCATGCCGGTTCCGGGTACTTTTATTTTCCCCGTTGCTAGTACGAGTAATGTCTTCGCTTGAAGACAAACCAATATTTTCTATTCTATTCCATTCTATTCCGTTCCGTTCCGTTCCGTTCCGTTCCGTTCCGTTCCGTTCCGTTCCGTTCCGTTCCGTTCCATTCTATTCTATTCTACATCTCCTGTTTGGTCGACGTATGTCCGTCTGGGACGTCTCTTATAGGCCCTTCCATTTATGTTATTCTGCATATTAACATTACTACAAGCGGGAACGAGTCTATAAAAGTCAGGACTGGACTGATTGATGGCGACGAAGCGAAGTCTTGTCGTCACTATCAGGTGTGAAAAGGTCACTTGAGTAAATCGTATCACCCTAGCGATTTACTTGGGTATAATTTTATTGCGCGAACGGCGTTATCTATACAGACGGATATCAAGACAGGTAGCTGCAAAAACTGAATAGATACTAGGTTGTTAAACTGTTACGAAAAAGTGGAAATTAGGCAAAGCTACGATACGTACAAGTTTCTTGCCGACTATTACAATTATCAATAGGGACCTTGCGTCTAACTTAAATTGAAGTGACGTCGTTTTTATGAGACGTAAAAAACTCAGAAAAATTTTTTTTTTCGGATTTTTACAGGTCTCAAAACAATGTAAAATATCAAGTCACTATAATAATAATGATAATATTTTATTTCAGATAAATCCAAACCCATATTAAAAATAACACATTATAAAAGATGCAATGAATAATTAAACAATGAAATTATATACACACCGCACATTTTTTTAATAATAATAATAAACGTTGGGACTTCGTTTTCTTATCGAAATTTTTAATTTTTTAAGCGTAGTCGCATTAAAACACTCTTTTACGAGCTAACACACTACTGATAAACGCTTCACAAATGATAAGACCTTCAAGTAGTTGAATCACGAATCAAGTTTTGGAGCCACGCGTCACGTGAACAAAACATTTCGACAAGCATACATCATTAAAAGTTAAATCACCATTAGCTGACCCCGCGAACCTGGTTTTGCCATATAAATTAGCCTACGGCCTGTTCTTGGACCTCCAAAACCTAAAACATAAAAAACTCGTATCAATGTTCGTTTTCGAACTCCTCCGAAAGGGGTCGACCGATTTTTATGGCTTTATGTGTGTATTAACATTTTACGCTGATTGATATGGCAATACAACGACTGCCGAGTGAGCAAGTATACATAAAACTTATTTAAAAAAATCGGTGAGTTTGATGACATACACGAGACTTTTATAGGTAGGTATATTTAAGTATATTTATTTTTAGTGCTAAAGCCGCCGTCTGTACTCTAACGTTAAGAAATATCTGTGTAATTTCCATCTTTATGTACAATAAAGTGTTCTCTATCTATCTATATTACATTAGTCGTAGATAAAAAGTTAAGCAGTGTTTATCCGTGATTCGCAAGGCACGTTACGCCGATGGTGCCGGCTGTCATTAATGGCAGTCGTTAAGCCATGTCAGAGGCCTTATGGACAGCTTGATAACTACTGACAGTAAGGCCCGCCACTGTCTTACAATCCTCCACCAACCCGGACTTGGCCCCCGTGGTGGAGTATGGCCTAACCTTCCTGCGATGCAGGAAGAGACCCGTGCCCCAGCAGTGGGGACATACAAGGGTTGATAACGACGAATGATTCGCGATAAGCATGGACAGCTTGATAACTTCTGACAGTAAGGCCCGCCACTGTCTTACAATCCTCCACCAACCCGGACTTGGCCCCCGTGGTTGAGTACGGCCTACGGCCTAATCTTACTGCGATGCAGGAAGAGACACATGCCCCAGCAGTAGGGACGTACAAGGGTTGACGTCGAATGTTTATCTTTTAACATGGCCTATTCAATGAGACTAAAACATTTTTTTATGCAAGTTCTTCATTTATGAAAATAATGTGCATTCTTCAGCACGTCAACCTTTTCATGCATGCACTGTATTTAGTTACGTTACGACTGCTTTTTAAACAAATTTGAGGATGAATCTGGAATTGACAGTACCTACCTGTATCTTTTGTACGTAATTGTTGGTTTGATATAGGATTTTTGTTGTTTTTTTCTTACTTGATTGACTTGTTTTAAAATTGGTTGAACAAAACAACTAAAAAAAAAGGTTTCGAACCGTTTTCAGTATTATAAATCTTGCGTACTGCACGGGAGTAAAGTCAATATGATAGCACTCGAAGCGCTTGTGGCCTCGTCGAATCGAGACATTGGAATCAATCACTTGAGTTAAGCAACAACAGGTGCGGTCAGGTGCAGGATGGGTGACCGTCCCGTGACTACCTCTAGTGGCATATTTTCCGAGCGCTTCCGTACTTCGCAAGGCACGTTAAACGGTTGGTGCCGGCTGTCATGTGATGGCAGTCATTAAGCCATGTCAGAGCTCTTATGGGGTGGCTTGATAACTTCTGACAGTAAGGTCCGATAGTCGCGATAAGACTATCGTACCTTACTGTCAGAAGATGCGCGATGCTTATACATAGTTCTATGTCAAACGTGATATAGAACTATGTATAAGCATCGCGAGTTATTAGATATTAGTTAAAAATACAATACATCTAATCATCATAGTAAACAATGATTTATAGTTCTGTGAAAAAGGCCCGAGGATTGCCACTTACCACGACCCTGGCAAACCTCATTCGCTTCATCAACATTCATTAGTCATGCATGCACGCACGCCGGGTATAAAGTACATTTAAATAAAACGCAAATAGATACGAGTCACATTCCACCAAAAAATATAACTTGTGATTCGCGATATTTATTTTATTACCTCGAGATTCGCGGTAATAAAGCGCGTATTGTAATTATTTAAAGGTGATTGAAAATATGCACCACAATTATTAAAACATGGTAAGGGCGGAACAAACCATTGTCCAGTAGCAATAGTTCTCGAATCGATATCGGTAAATAAAAGTTTTATTAATCCAATAAATACCTGTGAAGAATTATGTTTCGGTACCGATTCTTGTTAAGTGTAACACTTGAATCGAACAACGAACAACATAAATAACAAGGATTATTGTGAAGTAAAACTAATCCTAAAGGTAATATCATTAACAATACAATATTAATGAAATATACAAAGGGCATTAAAAGGTTTAGACGTCAGAGTATGCATCTGTTTTACACACCAAGTGACCACTACTGAATTAAGAACACTTTCCTATGGCGAGCAGTTTTAACCAATTAATTATTAATTATTATACTTTATTGCACACGAAACATTTAACAGGACATTACATAAGAAATAACATGTACAAAGGCGAGCTTATCTCTGAAAGAGATTTCTTCCAGCAAACCTTAGAGAGTCGGATAATAATCGACCAATGATAATAGAAATAGTAAAAAACGTTTTTACTTGCATCAAAACCTATTTTGTGTATTTTCCCCTGAATATTCCCTTTTGTGGGATCCCGGAATCTTTCCGTCGCTATAAATCCGCGATCCACTACTAAAAGTCACTTTGTGTGCACTGGACTATGATAGTAAAAAAATGTCATCATATTTTTCTCGAAGAAGCACTAACTCACATTTACCGATAATCAACACAACATACTCGTAATACAGCATTAGGTAATGACATGTTATCTCAATGGTTGGACGAACATGAATTAGGCAGTTAGGTGCCTGATTGGTGTCCAGGTTTTAGAGCTCTTGAAAGAGAAAAATGGAACCCTTTTATTATATTTTGTTGTCCACCGTTCGTCTACCAGGGCCTTTTGACCCGGGTTGAACAAGCAAGAAGATATTATTAATAACAACAAAGGTTCCTTATAATCCACATGATTATCAGTCAATCGCTGCTCGCTGCTGGGCAGACCATGGCCTTTCCCATATCGCATAATGCCACAGAACTTCCGTCAGTTACACGATCCTTCGATCATCGGGATACTAGTATGGTCACTAACTGTTGTCCTCTTCTCGGACATTTATATTACATTTAACACATAATCAGACTCACTATCAAACCCTATAGGGATTTAGACGTACGCAACTTAGTTCTTTAGTCTTGTATCACGTCTCATGAGATCCAGCTGGAACCAAAGTCCTACAGAGCAAGTACTTTTTGTTTGACAAAAAAAACCTTTTATTAAAACTTTATATTTGCAGTCAAGGTCCATCTTTTTCATATACAGTGACAACATACAGAGACATACAAACGTACCGTAGAATTATATATATCTATATACGTGTGTATGTCACTGAACTCCTCCAAAACGGCTGGACAGATTTGAATGAATTTTTTGTATGCGCTTGGATGGCGCCCTGGATGGGTTAGATTCACAAATCTGCTCGGCTGATGGCGCCGCCCGCCGTAAGAGCAATGTCTGTTTGGTGCGTATTAAGCGGAACCCTTATGGCACTAGTTTTTCTGGCGCGTGTCTGTTTTTTTAACGGAAATCACAAATTGTCGCGGCGCATCGTAAAGTCATGTGAAGCCATGGAAACGCCCACTTGTTACCGACAATCTGACCTTTTTTCAATTGAACAAACTTAAGTAAAAGATACGCAACTTTAAATGTGTAATTTAACAGGTAACTGAAAACCTTAGGTATGTAATTTAAAGTTGTAGACATAACATTCATGTAATTGTGTAAAAAATATAGAAAAGTAACGTGTCATTATAGACAAGGTACAGCGCTGCTATGCTGCTTTAGAATAGCAGATTAGGAACAGATACTACTGTTCAATGCAAAAAGAGTTTAAATTTGAAATCTCATGTCATCCTCAATTAAATGTTGGCATTTTATCCGTTTTATCTTTGCAGCTCTCTAACTACCATGTTGCAAGTACTAATTTTATTTGTTTATAAGGCAGTGGTGATGTTTAATATTTTCATTTGTCAACTACTTCCTAATATTAAAACATAGCAGTGTGTTCATTTATTTTGCAAAAATTTGTCTTTTAATTCAGTTGCTACGTTATGGATGCCTGGTCTTGTAATCAAACGTTAGTTGGTCAAGCATCAGAAACGCTTGCCGGCAGTGGATCACAATTTTTGTTGGCCGTGAATACATTTTTGGCAGCCCACTGTGCTTTGACTACATCTTCGCAATGGCCTCAAGATAAAACTGACGAAGTTCTTAAAGGTAAGATCCATAAAACTTAGAATAACAAGCTTCAATCTCAAATATCTCTATAATGAATTTAAATTATTCCAGATCCATATTTCGACTTCATAGTCGTGGGTGCTGGATCAGCTGGTTCTGTTGTAGCTAACAGGTTAAGTGAAAATCCTGAATGGAAAGTACTTTTGATAGAAGCTGGTGGCGATCCTGCCTTGGACACTGAGGTACCTAAATAAAAGAGATGAAAAATTTGATGAGCAAAAAAATCTGTCAAAATTAAATTTTCACGTCTTCATTCATTGACTGGCTTCATACTCTAGCGGTTGACGTGTTTGACTACCGAAACAGAGATCGTGGGTTCATTTTTCTCTGGTGACCGCCGTAATAAATTAGTACGAAATGGGCTCGGTCTGGGTGTATTTCCATGTTTGTGATGTGCTTGCCTAGTTACCATAGCACAGGGTACCCTAATTTGGAACCAGGACAAGTGATTGTGCAGTGTAGAAGTTACTATGCAATGGACTTTTTTTGTCCATTTTTTCACTAAAATGATCTAGATTTTTACATGGACGCCTAGTTTGCCTTTTATTGTTCATTAAGCCGCAGTTTCTGCGCCACTTTGAATAAAACCTTGCATTTCAATTCATTTCATAGGCTTAGATAGTTTTTACTTTTGCAGATAGTTGGTGCAGTGTTTGATATATTTCACTCCCAGAACGATTGGTCATATAGAACAGAGCCACAAGAAAAAGCCTGTCTGAGTTCTACCAACAAGCAATGTTATTGGCCACGAGGAAAAGCTTTGGGAGGCAGTAGCAGTATCAACGCAATGTTTTACGTTCGAGGTCATAAGGATGACTTTAATGAATGGGAAAACCTTGGTAATGGTGGTTGGGGATATGAGGACGTCCTTCCCTATTTTATTAAAAGTGAAGGATTATCACACGATTGTATAATAAAGAAAGAAAAAGGTAAATATCATGGTGCAAATGGATTGCTCAAAGTTGGAAGACATATAGGGCATAATCCTATCAGCGACGTACTAATCAAGGCATATGCTGAACTTGGTGTACCAGAAGTTGATGATATCAATAAAGATGAGGGTATTGGCGTACTTAAAACCTTAGCGACGGCAAATAAAGGCCGTCGCATGAGCACGGCACGAGCTTTTCTGTCTTCAGTAAAAGATCGAAATAACCTTTTTGTTGTCAAAAATACTTTAGTTACCAAAGTTATTTTCAAAAACAATTCAAATACAGTTATTGGAGTAGAACTACAGCAAGAAAGAAAATTACACGTAGTTTATGCTAGTAAAGAAGTAATTTTATGTAGTGGTGCGATAAACACACCACAAATTCTAATGCTTTCTGGAATAGGTCCTAAGAAACATCTTGATGAAATGAATATTCCTATTAAGGCTGATCTACCTGTTGGAAAAAATTTAATTGACCATGTTGCAAGCCACGTACTTATCAATTTAACCACAAGTATACCAGTAGTAGATAAAAAACTATACACTACATTTGTTACAGAATTTATTGCAAAACAGACAGGACCACTGTCCAACTTGGGTGCCTCTGAAGTTATATCTTTTGTAGACGTTTTTAATATCACAAATACTGTACCTAATATACAGTACCATCACCTTGTGTTTACGCCAAAATTATACGACGTCACAAATTACTTTAAGTTACATGATTTCGACGACGAAACTACGGAAATACTTGAAAAACTACTAGAGGCAACCACAGTTTTATCTATATTACCTGTTTTATTGAGGCCAAAATCTGCTGGCGAAATTCGTTTACGAAGTTCTGATCCGAATGATAAAGTCGTTATCTACGCAAATTACTACGATAATCCTCATGACATGCAAACAATGGTTGAGGCCGTGAATTTTGTGGCACAGATAACTGAGACACCTGTCTTAAGAGATATGAATGCATCTTTAATTCGTATCCCTATAAAATCATGTAAAGACAAAACTTTTAGAAGTAATGAGTATTTTGAGTGCATTGCCCGACACATTTGCACCACGTTGTATCATCCCGTTGGGACTGCCAAAATGGGCCCAAAAGAAGATAAGTCAGCTGTAGTAGACCCTACACTCAAAGTCCATGGAATTCAAAACTTAAGAGTCGCTGATGCAAGTGTAATGCCGGTCATTGTTAGAGGTAATACCAATGCTGCTACAATTATGATAGCTGAAAAGGCGTCAGATTTAATAAAAAAATCTTGGAGTTTTTAGTTTATACTGATTCGAAATTGAACTGATAAAATAATTTTTCATTGACGTTCATGTAAATCAAGTAGGATTTCATCAGTACATAATATATATATTGGCCTTTTTTGCATCTACTTAATGAGATGATTTATACAGCTTCCAGGGGCATCTTTACTCACACTAGATGGGTGTAGGGACCACTCCGACGCTGTAGTGCCTGGGAAATCGTCCGTGCGTCCAAATAAAATACCAATGCTTGCTGCTGGATGAGTTTTTCTTAAAGATGCGAAATCATGATTTATGTCGAATTTAATTGGATGTTGATCCATTTGTGAGACATAAAATTTAAAACCAAATACCCATCAATCGAAACTAACAATGGCTATCACAGATCATCATTCCGATACGAATCATCTCAGCTTGAAAGTATTGTTTTCTTACGAGCTGGAAGATATAAGCCACAGATTTTAATTGCAAATTCGTCGTTAGCACCATACATAATATAGATGATTCTCTTTTAGTTAATAATATATCTCTGCATTCGAGTACAAATTCCTAATTGGAAGGTTAATCGTCTTCGTCTAATTTAGTGTAGATGCCGCAACTGAGGCATTTCATTCACGTGCTTTTTACTTGGATCCCCAATCATTAATCGTGGATTAAATCAGGTGGGCATAAAACATACAAAATATTCGTTGATTAGAAAGCAGACGGTCACCTTAATGAGTACTAATATTAGAAATGTCTAAACAACAGGTGTTGTAGTGCGGTGGCGACAGACATATCCGATTACACAACAGTTATGCCGACGCATATTAGCCATGGCTCAGGAAAATACAAAATAATCAGGAAGCAGAAATTGACCCTTTAAATTACAGATACACCAGTAATTTTACGGAGGTGTTGATTGCCTATCTGCGGCTTCCTGAGCTCGTACATTCATCGGATTAGAACATTTGAGTCTAATTTGTGATTAGCTCGACCGAAACACTTTTTGCTACTAAACTGGGGCGCTTCGCTAAGTATTCTCTAAGTTGCATAGACGAAAATGGCGTGATAAGTCAAGATAAGAATGCAGTAATTACGAGTATGTGCGTGTACAGCCGAGTACAGATGTAGAGATAAGACTTGTGAACGAAAATATTAATAAAATTACTGATTAAGAATTTGACTTGTATCGAAGACCAAATAAGCAAGCACTTTAATAGCGCTATGCATATCGCAATTATGCACCAGACTGCAATAAATTAGATTGTGTGGAAACGATGCAAAGGATCCGACTGAGTGATGAAATGACTTTAACTGTACCTGCCGATAAAATGTGAATAAACAAGCGTACCTACACACCCGCAAAGCAGGGCGTGGTGCGAATTAATAAATCCATTAGAGCGGAACATGTTACAAATACTACAATTGATCGCATAATATTGCTGTTGTTTGATTAAGTACATATTATGATTACACATGACCTCGTTAATCAGCCCATCCTGTAATATCGATGATGTTTTGTGAATTTGATTAAATACTGCCCGCGGCTACTTTCGTGTAGTTAGCGGAATAAGCCTTTGTCTACCCTGAAGGTCCATTCTGAGAATAGGTCCTCAGCTAATTAATACGGCAAAACAACGTTGGCCGTGCCAGCTAGTATCATCATAATTTTGACGAAAATTCCAACCTTAATATAGTCGTACTTATTGAACTGATGATGGAATGCCCGTAGACTTGTTTAGATGGAGGTTGGAATCGTGTAATAAAAAAATCTAGACATATTAAACATTAGATAGGGCATGGGTCTTCGTTTATAGTTGCCTGGAAGAAATTGCTTTTAGTAATAAGGCCGCCAGTTGTACTTAATTTTATATAATTTCTGTTACTGTAATTTCTGTGTACAATAAAGAATATTCTATCTATCTAGATTCCACAACTCTTTACTTTCACAATTCAAACTCAACTCTATGTAAGTGAAGCTGCAGAAACAGCTAATGCCGTATAGCATTTGTACTGTAAATTTTAAGAGCAAAGTTATGCAAAAGCAAATCATGAGTCACATGAGTCATATAAAAAACCAGTAAACCACTTCAAGTGATGACTTTAGAATTTGAATCGTCCCTGGATGTCTCCAGGACCCCGCCATCAGATTTGGCTTGACGACCACGGGATCACTTGGTAACTCTACTCTTTCAAACATGTAAAGAATTTTCCAAATTTGTCCAGAATTGAATATTCGCATAATTGAATCTACATACAAAATTAATAAATAAAAGATTCTGAGGGCGAATTGAAAGCCTCCTTTTTTAAAGTCGGTTAAAGATAGCTTTTTTATCTTTATCTTTAGAGTCTATAATGACCCACTAAACAACAATGCCGATATACTTTAAATTGGTTCATTTTTATTGAGAATAATTCAATTTAACGTAACATAAAGGACACTGTCCACTTTGTATGGGCGATTTGGCCAAACGTGAACAGTCAATTGAATTAAAACTAAGTAGTAGGTTTTGTAGTATGAGTTAGTAAGAACCCTATTACAGTAATTAATTTGCATCAATATACCTGCATTGTGAGTTTTTTGTTGCAAGGTGTCCTATGATTTGCTTGCTTTATTTGCCTACCACAAAGTAAGTCCGGTACAAAATCCGTAGTTGAGCCGGGGTCATCAATAAACGAAGAATCGGGATCCATTTTTAACAAGCCAAAGTAGTAATAAAACAAACAATATTCACGAGAAGCAAAGAAACAGCAAAAACAATGATGAATGAATCGTTTTGTTTTTTAGCCGGTGACAATAACAATTCAAAAAAAATTTTTTTTGTCTAGTGTTGCCATAAATAATTAGTTTACCCTCAAATCCAGATTATTTCTTTTAATAATTTTATCACACCAATAATTGAATACGACATATCTAGCAAGTATTTAATTGTAATGCCGTTGCATTAGTGTGCATTATTTTTTACCCAAATAATACTAAAACGCGATGCATTAGAAACTCCAAATTGTTTTCTGTGCAATTTGTATTCCTTAAATTGCAACACCGAAATAAAAATCAAGGCTGGTAGACAAAATAAAGACTGGATTTGAGATAAAATTCTTATTAGTTCGTAACTGTTTAAAATGTCGATTGATACAACGAGATAAGCAAAAATATTCGTTTTGAAATTAATTATAATCAGGGGTTATTTCGATTTTTCTCTTACATTCTGTCCACGTATGGCCCAAAATGGACAATGTCCTTTGAAAACTGCATGTATGGAAAACTCATACCATAAAAATCCCGTTTCTTTTTCAAAAACGTTTATAGGTACTTATTTCTATTATTGAATGGCAGAAATCAAAACACATTTCAATACTATGCTTTGTACGTTTTAAAATCTTTTCTTTTATAACCAACCTTGTACGATTCATTCTATTTTTATACACTTAAGTATCTATTTTCCGTTTTATGTGAAGTTTCCCTAAATGTACACAATTTTTTTTAATAAACTGGTGTTACAAGTCACAAAATTGGAGTTTCTATTTCTTGAACATATAAAGTGAATTAATACTCGACCTGTTAGGAGCAATCGACTTGATAGACATTATTTGTTTCTTTTTCTTCTTCTTTTTCAAGCTATATTAATCCACTGCTGGACATAGCCCTCCCCTAATGAGCGCTGTAGCCCCCTGTCTTCAGCTTGCCGCATCCAGCATTTACCGGCAGTTTTTCGTCATCCCACCTGGTCACGGGGCGTCCTACATTAAGTTTGCCGAGTTGCAGTCTCCACTCAAGAACACGTTTACTCCAACGGTTGTCGGTTCTTCGTCGGTTATTTGTTTACTCCTAAGGAAAAGTCATCTGAAACCGAGTATACGCTGCAAGCTAATTTAACTACCTACTGTCTAATAATCTAGAGCAATTTTTGGCTAACAAAACCTTGTAACGAAATAGAATCGATAATTGAACAAGCACTTAAAATTATTTAATTGTGAAGTTTTTAAAATACAAGGTGTCCTACAACAGTCCAACCAAAGATATAGAAATCTACAGAAATTTCAAATACAGCCAACTCCAAAACACAACAATCCTAAAAAAACTGCATTATTTATCAGTAGTTGACAACACATACGTAAGTTCACTCTAATTAGTTACGTAAAGGATGACTTTGTAACGTTTCAACTTCTGTCGATTATATATACATGGTAGGTACCTCTATTACAAACGTGCGCCAATCGTTTCATTAAAGAAATTAGTGATTTAGTTAATTTCGTAAAAAGAATAAGTTCTTCTCTATAAATCTTAGTTCTTCTCTATAATCACTATCGATCCGTAAATTATTAGCTCACATTTTGAACCACTCCTCGTATCTTTCGACTCGTATTCGTTCACGAATAACAATCAATGAATGACTAACATAAATATACTCCTAAGACGATGATGCAACACTTATCATTTCTTTATTGCTTAAATTAAAATGCTGTTACGGTCTTTGTCTACTACGGGCAAAAGTAACAGTGACCTATATAGTTTGATTTTGACGTGTCATTGGATTAGAAAATTCTTTATGGCATAATAAGCATATAAAAGTTAAAATTTATTTGTCAATGTACCGATTAGATAACATAAATACTTAGAATACACACTATATATATATATATATATATGCATATTTAAATCATTTATAGACTAGAAAAACATAGCTATATAGGAGTATTACTCTGCAGACCGAGTCATTAGCAATTAGTATAATAAACATACATTTTTGTCGCACATTAATTAAGAATTCAATTGAGTATAAACTCTTAAAAACAGACTTTATTAAGTTAAGAACTTTGGTTTTTAAGAGACCATTCATCGCTTTAATAATATATGGAGTATAAACTACTATGCGAACTTTAAAAACCTATTTAGAGGCTAAAAATTCCGCCCATGCTGGGACTCGAACCCGCGTCCTCTGGTTAACCGTACCAGCGCTTTCCCAACATTAGCTCAGTTGGGCGGAATTTTTAGCCTCTAAACAGGTTTTGTAAAATTGTCCTCAGCACGGGTTAGTGCAACAAAAAGAATATAATCATGTTGGTACAGCGATATCATTCCGATGTAAAACCTAACTGCAAAGTAGGTATTCGGGACTGCAAGCGATGCAAATTACTTCAGCCAGATGCATAAAGAGGTTCGAACCTCTTTACTTGTCCATTACCTCAGTTGGGAAAACACTGGTACGGTTAGCCAGAGATAGCGGGTTCGAGTCCCGGCATGGGCGGAATTTTTAGCCTCTAAATAGGTTTTTTTAAAATTATCCTAAGCATGGGTTAGTGCAACAAAAAGAACTATATGAACTCTTAATGTCAAGAAGACAAGTAAAATACTGAGTGCATGATTGTGTTGTTTCACGAAGTGAAGTACTTCATCACAAACCTCTACTATACATTAAAAGTTAAGTAGAGTTATGTAAACTCTAATTAAATAAACACAAGGACAGTAGCTAAATTAATGTCACCACCTAGTTGCGCGATTAATATAAAATTGTTACCAACTGCTACTTGTACCAACATCACTGCTCATTAGCCAAAGATTTTATAATATTATCACTGAGGTATCTTGTTATTGACGTATTAAGACGACCATAGATTAAGAGAAGAGAGAGAAAATGCAGGTATTTACAAACGAGGTACTTATGATCTCGGTGGCCTCGGTGGCGCAGCGGTTTGGCACGCTGACTGTAAAACCAAAAGTCTCGGGTTCGATCCCCGGCCGGGTCAAACTAGGAAACGAACTTTTCTAGTTTGTCTCGGGTCTTGGATGTTATCTATGCATTTATTATATTAAATCTATCGTCAAGTTAGCACCTGTAGCACAAGTCATTTAGTTGTACTTAGAATGGTGCTAACGAGATCTGTGTAATATGTCCATGGTATATTTATTTATTCATAATCAGTTCTACCGTTAACTTAACTTTTGACAGATACACACCTATGAAGTTCCTTATTTATTACACGATAACGCACCCACAGGCGAAAAATGCAACACTTTACGGACACATTTTTTACTACAATAGTGATGTAATTTGCTTTACAACAATATTATAACAATTAGATTATGAAGCGAAGACTATTTAAGTCCATTTTGTATAAAAGAACTATCTATGGTGTAAGAAATTAAGTTAAAATATTACAAGTAAAAATAATCTATCTAAAACTCATTCAGAAGTGTCTAGCTTATCACGATCAGACTGTAAAAACTATCAAAATAAAATAGCAATGCGATTATTCGTTTAAAAACTCAAGATAGGCGAGTTAAAATCAATTATCATAGAGATTTGAATCTGTAACTTCGTAGATCATTCGATCTAAAAGTTAAATAATCGACCGGACGACCACCGACATCAGTGTTTCGAACCTCTTTACAATACTCTCTCTATTACGTTGCTGCCTGTATGTAATACAGAGAGTATTGTAAAGAGGTTCAAAATTCTACTGATGGCGGTATTGAAAAATGTATTGGCTTAATTACCACGTGCCCAACGCGTATTAGTAACTTCTAGCACTGAGGTAGTTATGTGAACACCTTAGAAAACTTAGATTTCGTCACAACGTTTTCCTACACAGTTAGGTTTTGCTACTGCTACTTCACTGTATGTACTACAAAGTAATATATTACGTTTGACAAGTCATTGTACTTAAAAACCTATTTAGAGGCTAAAATTAGCACCCTTAAAATAAACCCTTAGCACGGGTTAGTGCATTAGAAAAATAAAAAAAAATAGTGAAGTCATTGTACTGTACGTAATGCAGAGAATATTGTAAAGAGGTTCGAAATTTCACTAATGCCGGTGAGTTGCCCATTAGCTCAGCTGGAAAAGCGCGCGCACGGATAGCCAGAGGTCGCGGGTTTGAATCCCGGTATGGGTGAAATTTTTAGCTTATAAATAGGTTTTTAAGTCATAATACCATAAAGCATAACCAGAATCTAGGCTCTTCAGTGTGCTACTTGTGATTATTTTATCTATTTATGCTACTTGTGAGGATGTTAGTAATCGACATTTATAAACGTTTGGAGTTATTCACGCGATCGCAATCACGAGCAATCACGACACAGGCTCTGCTCGGTGTTAGGAGCCACGCCAAGCGAAGAGAGGGTATAAGTGTTCACAATTACAACAATTGCAATCACAAAATAAAAATAGGTACTTACTTATTTTGACACTGGACGATAGGATATTATGCTATGTTCAGTTGTACAAATTACACTTTTGGTGCCTACCTTATTAAGCGCCGTTTTTTAACTTATTTAATGTAAGTTTGTGATGTAAAGCGTTTTATAAATAATAAAACTGGAACGACTTCAACTTTGTACTTTAATTTTAAACGAGATTTCTCAACTCCAAACAAGATTCCTCAAATCATTTAGTTACGTCTATCATCATCAGCCAATCGACGCCCACTGCAGGACATAGGCCTCCCTCGTGGTTTTCCAAGCTTGCCGGTCTACTTCTATACTTATAAGTAATAGATTTGATATACTTATAAGTAATTACATAACCGCGATTTTAAAATCCCTCAGATTTCTAGTGTGTATGTTATGAGTAATTATATAAATTGCTCGTATTCTGTTTTATTGTATTCGTCACCGATGAATTGCTCCGCTTGTGTGCTGGGCATTAAAAAATGGGTTATTTCTTTAGGCTGACCTCAACTTCAAAAGTTCAAAATCCGGCGCCTCGGCATCAAGTGCAGAAGACATCAAACGGTGCCAGTGGGACTCTAGTACAGAGCACTTATTTGTGCCGTTTGGTGTCGAGATGAAGTCACTTGGACCGTACGGGTCCAAAACACGTCTGCTCGTTAGAAAACTTTCGTCGCGTCTCGCCCAGAGACCTCAGGGCTGGCTCTTATCTCTTACAGAGGATATCGAACGAGGAAACGTAGCCAACATACTGGGGACCCGTCTCAGAGGCAGCCATGAACGTGGGCGCGGTTTTTATATTTAATATAATTTAATTTGTAGGTTAGGTTGGTTATAATAATATATTTGTAACATATATTTATTGTTTATTAATAAAATTTTACTTAATAAATCATGTATTAAGATAAAATATTATAACGTTTTTGCAGTTGGAAATATAGGTATCTCGGACAAGAAATAAGCAGGAAATGGCAAAGCAAAGCTTTTTGGAAAAATTGTATCGTAACTTGCTACAATCGCCAGTCAGGTCAATCTGAACATTTTTGTTACAAAATCGCACGCAACGTTGCTGAGTAAAGTGCACTTGGATAGGATGTGAGACTTTGGAAACTGTGCCTAATTAACGAATTGATAAAGTATTCATATTTGGCACCTCTCTATTATCAAACCAGACCACTGTTCAAAACTCATATTCTAAATTCACACTTGAATAACTTATCTCAAACAACGTTGAAAATTGTATTATTGAGTAATATTTTTTGGTTCTTAAAAGTTAATTATAATATGAATGTTTTCTGCATTAATCTGATATAAATTGCGGTAATAAAACATGGAAGTAGCACGGCTACTCCACAATAAATTTTAGCGTCCAATGCATAAGTGCAAAAATCGACCAACATAGTTGCGATAGCTGGATGTTGGTATGAATGTTTTCAATTATGTAAGGATCATTATGTCAAAACAGTAATGATTGGTCAGCTGTTGACTCTACAGTACGACGAATTATATGCATGTGTGTATTCGACAGCAGGTCAACTTTTACATTTCTATTGCAAATCCCCCGTATTGTAACTGATAAGAGTGCACGTATGTAAAGGTTGAAGTGCTATCTGCAGTTATGTTTTGGCGGTGGTAATGCAACTGCAAAACATTCGCATCGCATTCGAGTGTTCGTGGGTTCCAATTCTAGAATGTACCACTGTCAATGTTTTCTAAGTTACGTGCACTTGTGAATTTGTAGTAGCAATCCTACATTTAGTAATTTCTCCGCGGACTAATATCAACTAATATGTTTAAAGGAACACGAGTACCCGTGGTATTTACAAAGCTTAGCACTTGAAATCGCCACTCTACGGTGGGCACGCGGTGTGATTAAGCCCATTATCTTTCTCTGAAAGAGTCTGTCCCCAGTAGCGGAACATATTTAAGCTGCTTATTACATCACATCACGTCACCATCACAATAATATAATAAAGGCGAAAGTTTGTGAGTGTGTATGTTTGTTACTTCTTCACGTCTAAACGGCTGGAGCGGTTTTAATAAAATTCGGCATGGGGTTAGCTGACAGCCTGGGTTAACACGTAGGCTACATTTTACTGCGGAAAAATATCTTATTCCCATAGAAAAATTGATAAACGGCGGGTAACACCGCGAGGCACAGCTAGTGCTTAATAAGCATGATATGCAGCTAGTGTTCTCTACCAGTAATGTGACTAAAGGTAAGATAAGAATATTCTCTATTGTACACTATAGCACATGACCCAAAAATTTGCAAAGATACGCAATACCGACCTACGGAATGCCGAATTGCGTACATGCAACGACTAATTAATGTTGATATAGAACAAATCAATGTGGCATACATTGGGGAGGCTCTCCAAGGCACACCACATTTTTTGTTCGGCCATCTTCATCCAGCCGCTACCAGCAATCTGCCTTAGATCGTAGGCCTGGTTTACTAGAGGGCGTCCTGCGTTACTATGAATAAATAGAAAACATTTTATAAGGTGGTCAATCAAATTCAACTATAATTAAGTCCATAATAAAAACGTAATGTTTTCTTTATTAACGTCAAAGTTGTTATTTTCTTAATAAATTGATTATGTAGAGAGGAAGCTAACAAAGGCCCTCTAAGATTCAACTGAAAGAATATGCGTGCTCTACCGGTTATCGTTCGCAAATATTAGATTTTAATAATGTAAATAACAAATTTTCAATTTAAGAATTAACACTGAAAACCAAATTTCAATATGTAACACTTAAAAACAACTTAAAATGTGTATGATAATTATTTATATTAAACTATTAATAACATTTTATTTCCATTGACTCCATTATAAATAAAAGTTGCTCAGTTGAGACGGTAATACATATTGTCTAATAGGAATTTACATAGTGGTCTCAATTTGGTAATAGGCCGGATTTAGATGTTTCGAAGCAAGTGATTATATATCTTAATCGCCAAACAATAAGTTGCGAGAGTGTTATGCTAGGACGGTGCGTGTTATTTCCATTTCTGCCTCTTGCGTTGTATATCTCGTGGCTCTTTTTAAATATATGAGAGCAACCTGATAAACTTACCTGATTCGACTCAACTACTTACTAACTTGGTCGGACTCTTCCGATAAAAAAACAGTTCAACTTTTCAGTTATAATTTTTTTTTACCTCTAAGCCCAGGAATAGTGTATTGTCGACTTATTCTATTCTACTCTGTTATAGCTATGTTCTGTATTTAGTTTTAGTTTGATAAGTTTTGTGATTGAAATCTTATTAGTTTTGTCCTATTTACGTTAAAATGTTATTGATCATCCAGTCAATAACTGCTTTAACAGTTGGATTTGCCATATTTTCTATAACTCTTTTTTGGTTTACAAAACTCTACAACCGTTAAAAAAAGAAGATGTTGCCGCTTTCCCGCCTAATTTTTTTTTTCTGTGGCTGGCCAATATTTTTTTTAGGTAGCCTTATACAAATGTCCCACTGCAGGGCACAGGCGAGTATGGGCTTAATTACCGCAGTAATTTAAATATTTGATTACCAATTACCTTACTTACCATTTTCACCACAGTAAAAATGATAAATATTTTGCATAAATCTTTACTGTCATTTTTGGTATATAGTTTAGTGTAATTTGACTTCGACTATTTCTTTA
Source organism: Yponomeuta sedellus (assembly GCA_934045075.1). NCBI lineage: Eukaryota > Metazoa > Arthropoda > Insecta > Lepidoptera > Yponomeutidae > Yponomeuta > Yponomeuta sedellus. The sequence continues at coordinate 16,845,718 of OW203722.1, read as the reverse complement.
CAAAACAATTTTTTTTTATACTTAAAAGAAAAAGCGAGTTAATGGCAAGTAGGTACCTGATGAATTTTGATTTCTTTCAGTGTCCAGATATACGTTTTTTGCGGTAAACAAGCGTAACTTTTTTTGCGTAAATTAAGAAGTTTGATTGTTGACAAAAATGTATTTTACACCTTTAAGGGAAGCCGTACATTTGAGAACAGGGTATAAATTTTAACTTGCTACCTCCACGCGTTTCCGAGGTAAAGGATCTTGACAGACATACTCACAGACGGACAACAAAGTGATTCTATAAGGGTTCCCTTATATAATGACTTTGTTGTTTACTTTTTGAGTAAACTGTAATAAATAAAAACTATGTAGAGAACGCACACGCTAACTGTGGAGGAAAACATCGTGAGGAAACCCGCGGCTTGGTTGGCTTTGCACGTGTTGACTTGTCTTTCCTGTGGGCTAGGCCGACTAAACTGTCAGGATGGTATAGGTGCTGGGCAAGCCTATACCATCTATAAAACCATGTCCTAAGCACTACAGCGTCGGATTGGTCCCTTCACCCATCTAGTGTGAGTGAAGATGCCACTGGGGGCTGCTGTATAAATCACCTCATTAAGTATATGGAAAAAAAGGCCAATATTATATAGAGAAAATGGAAAAAAAATATGTTCTAGACCAAAAGACCACAAAAGCGTATTTTAAAGTAGGTACCATGTACATAAATGCGGCTTATGTAAGCGTACCACTTTCAGTCTAAGTAAGGATAACGTGACAATTAGAAAATTTGCATTTTAATTTCGTCTTAGTTTCACAAGCTCTGTCTAGACCACAAGTATTTTGGAACCTCGGTCCAAATCGGAAGCAGCTGTGAGAACACCAACTTTTCGATTTGACGGTGATTTAATAACCAGTTGCTGGCCAAGGTTGGAAGTTAAGGGGCTCCACTAGCGCCGCCGCCGTTTTCTTTTGAACGTCCCCTGGCCTTGTACCTAGTGGCTAAGAAATGACAAACAGTAAAAATTATTCTGATTCCAATAAAAGCGGCGCCAATGATCAAAAGCATATTCGCTTCTACAGATCGTTCTTGCAAGAAGTGTCTTATAAATCTTGCAATCATGTAATGTAGGGTTTTTAGCTGTAATGCTAGAGTTCCAATTCAGTCCATGTTTTCGACGCAGGTTCTGTCATGGATATTAAAAATTTTAATTTACATGATTCAAAGATTTTACACTTTTCGCAAAAACAATATGTATGACTAGATACATTTTTATTTTCATATGGCGCGAATGAACGCCAAGGAGGCCCTTAATGCTGGAACCGAATGATTCCTGTTAAGGCAGGGTTTTCCGACAGTGCTATAACACAGATGTTTTAAAATATAGTTTACTCTTTAATAGGTAGTATTTAAAATTTGAAAAATATATTATATTACTTTTCAATGTCCTTGTAGGGCATTACTGCATAAAAAAATCACGAACATGAATATTTAGTAAATATTATGGTTACATTTGTGCCACAGAGAGTTTTGTATATTAAAAAATATTCCCGAAATGATTATTAATGTGTTAGTGACGTCGATCGTCAAAATTTAAAAAATTACATGTGCATTTGTGTGATTTCAAAAATACCTATATTTTCCCCAACTATTCGCTACCGGACGCCATAAGTCCTATAGAAATTGTGCGCTTGGAGAACCTGGCCTTAATCTCCGATTTGGAATATCAATATTTGTCAACATCATATTTAAGACTGCTGTTACGTCTGGCAATCGACCTTTTTGTTTCATCAATAAGTTAATATTAATAAAAAAGAGCAAATGAGCCAAATGTGGGTAGAAGCGCCGGTAAGTGACGTCCCAAGCGGAAATAAGACCACAAATAAGGGGGCGTATTACGAAAAGGCAATTTAAAAAGTACCCGAACGCGTGTGTGCATTCAACGACTAATAAATTTTGATGAAGATTTTTCAAGATAGTTCCAAGTGACAGACCCTGGTCTCTGCATACTCCTCCGGGATACAGGCATAAGTTTCTGTATGGATATGAATGGATGCAGTCTGAGTCTAAAATTACGAATTTTGGGGACGCATAACATCCCGTTACCTCAATGCAGCGGCAGAAAATGCTGTCTGCTTGCTAGTGCAGAAGCTATAATTATCTTTAACATTTGAATCTAAATGAGAGACATGTAATTTTAATCGTTTATTTTAGAAAACATATAAGTATAATAGTATGAGATATTAAATAATTTATAGTTTATCCAATCAAATTCGCCAAGCTGCGTAACAGTTTTATATTGTTCTATTATTTAATTTACTAGTTAGTATCTATGGTAATTATAAAGTTAATATTTTCGGGGTCTTTCACAGCAAAACAAAAGCAATTAGGGATCTTATAAACCCCGTAAAATTTAGACCTACCCAAACAGGTCAGGACATACAGTCTGCTTGTTTTAGATAGAGTTATCAAATGTGCCAGGTTTTACGTATGATTAGTCGATATGAAGGGTTTGCGACGGACATTACACTATAAAAATGTACAACACTATTGAATAAATTTTGTGGTGAGTTAATTATTGCAGTTTTATAAACAACTAGCTGTGTTAACCACGGTTTGTTAGGGAATAAGATATTTTCCCGCAGTAAAACTTACTACTGAAACCTATAGTTCCTATTAAATAGTAAATATTAGGAATCCATAGATATAATATTAGACAACATAAGAATGTGATTTATTGTACACTGGAAAAACAACAAATACGAAATAACACGGGACACGGGTCTCTTCCCTAAGGAAGGTATAGGCCATACTCCACCATGGGGGTCAAGTCAGGATTGGCGGAGGCTTGCAAGACTAGTGGCTGGACTGTCAGAAGTTTCAAGCCACCCCTAAGGGCTCTGACTTGGCTTAACAGCTGCAGAGCTTAATCATTACTAATCAATCACTCATATCATTTTAAAAAGAACGTAGATACATTTTGAAACGCTAATAAAGAATGTTGATGAAGCGGAAGAAAATTAAGATTAGGGCAAACTGCAAACTCTGATGCCCATACACACATGAACTCACGAGCGTGAGTTCATCTGTGTATGAATCGTTTTAAATTATCATAAACGCTTTACATTTCTGACCTACATATTGCCAGCAGTTTAATAAGTATATCTCTCGGCCTTTAACGACCTCGAGACAGAATTGTGAACTATCAATGTAAACATTCACTTGGTTATCTTATCACTTCTCAGGTTGTCTGAAATGCACTAACGGTGCGGCCAAATGCCTGCATTTATAGGATGTATGAAAATGTAGATGCGTTACCACTTTTTGTTAATTAGACCAAGGATTTCCGCATGTAACGAGCGATGAGGTATGATACCGCAAACACTAGGGTCTCTTCACGATGTTTTCCTACACAGTTAGCACGTGGCATAGCTGTTCCAAATTCACAAACGTAAGTTAGAATCAAGTCATTTGACTTTGCCGGAATCCAACCTTAGACCTCTCGTACAAGCCTAGGCCACTCAAATGTAAGTTGTAGTGGATGATTCACCGACGCGCTGCCCGAGCTCAAGCCACCGTGGGCCATTAACAAAGATAATATAAGATAAGAATATTCTTTAACATCGGAGCACATATTATAAAACATGTTAAGATACAAAGTACGGGCGGCCTTCTTAAATTCACCACAACTTTTCTCTCTTACGCCTACTGTGAATTACACAGAGGTTTCAAAACCACACGAATGTGGAACACTTGGCTTTTTCCAATAAATCGCCATGCCAGAGTACGTACCACCAGATCGAGTTTAGCACATTGCGACTCTTTTTAAGTAAATGCAAAGTCTTGAAGGCGACTCTATTCATGATTCGAGCGAATTTATTTATTCACTTATTCAAAGACAACCGGCCAAATGCATGTTCGGCCGCAGGTTTGTTGTAGTTTAGGGTTCCATAGAAAGAGGGTTTTTTACATGCTTTAGAGAACTAACAACTTCATCAATGGCCGTTGTCGTCGTCGTCAGGCTATACTAGTCCACTGCTGGACATAGCCCTCCCCTAAAGAGCGCCACGTTGTGCTATCATAGGGGACAATGCCCATAATGCCCACGACGCTAGGCATCCGGGTTGGTGATCGCAGTTCGGTGGAATTGTACAGCAGGCGGCGCTGCTGCCCACACCCCGGTTTGTATGGCCGTTGTACGGAGTACTTTTTAACATTAGATTACTTTACTATGACATAAAAAATTACATGGCAATGTTTCATCAAATAAAATGAAATTAAATAAATTTCAAGTCAGTTAATAACTTGACTGAATAAAGAAAATTATAAATGTCGTATGACGCCATCTCATGAAGACTTTTTTTAATGTGGCCTATAAACATCCCACTGCGGGGCACAGGCCTCCTCTCAGGCCATCTAAAGAAGACTAGGCTTCAAAATTGTTTTAAATATACTAAGATCTAAGGTTTTCTGGAAGAAATCTCCTTCAGAGATAAGGTCGCCTTTGTGCATGTTATGTCTTATGTAATGTCCTGTTAAATGTTTCGTGTGCAATAACAATAATACAATACAATGCGATGCGATGCGATGCGACGCGACACGACACGACACGACACGACACGACACGACACGACACGACACGACACGATACGATACGATACGCTATATTATATTATGTCGGCCTCAAGCAGCCCGTGATCAGACGGCAAGTCTCGTTTAGGGCCTTTCGACATGACCAGTATGCGCAGAGTTACTCCAGACAGGGCTAGCGTACCTCGCGGCCGAGTAGCTGAGTGCCAAAGCAGTAGTCCGTTATACATGTGGATGGGCAAGTTTGTATAAGAATCAAAGGGCTAATCTGTGTAAATATCGGTGTATTTTTTTTATGCACAATAAAGTGTTCTCTATCTATCTATTTAGTTGCAACTTACAAGTCTACTTCCACTTACTGTATTCATTTATTACATTATTTATGTGTCTGTAACACATGAGAGCGGAATATGGAGTAAACATGCTTGTAAATTAATGTCATGGCTTTCCTATGCACGATAAATATAGTTTTAATGTATTCTGCCTGACCCCATAGTGGTATAGAATATAGACAATAAATATAGACAAGCCTTGGAGTTGCAACGTCAATTAGCTCTCTAATTCTTTTGAGTCCATAATGGATAGCTAAGCCTGTATGCTAGTTTTACAATATGAGGACTCGTTGTAATTGTGCATCGATTGTGATGCCTAGAAATACGGCATCTCCCACAAGATACAGTTTTTTGTTTCCAAGTACCATGTTGTTATCAGCTAATCTTAGGTTTAAAAACCTATTTAGAGGCTAAAAAAACAGAGTTTTTTTTAAATTGTCCTCAGCACGGGTTAGTGCCTTAAACAGAATATAATAATCTTAGGTTTTTTAAGGTCTCATTTGGTCTTTTAAGAATTTAAATGCAAATGATTTACTATTAACCATTCTAATACATTTGAAACAACATTATTTGTCTCTTAATTTTACATCCAAGTGTAAAATTAAGTGTCATCTGCAGAAAAAAATGCACATTGTACCCGCGAGTTTGTTCTCATATCAATCTAATAAAATATATGTTACGTTGCTACTTACACTTACTATTTACTTACTTACAGTCGATCAATTTTCATCCAAATTCATACAGCCATTAAAACGCAGTTGCTTGACAAAGAAATATACCTACGTCTGTACAATTGTGTTAGTGGGATGGAACACTGGTATTTCCTTGATGCTTTCCTCAAAGTTTTTCATTGGTTTGCATTGTTTATGAGCAAAATAGTTTAGCTGCTCTGCAAAGGAGCAAATGACCTTCCCGAGCCACATTCCATAAACGAAATGTGCATCATGTTACGGGTCATCTGCTGTGATTATGCACGAACTATGATCGCAGGTTAAGCTGTGGTTATAGGAGCTGCACTCTGCGCACTTACCGGTTACTTACCTAGCATGTATGTAATTATATCAAATGTATTGAAATATTTTTTTTTATAGAAGGTGTTTTGAGATATCAATTTTAGGGTAACTTGCGCTAAGTCACTGAATGAAAAAAAGAAAACAAAATTATCTGCATAATGTCTAGGCATTTAAAATTATTTATGGCAATCATGGAATATTATCATATGTTAGATAGATTAAATATTATTTTGAAGCAACTGTTGTGTTAGGTTTAAGATGATTTCAAAAAATATAGTGTGAATAGAAATTTTTTATCGCTATATTTTTCTTAATTACAACAACCGAACGAAAGTAGCGCCTACATTGACATTCAGCTAATAGAATGTAAATTAGTTATAAATTAATAGTAAATAAAGAAATACTTATGCAGGGACAAATAAATAAATAATAAACGCAAATCATTAAATGCGTTTATTATTTATTTATTTGTCCATGGCTAGTACTGCAATGTCACGTGCAAGACGTTTTCCATCTTATTCACTGGATAGAGTTTACAGCTGGATAAAAAGATGTTGGTGACATACGAGCCGGCCTAAGCTTCAATTGTATGTAATTGGTATACCAAAAGCATTTATTATAATTCAATGTATTGAGTGAGCAAAAAAATTTTAAGCACTGGCGGGATCTTCACCTTAGTCGTCTAGAAACATACCAAATATTTTATCTTTCACTCTTCCACGCTAGTGCATTTGTGAATATTCCGATAAATCGCAAATATTTCCAATAGGCCGGCGGTAATTTTCTTTGACAGTTTGTTACACTTTATTGCACAATAAAATGTGATAACAATTACATACAAAAGCAGACTTATTTCAAGAGAAATTTCTTCCACTCAGTATCGGCCCATCGGGTTATTAAACATTGTCAGATTATAGAGTAGCTACTGCAAACAACGCGCTCAAAAACATAACGAAACTTTAGTTGTCAGTGTTTTGCGCTTTCGCTTTTAGGTTCGCAAAGGTATTACGATACGTGGTGCAATTAATAAACATTTAAAATTTTCTCAAGTTGAAAATTAAAAATGAATATCAACAGGCAGCCGACTCATTAAAAGATTGACGATTTGCGTAAGACAAGAGGGATCACATTTTGAGCATTTAATTAATTTACAAAAAAATACCCACTTCATTGACTACGGCAGTTTCATGTATGTTTTTAATTTGATTAAAATGATTAATTTCACGCTGTTCCTTTCTTTTAAAATACTATGTTACTTAAGAAGAGTTATTAGTTTTTGGCCATTCTTTCGATTGGCATCATAAAAGTAGGGGTGTTTTTTTTTTTTATTTAAGTCGGTTCGATTCCCAGACAAGGCAAGTAATTTTTTGAAAATCTTTGAATGCAGAATTACTAACTTTTAAAAATAACATAAAGTCTTCTTTCAGCGAAAACCCCTATCTACGATATTTAAGGTACTTTCCCTTCATGGTCCATAACTTTGGGCTGTATATTAGCAAACCATCTCGGAAAATTCTGCGGATTTTGGCAATCTGAGAGCAGAGTTATAAGAGATTTAGTAAAAGTGAGGCTATGCAACAAGCTGACAATGAAACTTATACTAAACTTATCCGTGTCCGTACAAGTTAAGCAAGATCGTAAGTCTGTAGAAAGAAAGCACTGGTCTGAGAATTATAATAACAAAAACAACAGGAAACACGCTCAAAACGCACTAAACGATACGAGAAGACGCTCTATTATTCTGAGAGAAGACGAGTGATCATAGATTGAGTCAGGGAGCTGTCACGCCTGTCACTGTTAGCACAGACCAAGGATGTTTTTCTTGGCACAGACACAGATTAAAAATACAGATGCCAAACACGGGTAATAAATAAATCGATCCGTAAACGAGAATCAATTTAAAGATTTATTTTCATCAAGTTAATATTTGGATTTTTTTAAACTGTTGACATTGAGTATATTATAATGTATTTATTTAATTTGATTGAATCAATCACCTGGTGCAGGTGTTTTTTATATAATACATGCAGACTAATCGAATAAAGTAATCGGTACCTATCCTATTTTATTAGGGGCATAAACTTATTTTTAAGATTTCTCGTCTTTCAGATTGTGAATTGAGCTCATTTTTTATATTTTAAAATAGAAAAATACAACGCTTCTTATAAACCATATCTCAACTATTTACAATCAGGCCCAGAAATCCCCGTCTCTAACTTCTAACTATAATTCTCTAACTTTAACTTCCGACGGTAAGGCACGCCGCTGTATGGCCTAACCTTCCTACGATGCAGGAAGAGACCCGTGCCCCAACAGTGGGGACATACAAGGGTTGATATCGAATTCCACTAAAACACTTTTAGACAAAGGAGGAATCCTTGCCTAAACCAGAAAATCTGCTAAAAATCAAACATACATTTCAAGTAACCCGCTGGCTTTTCATTCATTTTAAAATTTATTTAATAGAGAACTTTTGCTTCTTACATAAGTGCATAAACTCACGCCTGTATCCTGGAAGGGTTTGTAACTTGCCACGATCCTGACCGACCTTAGGACGGAATCTTTGACCACTATCGTACTTAATTTTACAAGCAAAAGAATACGTGTTAGTTCGATTCACAGATTTCAAAAACTAAGTTTGCTAATGACAGTGTTGTTGGTTAGACTATGTTTGTGGACCAATATTACCATACAAACATCCATTCCTAAGTGTTTATTTTTCGGTCTAAAACGTGTCTTCAATATTCATGACTAATTCAAGCACTTAGCCAGTGAAAACGGTATTCGGTAACATTTATGATGTGACACCATCTGAGGCACCCATTCTTGTATAATTAATCAATTTGTCCATATACAGGTACCCCTTCGATAGTTAATATTGTTGATTTGCTCGTAAAAGAATTGGGATTCTTAACACGATTGTTTCTGTATACAGTCGAAAGCACATCGAACTTCACATGAGTGCGCTCTAATCAGTTACGTTATGGGTGACTTCGTAACTAAAAAAACCTAAAGCTTTGGGTCTAATATGGAGGGGTTTGTTTGACTGATTTTATTTTTGTTTGCGTTGTTAATTACATTATTTTTTTTGTTAAAAAACCTTGACCCATTGAATTTATGTCAACGAAAGTTTAAAAAAGTTTAGTTAATAGTTTTATATTGATGTTATGGCTTCCGAGCTTCGCAAGGCACGTTCAACCGTTTGTGCCACCTGTCGTGTAATGGCAATCGTTAAGCCATCTCAGAGGCCTTATGGGCGGCTTGATTACTTTTGACAGTATGGCTCGCCACTGTCTTACAAACCTTCACCAACCCGTATTTGGTCCCCGAGGTGGAGTATGGCCTAACCTTCCTGCGAAGGAAGTTAACCTTCCTTCCTGGAAGTGACCCATGCCAGGAGTGGGGACATACAAAGGGTTGATATCGAAACAATGTTATATAATCAATATGTTATTATAATTCATCGACATATAATCTCGATGGATTAATAAATGGAAACTGTAGTCAACTACGCGCTATACTTAGATAAAAAGTCCATTAACGTAATTTTCTTTGGGATGTGTGCGAAGATTTTCTCCCGGTCCCCTGTTTCTATTCATCCAGACGATAGTTAATGATATGACTTCGAGATAGTGATAGTGTCTATCAGTTGACGATTGAAACACCAGCTCTAAACTATCTATACTTAACAAAATATGTCTTGACACAATCAGATCTTAGAGTGGCATAATAATGCATTTATTGTTGGCAACACCAAAGAAGTATGGCATTGTGCTGCGTGCTTTTTACACCCAATAAAACACGAAGCTTCAAGCTTCATGTCGCTCTGACATTTATCTTACATACTAAGATAATTCAAGTTATGTTTAACGAACTGTAGCATCTTATACTGACTACATTGTTGATATAGCGCTTGAACATCAAAAAAACAGGCATCAAACATCGTCTTGATTAGCAAACATCAAAACAGAGGTCGTGGGTTCGATTCTCAGTTGAGGATGCAGTACCTGATTTATGCAACTAGCGTCAGTCTGGGTGAAATTCCAAGTTTGTGATGAACTTGCATACCATACCATTACCATAAATTAAGTAATCCTAGTTTGGGCCGAGGACAAGTGATTGTGGTTGGAAGTTGTTAATATTCATAAAGTAGCTGTGCCCGAGACTACGTTCGCGTGGGATAAGAATATGAAGTGCCCTTACCCCTTAATCAAGACTATGTTCTATCTCCGTCTAAAATTTTGTCCCTACAGATCTTTTCGCAGTCAAATGTATTGTTATGGTATCATACAATAAAATAAATAAAAAGGAAAGACGTTCCTTTGTTGCCGTCATCTAATTACCCATCTCGTTATAGTGTCGCTGACAAAAACAGTCAGATTTTATAGGCCCAAAATCATAGTACAAAAGAAGACCAGGCACGACAATGGTTGTGATTTGCCTCAATTTGGTAATCTACAAAACAATAGCGGTACAATGTCATTCCAGGGATATAGCCCGCACAAATTCAATAGGCATCTTCCGCGAAGAGGAGTGAACAGCGCGAGGCACCGAGCTAAGTAGCACGGGTTATACCATTGCAATGCGATTTAGTACCAGACTATCAATAGTGTGAATTAATTACCATTACCGGACTAATATGACTCTATTGAACAACATGCATTCTAGAGACTCGCCCCCCAGAATAGTGTCTCATGCACCCGCATGTCGACAAAAAGTGTTATCGAGTGCATCTGGACTGGCACAAAGGGTTACACAGAGAGATGTTCCATACTCAGAGTGAAGACTCCTTATCAGCAGTGGTTTCGCCCGTGCGATGTTGCTATCCATGCCAGTGGAATAGAATCCTCAATTGATTTGTCATTTGGATCTGTTTGCGAAATAGTGCCAAACGCAGCGTAGGACGCTCAATGGACCGACGATTTGAGGTAGACGGTATGTAGATACTAAAAGCCGCTGGATGAGAACAGTCGGGAACAGAAAGAACGTGGCGTGTATTGGGCAAGCTAATGCCCAAATTAGTTTGAACTGATTTATTCAATCATTTAAAAACCTATTTAGCACGGGTTAGTGCATTAAAAATAAAAATAGTGTAATTATTTAACCATATTAACTTTTTCATATACTCTTCATAGAGCTTACTTATATACTCTACCAATAAAAAACATTTGTACGCACAGTCACACATATAGTCCTAGCAACTACGGTGCTCTTAACTAATACAAATAACTGCTTTGTATGTAATTATTGAGAGTAAAAACAGATAAATAGTTCAAGTAAAATTATGCTATCAATACAATCATGTCTTAAATTGCACTAAATCCAATACAACATTTTATATCTTCAGGAGTCAGTAAAACAATATAAATCGTAACAAAGGTATCATTACAACAATTTATGATTGTCAATAACTTTATGAATCGAGATGTCAATAAATATGTTGTCTAACAACTGTTATCCCTACTTTTGACACTGTAAAAAAAAGTTTACATGTAATAAAGAAAACCTTTGCCTACCAAAACGTCATTTAAAAAACAAAACCTAGTTTATTCTACATAATCAATTTCGTAGTTAATTCTGTAGCTTTATCACCTTCAAATATGTGCTATACAAATTTTACTGCCCAGATTTTGAGCATTCTACCTTTTTTCCTCCCTTGACAACCGTTGGTGTCTCATTTCCTTAGTCTGCATTCTGTATTTTATATAACTGGCATGTAAATGTCTATTAATGTATTGCTACGTATTTATTTTAAAATAATATTAAATTTTAGTTTGATTTTATTGTATACTTTTTAATTCTTGTTTAACTTTAATTCATTAGGAATAAAATATATTATTCCTAATGTTCCTCCACTAACCCGGACTTGGCGTGGTAGAGTAAGGCCTAACCTTGCTGTGCGATGCAGCAAGAGACCCGTGCCCCAGCAGTGAGGGCATACAAGTATTGATATCGATTTGAGTGTTATTATTACCCGATTATAAAATAATATTATTCCGTTTCATACTTCCTTTTGTAAAATCTGTTCCGTGTCCCTACCTTCGTCCCCGATAAGTTGACCCTGTCGTAGACACAAATCGTGAAAAGCCATAACCCAAAATAAAGTAAAAACATTTCTGATAGGAAGTCGTCTTCGTCAGGCTGTACCGGTCGCTCCTTAATGAGCGCCATAGCGCCCTGTCTTCAGCTTGCCGCATCCAGCATCTGTCTGCAGTTTTTCGCAGATCGTCATCCCACCTAGTCGGAGGGCGTCCTACACTACGTTTGCCGAGTCGCGGTCTCCACTCAAGTACACGTTTACTCGGACGGGTAGTACGTGCAATGTATGGCGAGAGTATGTAGGTATACGGGAATCTAAGCTGTAATCGTGGTCAGTTTTATTCAATTCCGTTGTGAGGTATTTGTGTGATGCGCGCGCAAAAAGATAAAATGACAAAGTTTACAGATTTTTTTATTATATTATATACACATTAAACTTAACATAAACCATAAACCTTGATTGTTGTCGTACTATCATTTAGTCCCAGCCGTTTCTCAATAGCGATCAGCCGTTTCTCAAAAGCGATCAGCCAGAAGATGCGGGGGCTAGTGGTAATCTTCGACTGTTACCAAGTTACCATTGCCAATATTTATAAATCTTAAAGTACCCCATGATTAAAGATATGTATAATAAGTCATTTGACAACAATAATACTAGAACTAAATAGGTAGTTCATGTGATTCAGAAGTTGTATTACTTGTTTAAAAACCTATTTAGAGGCTAAAAAATTCACCCATGCCGGGATTCGAACCCGCAACCTCTGGCTATCCGTACCAGCGCTTGTATTACTTGGTAAAAAAATGTAATTTAGTTACAGGCATACTCTGTAACAGTATGTCATGTTAGTTTTTGTCAAAATAAACGATTTGATTTGATTTGAGATAAGCCCATTGACAGATTAGTAACAGATGAACTTAAAAATGTTAACTGTCAGTGGGCGTATTTGTTGATGGATCGCTTATAGGAAACGGCACTAAGTCCGCAACCTAACGCACTTCGCCATTGCCCACCTCATTAGTTCCAACTTCCATACCATAGCCCATAATTGTACCTCAGACTATTAAAGTCATTAGACCTTGCCTTCTAGAAGCTTTGAAGTAGCTTTGCGCTAACACTGATCGACTTGATTTAAATCATAAGTGACAGACGTATTCGTTTAAAAGTCACGTCACAGTAGGTAATAATTTTTACCACCTGGATATTCAGAATAGCCTGATTAGATAAATTACGTTAGAAGTTTTTATATAATTTATCTCATTTTATTATTTATTTGGTGTACGTATTGAACTAGGATGATCACGGAATCATCCGTCTAATATATCTCATTGGATATAATAATAACTAGGGAATTCTTGACAGTTCTATGACAGCATTTAAAATTGTTTTTGCAGCATTATGTTAGTCAGTAACGAATACCACATGTGTGATAGATACAATCATTGTGTATTGACACAATGATTGTATCTATCCTCTACCAACACTCTAAATTATGCGAAAATATACCGAATATTCTAAACAGTTACACTTTCTGAACCAGTTTTTCGCTCCACTTAGGTATTTTAAGATTATAATAATATAATAATTAGACATTTATGCAATTACATTAAAAGCACTAAAAATTATAATAAACATGCTTTGGTTTCACATTTACTGCATCTCAATAATTGTCTACGTCGAGTTTCCTAGCTCTACATTTCATTTCTTCGCAACAAAATTGGAAGGAGAGCATGCTGGCACGGGGTATTATAAAGAAGGGGTAGATTGTTGTGATATCAGTCCACATCGGTCACTGGCCGACTACGGTCGCTTTTTAAGAAAGAAGGGGTAGATTGTTGTGATATCAGTCCACATCGGTCACTGGCCGACTACGGTCGCTTTTTAAGTTTAGTGACCAATTATACATATGTACGTAACTTTTCTAATTTACCCCTAATAGATCTAACTTAGTCGCCATTAGCTTATTCCAAGTGATACGTGATCTCACCATTTCCTCGGTCTAAAGTGATGTGATTTATTTCTTAAGTGCGCCGACTTACTGCAGACATGATTTGGATTATGCTTTACAAACACGTTTACAAATGTAAAAAAATCCTTGGGTCTATGAAAATTAGGACCTTTTCCGGATGCTTGGTTTGGTTTCACAGTGCATTTAAGTGTGAAGAATTAAAACCCGGTAACGACATTAGCCAAATTACAATTTGCACGGAAAACCCAAATTACTAAATCCAACATCTTTGCATAATATTCACATATTTTTAAATTTTAAGTGAGTACATTTTAAAACTAACAGGCCAATAAAATCAAAGTTCGTGATTAATGTTAGCGTTTTTAATGATAATGTTTAAATAAAATAAAATAAAAATGGCAACTAAAATTGACTACAATAGGATTCGACAATAACTTAATCGAAGCCATACAAAAAAGAAAGCTACTACTTATAAATAATAAAGTCATCAATTTACGTATCAAACTGTTTCTGTTAAAGAGAGTGATTCTATGATGTAATTATGTATTAGTAGCATAATCATATCTACATGCGTTAATTCAGTTATTACAAACAAACAAGGGCCTGATTGTAAAGCAACTCTTCTCTAGGACCTACAACTCTTTCACTTGTAATTTCTTCAAACTTTTTGTAAAATTTTCAATAATTTTAAAGTATCGCGGTCCATCTATTGCCAATCTGTCGACTTTTAGCTGAGGGCAGTTATTGCTGTTTATCTTGTTCATGGTGTTTGACCTTTATTAGGTCGTCTGCCTTCCGCCCAATGTTTTCTAGATTTTTTTCGTATTTTTTTTCTTGCTCACCGTCCTTTATATTATATTCTTTTTAATGCACTTACCCGTGCTAAGGACAATTTAAAAAACCTATTTAAGGGCTAAAAATTCTACCCATGCCGGGAATTGACCCGCGACCTCTATATATTCTTTATATACTTCTATAATTTGTAATTTGTAGAATAAACCTGTGTGCACCTTTGTTATAAAGAAGGAGAAGAAGAAAAAAAATGTTTTATAGCATTATAAAACAAACAGCGTCACATTTTTACTTTATAAATGTTTTTTTCTGTTATCATGGTTATATAACATCAAGAAGTGGACCGGTGTTAAAACATACAATTACTTATGCGTAGGCCCGTCCCCAATTTTTTAGTCAAGTGAATAACTGCTCTAACTTCACAATTACCTAAACCGTAGACTAGATTGGCCCCACCTCAAACGTTTGTTATCACTGCGCCGCACCCACTGTTGTTTATTTACAACTTTAATAAACGCTGCTGTTTCACACTAATCGTAATTTGATCGACACCGCCTAAGTTTTTGTGGCAGTAATGCAGCATAATCTGAGCTGCTATCGGAAACTCAGTAATTATCCATAATTATACACATATGTATTGAAATTTTGTGCACCAAACGAGTTCTGCCCCTAGACTATGCGCAGCAAATCCTGACGGATACCTGGCGTTTGCTACCACTTATGTCATGAAATTGGCAATTGAATCATCAAATATGCCCTATTGGCCCGATTTACTGTAATCTACTTACATCTACTTAAATACGTCAGTGGCATTAGTTCGAGACCGTTTTTAGTCTGTGTAATAAACCCATGTGAATTAATTAGTTATTAGACACATTGAACAAAATAGATAGCAATGCTTCAGGTTCAAGTTAAACCACCGTACTTGCGTCGTATAATCCTTTATACCTACCCCTGGAAAGCAATTGTTTAGTAGACTGCAAACACTATCAATAAATCAGCCATTGCCGAGCCAAAAACACTCGACAGAAAAACTATTCTTAAACTGGTCCCCGAGTTTTTAGTCAAATGCGTAACTATACGGCTAACTTCACAATTACCTAAACGGTAGACTGGATTTTTTCCAGCTAAGATGATAAGCATCATCTTCGCAATCACTGCCCCAGTCAATATTGTTTGTATCGGCTTACTCGTCACTTCATTCGGGGTGGTGATTGCTAATTTCGATAGCATATTCCGATTTATGTTAGTGCATGGGAATCTGTTTATTAATCAAATCTAATGTCTAAAAAGGTACAGGTTGTCTGGAAGAGATCACTTTTAGTGATAAGGCCGCCGTTTGTACTCTTACGTTAAGAAATATATGTGTGATTTCCATTTTTATGTACAATAAAGTGTTCTCTATCTATCTATCTATCTATCTATCTATCTATCTATCTATCTATCTATCTATCTATCTATCTATCTATCTATCTATCTATCTATCTATCTATCTATCTATCTATCTATCTATCTATCTATCTATCTATCTATCTATCTATCTATCTATCTATCTATCTATCTATCTATCTATCTATCTATCTACCTACCTACCTACCTACCTACCTACCTACCTACCTACCTACCTACCTACCTACCTACCTACCTACCTACCTACCTACCTACCTACCTACCTACCTACCTACCTACCTACCTACCTACCTACCTACCTACCTACCTACCTACCTACCTACCTACCTACCTACCTACCTACCTACCTACCTACCTACCTACCTACCTACCTACCTACCTACCTACCTACCTACCTACCTACCTACCTACCTACCTACCTACCTACCTACCTACCTACCTACCTACCTACCTACCTACCTACCTACCTACCTACCTACCTACCTACCTACCTACCTACCTACCTACCTACCTACCTACCTACCTACCTACCTACCTACCTACCTACCTACCTACCTACCTACCTACCTACCTACCTACCTACCTACCTACCTACCTACCTACCTACCTACCTACCTACCTACCTACCTACCTACCTACCTACCTACCTACCTACCTACCTACCTACCTACCTACCTACCTACCTACCTACCTACCTACCTACCTACCTACCTACCTACCTACCTACCTACCTACCTACCTACCTACCTACCTACCTACCTACCTACCTACCTACCTACCTACCTACCTACCTACCTACCTACCTACCTACCTACCTACCTACCTACCTACCTACCTACCTACCTACCTACCTACCTACCTACCTACCTACCTACCTACCTACCTACCTACCTACCTACCTACCTACCTACCTACCTACCTACCTACCTACCTACCTACCTACCTACCTACCTACCTACCTACCTACCTACCTACCTACCTACCTACCTACCTACCTACCTACCTACCTACCTACCTACCTACCTACCTACCTACCTACCTACCTACCTACCTACCTACCTACCTACCTACCTACCTACCTACCTACCTACCTACCTACCTACCTACCTACCTACCTACCTACCTACCTACCTACCTACCTACCTACCTACCTACCTACCTACCTACCTACCTACCTACCTACCTACCTACCTACCTACCTACCTACCTACCTACCTACCTACCTACCTACCTACCTACCTACCTACCTACCTACCTACCTACCTACCTACCTACCTACCTACCTACCTACCTACCTACCTACCTACCTACCTACCTACCTACCTACCTACCTACCTACCTACCTACCTACCTACCTACCTACCTACCTACCTACCTACCTACCTACCTACCTACCTACCTACCTACCTACCTACCTACCTACCTACCTACCTACCTACCTACCTACCTACCTACCTACCTACCTACCTACCTACCTACCTACCTACCTACCTACCTACCTACCTACCTACCTACCTACCTACCTACCTACCTACCTACCTACCTACCTACCTACCTACCTACCTACCTACCTACCTACCTACCTACCTACCTACCTACCTACCTACCTACCTACCTACCTACCTACCTACCTACCTACCTACCTACCTACCTACCTACCTACCTACCTACCTACCTACCTACCTACCTACCTACCTACCTACCTACCTACCTACCTACCTACCTACCTACCTACCTACCTACCTACCTACCTACCTACCTACCTACCTACCTACCTACCTACCTACCTACCTACCTACCTACCTACCTACCTACCTACCTACCTACCTACCTACCTACCTACCTACCTACCTACCTACCTACCTACCTACCTACCTACCTACCTACCTACCTACCTACCTACCTACCTACCTACCTACCTACCTACCTACCTACCTACCTACCTACCTACCTACCTACCTACCTACCTACCTACCTACCTACCTACCTACCTACCTACCTACCTACCTACCTACCTACCTACCTACCTACCTACCTACCTACCTACCTACCTACCTACCTACCTACCTACCTACCTACCTACCTACCTACCTACCTACCTACCTACCTACCTACCTACCTACCTACCTACCTACCTACCTACCTACCTACCTACCTACCTACCTACCTACCTACCTACCTACCTACCTACCTACCTACCTACCTACCTACCTACCTACCTACCTACCTACCTACCTACCTACCTACCTACCTACCTACCTACCTACCTACCTACCTACCTACCTACCTACCTACCTACCTACCTACCTACCTACCTACCTACCTACCTACCTACCTACCTACCTACCTACCTACCTACCTACCTACCTACCTACCTACCTACCTACCTACCTACCTACCTACCTACCTACCTACCTACCTACCTACCTACCTACCTACCTACCTACCTACCTACCTACCTACCTACCTACCTACCTACCTACCTACCTACCTACCTACCTACCTACCTACCTACCTACCTACCTACCTACCTACCTACCTACCTACCTACCTACCTACCTACCTACCTACCTACCTACCTACCTACCTACCTACCTACCTACCTACCTACCTACCTACCTACCTACCTACCTACCTACCTACCTACCTACCTACCTACCTACCTACCTACCTACCTACCTACCTACCTACCTACCTACCTACCTACCTACCTACCTACCTACCTACCTACCTACCTACCTACCTACCTACCTACCTACCTACCTACCTACCTACCTACCTACCTACCTACCTACCTACCTACCTACCTACCTACCTACCTACCTACCTACCTACCTACCTACCTACCTACCTACCTACCTACCTACCTACCTACCTACCTACCTACCTACCTACCTACCTACCTACCTACCTACCTACCTACCTACCTACCTACCTACCTACCTACCTACCTACCTACCTACCTACCTACCTACCTACCTACCTACCTACCTACCTACCTACCTACCTACCTACCTACCTACCTACCTACCTACCTACCTACCTACCTACCTACCTACCTACCTACCTACCTACCTACCTACCTACCTACCTACCTACCTACCTACCTACCTACCTACCTACCTACCTACCTACCTACCTACCTACCTACCTACCTACCTACCTACCTACCTACCTACCTACCTACCTACCTACCTACCTACCTACCTACCTACCTACCTATCTATCTATCTATCTATCTATCTATCTATCTATCTAATGAATCAATAATGACAACAGAGCTATATAAAATCCTAATTAGAGGAAAAATTCCACCCATGCCGGGACTCGAACCCGCGACCTCTGGCAAACCGTGCCAGCACTCTCCCAACTGAGCCAATGGGCGACTCACCAGCATCAGTGAAATTTCTAACCTCTTTACAATACTCTCTGTATTACGTACAGCAGAGCTGTCAATTGATCTAAATGCATACGAAAACAAAAAATGCATCTGTTAGCGTATATTCACAGATAATGATGTAGCGTACATAATCGTTTTAATTACTTTTCCTCTGACTCCATTCCTGTTCCACCTAAATATCTTTAAAGGGGGTATAAAATATACAATGGGTATGGAAAGCTGATTAGTTTTGGCGATTTATAAGTTACAATGAATAAAAGCAGGGAGATGAAAGGATTATATAACGCCTGTACATCTTCACATTCTATAAGAGACAACCTTTTGTAGCAACCTTTTCAAATCTGTATACTTTAACTTTAATCAGTATACTTTAGGCTTCAACAAAATCCACATCACAGATTAAAAAGGAAATGCATGCTAATTCTAAAAGGAAATACATGCTTATTCTTGACGAGTGTTTATAAATTATTTTGCTACAATAAAACAAACAATTAAATAATAATAGCGTACGTAGTTTAAACGAATAAGTAGACTTATGTATTTCATTTCATTCAGCGTTTGCTTATATGTCAACAAATCGTTGATAGAAGACTTTAAAATAGGAATGCAACAATGTCATTCAACCGTATTACAGTATTAAAAAAATATATGTTATGAAAAACTTCTATCATATTCGATCACCGCCCCCATCACTTATTCAATTCTAATTCAATCGTCCACAGCCCACAGCAATGACTTCGAAGATCGTGCTACTCTTGAGTCTGGTGGCCTGTGCTACAGCCACAGTCCGGCTGCAGGAGCGGTACTCCTGGCACGCCTTGGACTGGAACTATCCGGACGAGTACTCCAGGCAACAGGCGTTGTTCTCCGAAACTCTGGTGCCGGAGAACGCGCTGCCTGTAGGCGTGGAGCGGTGGAAGAACAAGCTTTTCGTCACGGTGCCAAGGTGGCGTGCTGGTATGTACTGCACTTGTAACGGTGCAAATCTCTTTACACAATTTTTATTTCTTTTTCTATCTATAATTTTCAAATATTTAAATTACGTCACACATTTTTCGATTTCCCTCATTTTTTCATCATTACAACTTTACCCATCGACTAGATCTGACTTTTTACCTGCTTAACCGTTTTTATCCAGTTTTTCTGTTTTTATTATAAAATAACTGTTTACAAATAAAGCCACAATTGAAGTCTTTCCAGTGTTTATTATATTTATAAAAGATATACAACATTTCACACTGACATTTTTGCTGCCACTACATGATTAACAAGACTTAGTAATTATAACTTTCATAGAACTCTATCGCTTATATTCACCCCAAACTAGGATCGCCTATGTGTCGGTAACCAGGTAAGCCCATCACAAAAATAGCAAAACACCCAGACTTGGTCCATTTGTACTTCTTCTTCTTCTTCAGGCTATATTATGTAGTCCACTGCTGGACAAAGCCCTCCCCTAATGAGCGCCATAGCGCCCTGTCTTCAGCTTGTACAAATGTACGTAATACTGCCCCGATAGGAATTGAAACAACCTCTGTCGTGATTATCAAATGTAACAACGCTAGTCTAACGAGACAGTCAATTTAATTTAGTCAACACAGCTAAGAGGTAAGGTCACAAAAGGAACCTAAATCATTGTTTCTAATTGAACATTCTAACGTAACATTGCTCATCTAACTTGAAAAAGAATAAAAATTTCTTTCACAGATTTCGGAAAAATATTACTATCAAGAAATTAAATTAAATTTCACAGTCACAATTTTCTCAAAATCTCAATTTTTGTAAGATATAAAAAGTGTTTTAAATAAAATATTGTATGCAAAGGCTCAAGTTTTGTCACGACAATTTTCAAATTATTTTGAACTGGAAAATTAAAGTTCTATCTTAGAGTCGTAAATTATATCAAGAACAATATTATTCATTAAATTATGCACAAGGCAATATGCATGTGCATAATTTTCTTAACTATTCAAATAATTCAATTAATCAGTCTCTTAATCAGATAGCATCGAAATCTACATAACGTATGCGTTCTCACAAGATCCGATAATTTATGAGGTAGCATGGTGCATGAGAATGGCCGAAGATTGAATGAAGTAGAGTGATTGAATAATTCGCCGATCGACTGCTGCCATTGGCCTAGCCGTTAAGGCGCCTGGGTATCAAAACAGATCCCCTGGGGGCCACCGAACATTTCAGCAGGTGGACTCAGTCTGGGTGTATTTTCATGTTTGATGACGTCCTTACCTGGTTACTATAGTACAGAGTATCCTAGCTTGGGACCGGGTCAAATGATTGTGTTATGTGGAAATTATTATCATTTTAATCACAACGATCACAGTCCAATTTTACTAAACGCTGTTCTTTGTCAATCGCCATATTGCTGAGTCAGCTGCCATTTATAATAGCAGTGACACACCTAGACAATTATTTCACTTCTGTTTGTTTTTGTATGTTTTTATTTTTTGTTTTGTTATTGTGCGTCTACCGTTATTATAATAAATGTTTTTTTCTTCTTCTTGTTTTTAGCTAGAGGATTAGAGCATCATACTCGTAATCACTGACCCACCCACTGCCGTTTATTTACAATTTTAATAACGATGCCGTTTATTTTTTTGTAGCAGCTGTCGGAAACTCAGTAATTAATAATTAATTACACACACACCTTTTTGAAATGTTGTGCAACAAACGGGTTTTAGCCTACTGGCCCTTAGATACACAAATGAGATAAATATGATTTGTGAGATAATGATCGCTAAATTTATGTTTCTACTACCTACATCACGACGTTTGCGATAGGCAGAAGTGAAGGATTAAAGTAAAACTAAAATGTATATTATTATGAGATTAATAATTTGTTTTTCATTTCTAAATATACATTATGCTGAAAACAAAGACCGCACGGAAATGAGCTGCGATGGAAAGTCTTTGACAAAATTTCTGTGATGTTCTGTCATCATCATCATTATCAACCCATTATGTCCCCACCGCGGGGCACGGGTCTCTTCCCTGAGGAAGGTATAGGCCATACTCCACCACGGGAGTCAAGTCCGGATTGGTGGAATCTTGCAAGACTAGTGGCTGGTCTTACTGTCAGAAGTTTTCAAGCCGCCCTAAGACCTCTGACTTAGCTTAACGACTGCCATCTATCGACGGCAGCCGGCACCAACCTGCTTAACGTGCCTTGCGAAGCATAGAACTGATGATCTATGAAACAATAAAATTAGCTTTAGTTAGTGATCTGTATTTTGATTATTTTATTCTTAATACTCGTAATATAATAAAGAGTTCATAAATTGATTTTTCGTGACCGAGTTAAGGTAGCGCGCCCACATGAAGTACTTGTCGATAATTACGACATTGCGTATCTTATGGCCTTCTTATTTGATCAGTAAATGTTATACATAATTGGCCCCTATAAGATAACATAACCAAACCGAAGTGGGTTAATCCCATGTCGTCAAAAACCGGCAGAGGAAATAGTTATTGAAAAGGTCAAAAAAAAACTAGCTAGCAACGTCGTTTTTTTTTTTCCTACAGAAACTTTCAACTTTCAAACGCATTACACAGGTTGTCTGGAAGAGATCACTTTTGATAATTTGAGTGATAAGACCGCCGTCTGTACTCTTAGGTTAAGAAATATTTGTGTATTTTCCTTTATTATGTACAATAAAGTATTCTCTATCTATCTACACATTACCATTACATAATAAACTATAATAATTATACTATTATATTTAATTATAATTATATTATAATTATATTATACTTTGTTGCACCCGAAATATTAAACAGGACACAGGCGAGCCTATCTCTGTAGATTTCTTCTAGCAAACCTTGAAGACTCGGTGCAGCAGTAAAAACGGCACACATTGTTAGTTTAATTCCAGATTCACTTACTTGTAAATTCATCCGGAGAGTTTAATCAGGTCTCGCTCTGATTCGCAGAGCTTAATCGTACCAAGTTGATACGGAGTCGACGCTGCGTCGTCGGCTCGTCTGTAAGATGGTCTTTTCCGCTCAATTGCTCCGTGTCTACCATAAATATACAACTTCATAGCCATACTCTGAATTGAGAATTACGAATTTCTCAGCAAAGAGCATGACAAAACGTTCTTAAGTATTTACTTAGTGAAATTCTCAATTCAGAAACCGACCCTATGTCTAGTATGAAATACATTTAATCAGTGATTTTCTGATGAAAGTGTTCAATTAGTTACATTCTTTTTGTTGCACTAACCTGTGTTATGGACAATTTTAAAAACCTATTTAATACCTTCTTCTTCTTCAGGCTATATTAGTCCACTGCTGGAAGTAGCCCTCCCCTAATGAGCGCAAGGTTGTGCAATCATTTAATACCTAAAACCTTAGTAATACAGAGAGTATTGCAAAGAGGTTCGAAATTTCACTGATGCCGGTACTTGCCCATTAGCTCAGTTGGGAGAGCGCTGGCACGGTTAGCCAGAGGTCACGGGTTTGACTCTCGGCATGGGTAGAATTTTTAGCCTCTAAATAGGTTTTTAAAGTTCAATTAAGTAAATAATCAAAGTTGCAGAGGGAGTCACTTCTGTAACTTATTTTCGATAAACTAACACCATGTTTTCCACTATAGAGTCATACTGTGACGTTTAACCTTGTCGTACCAACTGTCATAAAAACACGTGATTAATGCGCGTGGTATTATACAACGACACCCATGTCACTGCAACCATTGAACAACTTGTTGCGTTTTGTAACCCATATAGGCACCATTAACCTTCTCGAAATATTAGAAGTTTATTTATTGACTTCGGAGTATTAACTGCGGCTAAAACTAAAACTAAGGTTCGTGGAAAAGTATTACCGAAATCATTCATCTTAATGAATGATACCCTAAGGTCCGGTTTCTGAATTGAGAATTTCACTAAGTAAATAGGTACTCAAATAACGTTCTGTCACGCTCTTTTCCGGGATATTTCCCGGAAATTTTCTGCGTATTCGCGAAGCAGCGCTAGAATTAAAGCACTTCAGTTAAGTAAGTACTTAACCTATCTAGGGGAGAAAAATTTCACCCATGCCGGGACTCGAACCCGCGACCTCCGGCTAACCGTGCCAGCGCTCTCCCAACGGGTTAGCCTCTAAATAGGTTTTTAAAATTGTCCTTAGCACGGGTTAGTGCATTAAAAATAATATAAATATTTTTATATTGTTATACCTAAGTTTATTTTAATTTTTAGTAATCCCTTTACATAGAATAAGGCCCAGTTTCCGGATGAGAATATGGCTAAGTAGCCATATTCTCAATCGGGAAAATATTTTTATATTGTTAGGTATAACAATATAAAAATATTTATATTATTTTTAATGCACTAACCCGTGCTAAGGACAATTTTAAAAACCTATTTAGAGGCTAACCCGTTGGGAGAGCGCTGGCACGGTTAGCCAGAGGTCGCGGGCTCGAGAGTCCCGGCATGGGTGAAATTTTTCGCCCCTAGATAGGTTTTTAAAATACGAAAATCTCTTTCACATAGCACAATCATTTGTCCTGTACCCAAACAAGGATACCCTGTGCTATGGTAACCAGTTTAATGTCCCGAGCACTTCTTTCCAAGGAACATTATCAAATATCATTTCGGTACCCTTACTATCCCTGAACATGTCGAGTTATAGTATTATGGCAGTGGTGAGCTTTCCTTTTTTAATGTACCTATACAAGCCCTCAAGGACGCGTCCTTGGTGCTGTAGTATAGATTGAACTCATTTTATATTAAGTTGCACATGTTTGTTACTTGGCTACCATATGCGAAAATGTTTTTTTAGCTAATAGTTACACTAAGAACTATCCATTTTATGTAAGCTGCAAGTTTCCCAAAAAAAAAGAAATAAATAAATAAAATAAAAATATTGTTTTGCCGGTGTCACGCTAAGAAGAAGATTAGTGATTAAGTTATTCGTTAGGCATTAACACGTTAATAATGGACTTAAAAAAATAAGGAACGTTTCTATACAACAAACGTGTTTTTTCACCGTTTTTTTGGTTATGTTCTATTGTAAAAACTCAGACTTGGCATGATTGTAAGAGTTATTATATACTAGCTGTGCCCCGCGGTGCTACCCGCGGTTTATCGATTTTTCCTATGTGTTAATCCAGGGTGTCATCAAACTCCATACCAAATTTTATTAAAATAGATCTAGCCGTTTAGATGTGAAGAAGTAACAAACATACACACTCACAAACTTTCCCTTTTATAATAATAGTGTGATGTGATTGTAATGATATATAATAAGAAACGGTTAAGTGCGAGTCAGACTAACTAAATTCGATACTGTATGTAATCAACAACAAAAAAATGAGGTGGCTCGTGAACCATCAGAGCGCGAATCTGACTGGCACATGTTTTTTTTATATTTGACGGGCCCGGTGGCGCAGCTGTTTGGAACGCTGACTGTAAAACCGAAGGTCTCGGGTTCGATCCCCGGCTGCTCAAACTAGGAAAAAAACTTTTCCAGTTTGTCTCGGGTCTTGAATGTTCTCGACGTATTTGTATTACATCTATCGTCGAGTTAGCACCTTTAACAAAAGTCATTTAGTTACACTTAGTATGGGGCTAACGAGATCTGTGTAATAATATGTCCATGAATATTTATTTATTTTGACTCCTCAACAAAGATTTATGAATAAACATTGTTTTGGTACCTAGCTCGGTTCATCAGTTTTTATCAGTTTTTTTAACACCATGTAGTAAATGCAATGCACACCTTGCGTGACGCGATGTACTTTGAGGTGAACGCTGCCTCCGCAGTGGAAAGAAATGAAAAACTAGGTTACTTGCATTCTAGCGTTGCATCACGCATGCCTAATACGTATAATGACATTCATTTATTTGCGTTTCAAATATTATGTATTTCTTCTGCGACAGCTCTCAGTTACAACATTGATAATGTAGTAAACCACTGGACTGGTAGCCATAAGTTAGTTTTGAGGAGTATGGCTGTTCACTAATACTTTGTGATTCCGTACACATCATTAGGTTAATAGTTAAATATTAGGTACAAATAATTTAGGAATCAAGTCACCCAGCTTTTCCGAGCTTTTTCCGAACTTCAAAGACTTTTTTAATGATTTTATTACGGATGTATAATTTTAAATTTTTTTCTTATTTTTGTAGTGTAAGATAACATTACCTGCCAAATTTCACATTTCTAGGTTAACGAGAAGTATTGGAATCCCGTGAGCGTTAACATATAGGTTTTTTGCGGCCGTAGCTTGTTTTTCAGTTAATTTAGAAGTTTGATTTTTTTCATAGCTTCAAAGAACTTTACACTTAAGAATACAGTTTTAATTTCAACGCGATACCTCCATGTTTCTAAGACAAAGAGTCTTGACGACGGACAGACGGTCAACAAAGTGGTCCTGGAAGGTACGGAACCCAAAAGACAGAAATCTTAGGACGATTATTTTTTTATGCTCTCCGATACTGATAGATAGAATTGTAATGGAATCAGAAGATAACTTTTTTTTAACAATGCCCTTGTTTAAGTGAAATGGGGGAGTTAAAAGTCATTAATAAATTTTCCATGGCATGATACGAGTTAACGACATTGGCATCTTCCAGTGACCGCAACATTTCGAGAGTATCAGAACTGTTCCACATAGAGCGTTATTTTTAGGGTTCCGTATTCAACGTTTTGTAGAGTTTTACAAGCATTTTTGATATGCTTGAAAAACCCTACACATAAGTTTTAAAACGCCATTTGTTGTTAGAGTAGGACATCTCAACCTCCTTTCCGAAAGCAGGTAAAAAAATCTTCCTTCTACGGAACCCTGTAGGAAGAACCCCACATCCCAATAAAAAAACACTTGTCTGCCAAAGTGTACGCTGCGGTCGTTTTAAATGCCCTCATTACACACTTTGTATGTAGTCAATACTATACTTCAGTTTAGTGGGCTTTAACCAATAAAGTTCTCGTGAATTTACATTTTAAAACATTAACATACATTATTAAAACATAAACATTATTCTTCTTCCAGGTATTCCAGCCACGTTGAACTACATTCCCCTAGACGCGCCCTATGAGCCGTCTCCGAAACTCACTCCCTACCCGAGTTGGGAGGGCAATGAACTTGGCAATTGCCAGACTGGCCTCAACACCGTCTACAGAATCAAAGCTGACAAGTGCGACCGTCTCTGGGTGCTGGACACTGGCACTTACGGATATGGTAAGTAGAAAAAAATATATAGAATTATATTTCCATGACATAATCAAATTTCTTACCGGCATCCCTTGACAATACGGAGACTAGATGGCCAACCTTCATTAGTGTAAAAACAAAAGAAGAACAAGAAGAAACTGTGGAATCTTATACTTTTACTTCATATCCTATTTATCGGCATTTCCCAAAACCCTCTGTTAATACCACTACGAATAACATACATCCAAATATCATATGCTTGAATGCTTATAACAAAGACCTACTTAACTTTTTCAGATCCTAACGTGACCAACCCATGCCCGTACTCCCTCAACGTTTACGACTTGAACACCGACCGTCGCATCCGCCGCTACGTGTTCCGTCCTGAAGACATAGTGCCCACCACCTTCATCGCAAACATCGCCGTCGACCTCGGTAACAGCTGCGAGGATGCCTTCGCTTACTTCTCCGACGAGCTTGGCTACGGTCTCATCGCATACTCCTGGGAACAGAACAAGTCCTGGAGGTTCAACCACAACTTCTTCCAGCCTGACCCCCTCCGCGGAGACTTCAACCTCGCTGGCCTCAATTTCAACTGGGGAACTGAAGGCATCTTTGGTATTGCTGTCTCCCCCATTGGAAACGATGGCTTCCGTACTCTCTACTTCAGTCCCCTAGCCAGTCACACTGAGTTCTCTGTATCTACTAAAATCTTGAGAAACGAAACTAAAGTTACTGGCTCGTACCAGGACTTCCAAGTTGTCGGAACACGTGGTGCGGACAGCCACACCACTGCTAAAGTTTTTGACGACAACGGTGTGCAATTATTCAGTTTGATTGACCAGAGTGCCATTGGCTGCTGGGACTCGGCGAGATCTTATAAGCCTCAAAACATTGGTACTGTTGACAAAGACGACGTTGGTCTCGTTTTCCCCAGTGACATTAAGATCGATGAAGACAGGAATGTGTGGGTGCTCTCAGATAGAATGCCTGTTTTTCTCGAAGCAAATCTAGACTATAGCGACATCAACTTTAGAATTTATACCGCACCATTGGAGATTCTTCTTCAAGGCTCAGTTTGTGAATCTACGCAAGTTCCTCGGCCCTATCAAGCTCCTAAAACAACTACGATTCCTTCAATCCCAGTAGCGCCAGCTGTTGCAATGTTTACTGGTCCGTACAGATCGATGCCCTTGGAGCAGGTCCGCTATGTCCTTACACCTAACTCAGCCCCCAAAATTGTTAATAACAACCCACTGGAAAACTTAGTACCGAAAGTAGAAACGTATATCAACATTCCTAAACAGCCAAGCATGCCGTACCGAGTGGATAAAGCTCAGGTTATTGGGAACCAACCTCAGCTTTTGACCACACAAACACCTTACCAGTTGCAAAAACAGAATGCACGTTGGTGGATTAAAAATGGCTATGAGGTGTACGAACAATAAATCTGAATAGATTGCTGGAAGATGGATGCGTGTGTAAATGAAACATCAACAGTGCATTAATTATACATTTGAGTGTAATTACACGTATCTACTGATGTTTAACTAGTGTTTAAGAAAACGGCTATAATTTAATTAACTGTAGTTGTTAAGGTAACAGAATGACGCTACTATTTTTAGTCAAATTGTAACAAAGGCGTATTTTTCCGCGCTTTTTCGCAATAGATGATATAATTAGAAATAAATAAAAGGTACTTTAAGTAGTGTAACTAAAATGAAGTGTACCTGTCTGTCTAAATGAAGTCCCTGAACAGAATGTTTCTTTTTGCGTTTGAATTTTTATAACTTTTTGTATTTATTGCTTTAGATTTTTTTTAAATAAACTTTTTACTGAATAATAAGTGCTGTGGATTTTTTCCCTCTTATTTCTGTATCTACAAATTGAAGAACATTTACAAGTTTACGTCAAAGCTGAGCAATCTCAAAAACACGTCAATTTTAGTCTTTTGTCTTACAAGAAGTCAGTCTCACTAACTCATTTTCTGGTATTTGTGTTACTGAGAATCCATCAAAAAATACTAAACTATACGCGAATTAATTACTAAAGAATATATATTCTGATGGCGATGAAAACAATTGCAAACCCGTTATAATGACAATAGAGCGAACCCTAAATTATGAATTCAGCGTGATGTTCAGATTCAGCGCTGTAAAAATTATTTTTAAAACGATCGTCAATTCGGTCCTATCAATAACTAATTCATAAAATATAACTAAAAATGCGGCTAGGAAGCCCGCTGATTATGACATACAAAAGCAGACTATGTAATATCCACAGTACATCAACATTACATGTTAGCGAAAGTCTTCTGTAACGAAACCAAGTAGTGTGCATGAAGGTAAAGGTTGATGGACTGTCTCTGTCCATTCTAACCTTTCTCTGTACGCGTTTGCGAAGCGAAAAGCCTCAGCGAGGATAAAATAGCGCTGATGATAAACTCTATTCAATGGGCATACTAATGCTACAGAAGCCGCTGTTTTAATTTCAAGACATAATAATATTATTACGCTAAGGTCTTGTTAATTAAGTAATTTTATGCAGTCCGAATTGCTGAAACCGTATAATTATTCATATTTAAACGTCTGTCTAGCTAGGTATTTAAATAAGGTTACGATTCTCTCTGAACGGTACGTTTGAGTATCGTGACTCTGTGAATTCCTATAGGATTAACTTAGGATGCAAAATAATATAAAACAATAGTTGGTGTAGTCCAGTAAATCAAAATATCTACGATACTCGTATTACTTCTTACGAAAGTTTTAGTCCAAAAAAAATGTCAAATCTCAATCGTCAAAACGTCTACTTTAACAGACTCTCCTCCTCCTTCTTTAGCCAATAGTCATTCGTGCACGTATTATCCGATATACGCCGTTAGGCTCTTCGCATCCAGTCTTTGCTTGGACCTTTTTAATATGTCGTCTCAGCCCATCTCTTTGGTTGTATTCTCTTTGGTTGTATGGCACACTTGTGCGCTTCGCGTGGGTACATTTACATTCCAATTTAAGATTTATATTGAGAATAAGTCCCGTCCTCTGCATCCGTTTAAATAATAATCTATTATTTAATACCAGATATAGTTTGTTTTCTAAAACACCCCCTATGTTATTTGGTTATAGGAAACATTTCTGCACAGAGTGTGCTAACGAGTAACACATTATTAAACCGCGTCGAAGGTAATTAACTAGTTGGAGAACTTGTACAGTGCCCATACAGGTGCATTAACTTTTGCAACTCGAAATCGTGAAAATGTGAGTCGGTTGAAGTCTTTGACATTTCATCTAAAGTACATAATATATTCATACCTAAATGTATTGACTTTCAAATGTTACTTTCTTTAAAGAAATCTCTTAGCGAATCGGATCGCTATCTTCTGCAAGATTAAGATAGTCCCTGTGTCCGTAGGTTGAGGTTGAAAAATTAAATAAAAAATTAAAATGAAAAATATTTATTTAAAGGAAGGATTGCAAAGAATTACATTTTTGTGTTTAGACTTACATTCTTAGGTTAGAATGAAGGCAACATAGAGATTCTTTAGCTTATAAATACCACCGCAGCAGGCAGCTTTTTTGTTACATTGATTGCCGGGAGGTGTTCCCTCAACCAAAAATACCGTTAAATTAATTCTACACGCATTTAAGTTTTCCCCAACTCACCAATGCACACCGCCATGTTGCAGTGGTACCATCTTAGCAAACGGTATTGTTTTTCTCTTAATAATTACAACGACACTTCCGGTTTTAAAGGTATCATGACCTCAGATTGAATAGGATATTAATACTCTATTAATATCTTGACATTGAATATAGACCGGGATAACAATCGGATAACAATATCAACGCAAATCAATCCCTGCGTTCCGAGATGCGACGAAATCGATTACAGTGCGAATCCATATAATTGCAGTAGGCACAAAACCCTATTTCGTGCGAGATACTTTGGGACTACTTTTGGTTGGATTTGCGCTGTAATCGATTTCATCGCATTTCGGAACTTAGGGATCGGAAAAGTCAAACGCAACTCATATTATTGAAAATCATGACACCAAGCCCAAGTAAATGAGAAGAGTAGAGGCATGTAAAAGTTGACGTGCTGTCAAGTACCTCTAGTCTCTATGGTGGACATCATTACCATTACTCTCATTACAATAATTTCGTTTCATTAAATAACCTTGTTGGTTTGTCGGTCGGCTTCAAATTGGCACAGAAATTATCTCTGAACTGCATCTAGTAGAAGACAAAGCCCCAAAGGTAACGTAAAAACGGTACAGAATTGTGACATTATTCTAGACATAAGTAAATAATCTTATTTTGATTACCTACTAACACTGGAAATAGAAATGTTGAAATTGTGTTTTTCTCAGCGGGCCCTAGATACCAAACGAAGGTTAAATTGTGTGGGCAAAGGATATTGCACAATAACTGGTTGGGTTTTGAGAGCAGGGTTCTTGAGATTAAGTCGTCTGGAGGGAGACCCTCACACCTTATTTAAGCACACACTGCCAAACTTTGCTTAGCAAGCCGTATTCCGGTTTTGACAGCCGTATTCCGGTTTTTCTATGACCACGCCTGTAAGCGCCATCTATGAGTTCCTTTGTGAATTTGTACCTACATACAAACTTACATTACATACCAGATTTAGCACAAAGTTACTACCTTAGTAAATTTAATATAAAACAATCCACTGTGCAAGTTATCGACCTCTTCGTAAATGGATTCACCGATTTTGATGAGTTTGTGTATTTGCAACTTAAGGTACCTATAAGTGAGAACAAGAGTTTGGAGAGCTGAGAATATATCGTAGGTTAAAAAAATATGGCACACCAAGGTTTGCGGCGCCAGCAAATACCATAATAATATTAATATAGACTGCCATATTTACAGAATGTTTAGTTATGGAATAAATAATATCGACGTTTTCGTGTTGTTTGTCCCATCCTTATGGATTTGTACTTTTATCTATGACCCCCAACATAACTATGACTTTCTATATGCAACCTAGTACGATTGTAAAATTTCGAGTGTACGAGTACATTGCAGTTGTCCCTTTCTGGCACAAAAAATCATTGTAAGGGTAACAAGGAACGCTATTCAATAATAACTTTTTATTTTACGGCTCCTTCTATGCTTTAGTTCTTATTCTGAGTGCAAAAAAAAAACAAAATTTTTTTTTTTTTGTATCGATCTTAATCAACGACAAGCCTACTGAGACGTATTAAAAGCTGTGTTTTTATTTAAAGGCAGTGCGTGTTAAAATCCCATGATATTGTCTACTATGTAGGTAAATAAAAGAGGTTACGTAAACGTCGATGCTACTTGACGTTTAGGTATCTACTAAATCCTCTTCAAGTAGGTATTGAATATACCGGCTTGAGTAGGATTTGGTTGGAAAGTTCTTAGCACTCGAGTTGTTTATGTTTAAACGTTTACACGCACTGTTTGCTAAATTACATTAGGCATTAAAGTCAACCACACACATTACAGCGGGGTCGTGGTGAAAACAAGTTTTTTAATTCATAGTCATACTTCTAAGTTATACCTGAGATGACTATAATGCGATTTGTATCGGCCGTGACCACGCCAGTGTGCCTTTGCATCTATGAAATGAGATGACTTATGCAGAACGTCCAGGGGCCATTTCACTGTTACTAGATTGGTGCAGGGACCACTCCGACGCTGCAGTGTGTCTGATATTGTTTTTGATCTATACGTGAAAACGTCATCAACAATCATCAACAACCCATTATGTCCCCACTGAGGGGCACGGGTCTCTTCCCTGAGGAAGGTATAGGCCATACTTCTCCACGGGGTCCAAGTCCGGGTTGGTGGAGGATTGTAAGACAGGGCGGGCCTTACTGTTAGATCTCTGACATGGCTTAACGACTGCCATTACATGGCAGCCGGCACCAGTGGCTTAACGTGCAATGCGAAGCACGGAAGCGTTCAGAAAAAGGCCACTAGCGGTAGTCAGGGGACGGTCACCCATCCTGCACCTGGTCGCGCCTGTTGTTGCTTAACTCAGTGATTGATTCCGGCGGAGCGCTTGAACGCGAAAACGTAAAAGTAGATTATCAGTCTATTATTATACGAGAAACCGGAGGCAAATCAGACGATGGAGAAGTTACGTAGTAGCCTTGGTTACATATCTCGGTAAAACTAATGATGGTTGCCGCCAAATCGCTTTTATTATGGGCATTAAGTATTAATCAGATCTTCTTAAGCCTAGCCACATACATTAAGGCTAATGGTTTACTTTGCATTTTAAAACACTGAAATTATACTAAAAGCCTATTTGTGTCACCGGAGATGACATGACTGTGTCTATTATCTTCTGGTCTGCAAAGATCTGATTTATGCGCAAATTTTGCATGACAAATGGCAGGTGATAAAAATAATACCTATGTTAACTATGCACTACTATATTTAATGACATACATAGTTATACATTAAATAGTCGTAATTTTATAATTTATTAGGTAAATTAAAGTTACAGTAAGAAGCGCTCGTGGCCGAGTGATGAGTTAAGTTACATGATAATACCTTCACATTTTATAGAATGATTAAGTAAATTTAGTAAATTTCGGTGCTGGTCCACTGCAAAATCTGTATTTTGTTTAGTCAAGATCACCTTCACGGTTGTTATAATAATATTATTTTTTAAACATAATATTGGTAAGTAAAGTAGTTTGTTGTCCGTACATAATATAGCAGCAATGATTTTGAGCGTAAAATATGCATTATGTGATGGAATTTACATAATTGAGTGATCGGCGCTGAAACGAACAACAAGAACCGAAACTAATACAGTCGCCTGAAAATTGTGGCTTTATCCACTCGTTTGTGTTTTTACTTGTGACTTTACGATTCTCGTTCCTACCCTGCAATATCACATTCATATAATGAGGTACCTGATAACTGTCTGTACAAATATATACCATGAGGATATTAGTATAAGGTTCAAATGAAAGAGCGACTCGTCACAGGTATCGTAAAACTTAATTCTTTGAGATAAGGCACATATCTGTGAAGAGAACAGATTTTCACAGTAACATGAGATCCTCGAGGCACGTGCTTTCAGAAAGAACTAGCGACGATCCCAGAGTTGTACAGTTGAACGTAAACTACAACAAAATTGGTATTTAACAACTCCAATTTAGTGCGATAAACATCGTAATTACGGCACGGACATTTGTCGCACAGGTTGTAAAGTTATGTGGCTCGGTGTGAGATTTTTGTTGCATTGTTAAATATTTATCGTAAGAAGATGAACGTCGGTGTCAAGTCTACGGAGCTGGAAGGTGACTACGACCCTCTGGAACACCGGGAAGTAGAGAAACCAAACTCGTGAGTAGATAAAACTCTTTTAGAGAGTATAAATTACGAATTTAAGTCAAATATCGGTAGGTAGTGAAGGAAAATGCTCAAAAGTGCATGATTAGTGGGTATTTCCGAGTAGGTATTTAGTCACGGTTACGGTTGTTTGAAATCTTTGTTCTTTAAAAGATCTACGTACTTATAAGAGTAGTTTATAGTTCGTAATTTTTATGAAGTAACAAATTAAGATGTTTTTTAATAAAATTTTAAGTCAACTAAATTATACTAGGGCCTTTTAGGGGTTCCGTACTAACACAAACCTACTTTTGTTACATATTTAGTTGAAATGTATTTTCTTTCATTCAGTTGCTGACTGTTAGCGGGATTTCGACTCTTTGAGAAATTTGTATTATGATCAGTTATCGATCGATATCGATAACAACCCTTGTATGTCCCCACTGCAGGGGCACGGGTCTCTTCCTGCATCGCAGGAAGGTTAGGCCATACTCAACTACGGGGGCCAAGTCCAGGTTGGCGGAGGATTGTAAAACAGTGGCGGGCCTTTTCGTTATATTAGGTAGTAATACATTTATGTTTATGGAATTGGTGGTTTGTATGGAAACGGTAAAACGATAAAAATTATGAAATTATATTATTACATAGTACCCGTTTTTCACTGTTACAATTGGTTTCTCCATTTGAATACCTATTTCAAGCGGTTGACGTGAAACAAAAAACGGCAAATAATCACGTTTGTTATATGGAAGCCTCACTTAAATATTTATAATCATTATCCTTAGTATTTGTTGAAATAGCTGCAATAGGAATACATGATCTGTAACAAAATTCAACAGTTTAGCTATCACGGTTCGTGAACATAGATAAATCCTGGAGGGAGACAGACAGACATACGTTTAGTTGAGACTTAGTCACAGGGTCCCCTACACTTTGGGTGCGGAACCTAAAAAAACTACATTTGAAATAAATTTTGAATTTGGAAATACACACCAATCGTCACTTATTTGAGATAAAATTGGCCAGTTCGATATGACGTCAATTTCATATTATAGAATGTCCAAGAATGAGAAGAGAGGAAGGAGCTGATAATATACTAGACTACGACTATTTATTTCTACTGTGCTACAACTATACGACCGCCAAGTATAGCAATTGTATGTCAGTTGCTCCGATAGAGCGAGGGTTCTGTACATTCTATTTTTGCAATTTATTTTTAATATTATTTTTCTTTACTAGCATAAATTTAATATGTTATCTGTCATTCAGTTTGGACACTGTGCAGGACTCCAACTCATACTTGGCTGGTTTTTATTTCTTTATTTTTCACTATAAAAAAATACTATTTTTAATAATTTACAACTAATACAAAGTTTTACTTTGAATGAAATGTTTAACTACATAAAAGTCTTTTATGTATAGTATTTTTTAAGGTTAACCCGAGCTGTCACCTCAGTCATCCGAGACCACCGGCACCTGAAAAAGTACCGAAACGTCGGAAAATTGTAAATATGTAATAAACGAGCATAAATCCGAATAAAAACAGTTTTAATTAGTCTTTTATATTTTATCATTTTGACATTAGGAAGAAACAGAAACCACTTTTTGTGTAGACGTACACATCTTATTACCCGACTGCGGCGGAGCCCAAAAGGAGGGCAATGTGTTTACCTCGTATATATGTATGTAAGTATACACTGTATATACACTTTACATGTCGGACGGAAGGAGATTCTCGTTTGAGACCCTTCGGGTACTGAACCCCAAAAACATTATTTTGTCCTTAATAGGGATTTCCCGTATTGTAATTTTTTATGGGATATTGCCCTAATTTATTTTATTTCTTTTTTTATTTACATTTGTAACTTACAGCTAATATACTGTGTTATATATACTGTGTTATATATGTTATACTGCTAATATACAGCTAATATACTGTGCTTACACATAATATACTGTGTTCAAATGTCTGTTACGGGTAAAACAACAGAGCCCTCCGTTAGTTAGACAGATAGGCTTTGTAGACATAGTAGGGCACCTTTGGGATACTGAATCCTAAATCTAGAAATAGTCCAAGGCTCACTTGCTGGTTAAATATTAAGGTTAATGTCGCGGCTCTAATTTAGTACACCTAGCTGCACAGTTTAGATTTTCATCGCGTGGTTATTCTGCGGTCAAAATATCTTACCCAATCATCACCTACTGTCTAAACGAATTTATTTGACAAGTCATATCATTCTTGATTTATCATGCATTAACGCCATTCCGAATAAATTAGGTATACCTAATTTAAACGGCCAGCAATGCATATAATTATTTTTTGAACAAACGGCCACTAAATGTCATCGAGAGAAAATACAAAAATAAATATTTTTATTGATCGTCCTAAAATTTCTAATTAATCAGCGTAGCATTCCAAATTAGTAAGCTAACATTGAATAATTAATTAGTTGACAACTTGTTGCTGCTCATTTATTTACTTAACTGATCAAAGTTAATTAATTTGCTAACCATATTTAATTTATTTAATGACATAGCCCCGGTTTCTGGTTCATTAAAAAGCAGTTAATCTACTGTTAACAGCTGTCTTTTGGCTAAAGCGCATACAAAAAAAACATATGACAGCTGTTAACAGTAGATTAACAGATTGTTAGTGTACGAGAAACTGGGGGATAGTTATGCTGCAATTTTATTCATTCTGCTGACCTGTACCCGGAGACCACATTTTGGTAGGTTCGTAGAGTGCCAGCTACTAAGCGTTGAATAGCGCCAGCTTCCAACATGCCTAGAGCTCCATAGTCAATTTGCTTAGGTACTTAAAAGATGTAAACAAGCTCGATACGTCTTTTCATTGAAATACACACTTTATTTAGGTACATTTATTTAATTACCCGAACAAATGGACCATAATCTGTGCTTCTCTTGTGAAATGTTGACGTGACAAACAATGAACGACACACAATCTATATTTGAATCAAAAACATGTGCAAACGCCTTTGATTTAAAAAAAAATATCTGTTAAATTGTAACCACAGATTAAACAAAGATAAGGTAAACAAAACTAACTGTGAAAAGCCAAATTTTAATTACCGCGCATTGTTTTGTCATTAATATAAATTTTTATTTCTTTTAATTATGAAAGGCGGACGACGCAGCTTTTTTTTAATCTACCTACAAAGTTTTTCGATATTGTAGTTTTTAAGCTATGAAGTCTCAAATACAATATCCCTGTACATTGTTGATAGAGCGCTCGTGGCCTAGTCGAACCGATGGATTGGAATTAATCACTTGAGTTAAGCAACAACAGGCGCGGTCAGGTGCAGGGTGGGGGACCGACCGGTGACTACCGCTAGTGGCATGTTTCTAGCGCTTTCGTGCTTCGTAAGGCAAATTAAGGTGCCGGCTGTCATTTAATGACGATCACTTCTGACAGTAAGGCCCGCCACTGTCTTTCAATCCTCCACCAACCCGGACTTGAACATATACAATTTGTACTGTATTATGTTCCTAGTATATGTATATGTAGCCTAGGCAGGAATTGGCAATTGGCGAATAAAGCAATTGGCATGAAAATACATTTATTGTAACAACGCATTAGTAAGATTTTTTGCTATTACAAACTTACATTTACACTTCAGTTGCATGGAAGACAACATTCATTTATTTATTTCATGAGTTCTTTTTTTTTTTTGACTACAAAGTTAAATTTGTAAACGTCTTGAAGGGCGCGACTCCTACCAACACTGCTTTCAACCTTTTTAATTATACTATTTTTATTTTTAATGCACAAACCCGTGCTAAGGACAATTTTAAAAACCTATTTAGAGGCTAAAAATTCTACCCATCTAGCTTAAGTAAATTGCATCACTTACAGCCCCGACTACCTACTTTGCAGTTAGGTTTTTACATCGGAATGATATCATTGTACCCACATGATTATACTATTTTTATTTTTAATGCACTAACCCGTGCTATGGACAATTTTAAAAACCTATTTAGAGGCTAACAATTCCACCCATGCCGGGATTCGAAACCGCGACCTCTGGCTATCCGTGCCAGCGCTCTTTTCAACTGAGCTAATGGGCGACTCACCGGCATCAGTAAAATTTCGAACCTCTTTACACTATTCTCTGTATTACGTACAGGCAGCGACATCTGGCTTAAGTAAATTGCATCACTTACATAGTGTAAAGAGGTTCAAAATTTCATCTTGAGTTGCCCATTAGCTCAGTTGGAAAGAGCGCTGGCACGGATAGCCAGAGGTCGCGGGTTCGAATCCCGGCATGGGTGGAATTCTTAGCCTCTAAATAGGTTTTTAAAATTTTCCTTAGCATGGGTTAGTGCAAAATAATAATAGTATAATCATGTGGGTACAGTGATATCATTCCGATGTAAAAACCTAACTGCAAAGTAGGTAGTCGGGGCTGTAAGTGATGCAATTTACTTAAGCCAGATGTCGCTGCCTGTACGTAATACAGAGAATAGTGTAAAGAGGTTCGAAATTTCACTGATGCCGGTGAGTCGCCCATCAGCTCAGTTGGAAAGAACGCTGGCACGGATAGCCAGAGGTCGCGGGTTCGAATCCCGGCATGGGTGGAATTCTTAGCCTCTAAATAGGTTTTTAAAATTTTCCTTAGCATGGGTTAGTGCAAAATAATAATAGTATAATCATGTGGGTACAGTGATATCATTCCGATGTAAAAACCTAACTGCAAAGTAGGTAGTCGGGGCTGTAAGTGATGCAATTTACTTAAGCCAGATGTCGCTGCCTGTACGTAATACAGAGAATAGTGTAAAGAGGTTCGAAATTTCACTGATGCCGGTGAGTCG
Source organism: Yponomeuta sedellus (assembly GCA_934045075.1). NCBI lineage: Eukaryota > Metazoa > Arthropoda > Insecta > Lepidoptera > Yponomeutidae > Yponomeuta > Yponomeuta sedellus. The sequence continues at coordinate 16,805,855 of OW203722.1, read as the reverse complement.
CCCATCAGCTCAGTTGGAAAGAACGCTGGCACGGATAGCCAGAGGTCGCGGGTTCGAATCCCGGCATGGATGGAATTCTTAGCCTCTAAATAGGTTTTTAAAATTTTCCTTAGCACGTATTAGTGCATTAAAAATTAAAATAGTATAATCATGTGGGTACAGTGATATCATTCCGATGTGAAAACCTAACTGCACGGATAGCCAGAGGTCGCGGGTTCGAATCCCAACATGGGTGGAATTTTTAGCCTCTAAATTAAAACCTTTTTAATGTCCAGTTTTTTAATAAGAGGAGATTTTCACACTGAGATGCGACGTATATGAGTAGCAGCTCTTCGTAAACAAGCGCCTGCCAAAAACAATCACTTACGAAAATGGAAAATCTTGCTAATCGTTCATAATAAGGCGCTACTCCCCGTTCGGTAATACTCTGTTTAAACAATTAGTTGGTAAAGTCGACAGCACGGCACATTAACCTTTACGCGCTGTGGGCTAGGCCGACTCTCTTTCTAGGAATCTATGGTCCGACTAAGCTGTCAGGATGGTAGGTATAGGTTGCTGGGAAAACCTACACCATCTAAAAAAAATGTTCTAGGCACTGCAGCGTCCGAGTGGACCCTTCACAAATATGTGAGTAAAGGTGTTACTGGAAGCTGCATAACTCATCTCATTACGTAGAGGCAATGGCCAAAGTTCGAATCGCTCGCTGCCCCGGCTGTCTCAGTGATCTTAAACGGTCACGAAGGTTAAGCAACATAGGGCGCGTTCAGTGCATGTTTGACTAACGCTAGTGGCGTTTTTCCGAGCGGTTCCGTGTTTCGCAAGGCACGTTAAGCAGTTAATGCCGGCTGTCATTGATAGATGGCAGTCGTTATGTCAGAAACCTTAAGACGGCTTGAAAACTTCAGACAGTAAGCCCAGCCACTAGTCTTGCAAACCTCCACCAATCTGAATTTGGTATAGGCCATACTCCACGTATGGCCTATACCTTCCTCAGGGAAAAGACCCGTGCCCCTTCGGTAGGGATATAATGAGTTGATGATGATGAATGGCCAAAGTTATAAAATAAGGTAGTTAATATAGTTTTAATTCGAGTTTGTATTTTACAAAGTTTGTATTTTTGTAAAGAGGTTCGAAATTTCACTGATGCCGTGAGTCGCCCATTGGCTCAATTGGTAGAGCGCTGGTACGGATAGCCAGAGGTTGCGGGTTCGAATCCCGGCATGGGTGAAATTTTTAGCCTCTAAATAGATTTTTAAATTTGTATTTTACATTCCAGTTAAATTTTCAGGGACATAAGATCAACAGCGAATCTCATCAAAGCCTCATTAGGTTCTGGGCTGCTGGCTGTGCCGTTAGCGTTTTCAAACTCGGGATGGGCCGTTGGCATAATCGGGACACTCATTATTGGATTCGTCTGCGGTCACTGTGTCCACATATTGGTAAGTTTTGGGGACTTTTTGTTATTTTTAATTATACATACATACATACATAACCTCACGCCTGCATCTCAGAGGTACCCCTCTGGGATACAGGCAGAGACCAGGGACTGCCACTTGCCACGATCCTGACAGATTACCTTCGCTTCATCAACGTTCATAAGTCGTTGCATGCATGCACGGGCCGGTTCCCGGTACTTTTTGTTTTCCTCTTTGCGTCTACGTCCCTTATTTGGCCGATGTATGTCCGCCTGGGACGTCCCAGCCCTTCCCCTCACTCTTTCTTCCGTCATCCTCTCCAAACCAACGCAACTTTCCTCTCTTTCTAGTCAACATTCTAGTTTCAGTCCTCTTTTTAATTATACTTCAAATATTTCATTGAACAGGGCTTTCGTAAGTAAAATATCTGAGTCTGTGACGGAGGTGTTCACGTCACACTTCAGGGCTTGAAATTGCTAATCCGCGGTGGGCACGTGTGGTATTAAGCCCATACTCTCTCTCTCTCTGAGAGAAGGCCTGTGCCCTGCAGTCTGACATTTGTATGCTACATAATATAAAATATCCGCCAACACGGACTCGGCCCCCTGGTGGAGTATGGCCTAACCTTCCTGTGATGCAGGAAGAGACCCGTGCCCCTGCAGTGGGGATGCACAAGGGTTGTTATCGATTATCGATAATGTAAAATATGGACAAGTAAAACGCCTGTCGTTATAATAAAATCTTACAATGCGGATAAATAAATACATTTCTCCTAGGTTTTACGTTTGCATGTAGGGGTTACCCCCTACATATAAACATACAAAGCCTTCCATACCTTCATAATATATATATATATATATATATATATATATATATATATATATATATATATATAAAATTTTGATACAATATGTTCTGACATTAAGTCCCGCCACTGTCTTACAATCCTACACCAACCCGGACTTGGTCCCCCTGGTGGAGTATGGCTTAAACTTCCTGCGAGTAGGAAGAGACCCGTGCCTTAGCAGTGGGGACATACAAGGGTTAAAGCAATATGTTCCCTATTTTATTTATTCAGGTTTTGGTATCCCGGGGCTGCTGTAAAATAGAGAGGAAACCCTTGTTGGGATATGCAGAAACATGCAGAGCAGCGTTTTCAAACGGTCCCAAACACGTCAGAAAATTCGCCACAACAGCAAAGTGAGTTCAGGCTCTTTTTTTACAAATTCTTTCGACAAAATAATACATAGTGTTCATTTCATCATTTCTTTCTGAAAAGAACCCATTTTTTTATGTAAGACCTTTATATTGTATATGTGTCTTGCATTAAAAATTTATAATGCATAACTTTTGCCTTTGCATCTGCGTAATGAGATACTTTATACATAGTCCAGTGGCACATTCACACACAATAGATGGGTGACGGGACCACTCGGACTCTGTAGTGCCTGGGACATTGTTTTTAGATGCAGTAGGCTTGATAATCTTCTATAATATAAAAATGAATCGCTGAATGTGTTGGTACCGCTGATACAGCTGGTACAGCTGAACCGATTTCGTTAATTATTTTTTTAGAATATTCCTTGAAGTACGAGGAATGTTCTTATGGAGAGAAAAATAAAAAAAATTAAAGCATCGACTGTTTGGCGGTACGAAGCTCGCTGGGTCAGCTAGTACATAATAACTTTCAATTTAAATTTACTTTTTGATCGGCACTGCCTTGCCTTAAAACTTGTCTGTAACTTACCTTAATAGAATGCATGCACAAAGTTTGGAAGCGCCGTTGAGCGTAACACTGTTTATTGCTAACACAACGTTACCCTGTCACCCTACAATATTTCCACAAAGATTAGAAACCATTAACCATACTAGACTATATCATTTTTAAGTTGTCATTTAAGAAACATTTACTTTATATCAGTGGCCTTCACCTAAATGACATAGGTATTTTACTACATTTCCTTTCAGAGTCTTCGCTGAATTCTCTATGTTATTGACGTACATTGGCGTTTGTTGTGTTTACACAGTTCTTATCTCGGATTCAGTTAAACAGGTTGGTTTCACATTTAAAACTGGCGTGAATCAACGTCACTACCTAATTGCTTCTATGAATTTGTTACAGATTATTGACAGGTATTTCCCGGCGACTATACTGCCTGTGGAATACTATTGCCTGATGATTTTGGTCCCACTGGCTCTGATGACCCAAATTAGGTACTTGAAATGGCTGGCTCCTTTGTCGTTCATGGCAAATGTGTTGCTGGTAGCCACATTTGCGATATGCCTGTATTACATATTTGGCGGAGCAATAACGTATAGTGACAAAAGACTTGCCTCGGATCCATCGCGATTGCCAGTTTTTTTATCGTAAGTAGCACATTCACTCGGTTCAAAGATATACGTCTCATTCATTACGCCTCTGTTTTTAGAAGGACGAAAATGAACATATCGAATGTTTGACTTCTGATCGACATTTTGATATTCGGTATTAGCTTAGCTTAAAATAAGCAAAGCTTAAAATCCGAAATACTAACAAACTGAAAGTTAATGTACCTTTACCTGAAATACCAACTTAGATCAGGGTGGCTCTGTACAGAAATCAGCACATAAGGGGTTACAAAAGTGAAATTCCCAGAACCTACAGAAGGTTAGATAAGCCTTCTGTCAAAATCAAATTAGTTACATACTGGTAAGCTACTTAATATTATTATTGGATTTCTTTTGAATTGATAGTGAATTTTCATTTTCATCTTTCGGTCATTCGAAAATACCTAGTAACTTTAAGCTTCGTTATATCAGGTATCGGTATTTTGTCCCTTTAGAATTTTAATCGTTCTGTAATTTGAAAATTAATAATTTAAATTCATTCACGATCGTGACAAGTAGCAAACCCTGATCTCTTCTTACCCCTCCGGCATACAGACGTGAGTTTATGTATTGTAATGTGATGTAAAATACTAGGTACATCAAGTAGGTACATACCCTTCGCCACTGTAAGCTATATAATATGTAAATAATTTGCTGATTATTTCACAATAATAAAAAAGAGTATTGCTGAAAGTCTCCCTATCATATTTTTGGGTTTTCCTCTGAGTTTCACAGTACAATTTGTTTAGTCCTTTTATCTCGTCCCGCTGAAACTTACTTTTATTTTTCTACAGGACAGTTATATTTGCCATGGAAGGCATTGGAGTGGTGATGCCAATAGAAAACGCAATGAAGAATCCTCGTCACTTTTTGGGCTTCCCAAGCGTCTTGGTCGTATCTATGGGCGTCATCATCTTCCTATACAGCACTCTGGGATTATTCGGATACTTCCGCTTCGGTGATGTGCTCAGAGGCTCCATCACTCTCAATCTGCCTATGGACGACTGGTAAGTATCCACATATCAACATAACCAATTATATTTTTATTAAATTAAAAGACTGAATGATTTGTTATAGTGTCTGAAGCGGAAGAGTTTTGGGGCTATAAACAAGAAATTTAGTAGCGACAAGTTTTACTTCACTCCGAACGCTAGAAATGTATTAGGAAGTTCTTTGTTAACTAATACCTTCGGGCTTTTTAGAACAGGTAACAGAGGGCACCACGCGTGCTCTTTTGCACACACCAAGCTTTTTGCAGCTCTTTCAAAATATTATGTTTAATATTCGACAGAAATTAGGGAGCATTAGGGAGTAGATACTGATAGGCATATGACAAAGTAGGAAAAATTATAGGTTTTTGTTTGTAATTAAAATAATTACTCCTCAAAAACAAATCTCGAATCATGATAAATAAATCACACGACGGGATTTCGAATATGTACGAAAATAATTCAAGTAACTCCTTTAACAAATGTACGATAACATATTATCTTCAGAATATTAACCGTTACTTTGTGAATAACCATTGCTACTTGACGATTAATACCTGCCCTTCATTATTTACCGAGTACCTTATCAGCACTCGACTACTATTTTGATATCTAGGGCTAAGTAGGAAATAATTTTAAATGGCATGATGTTAATTGGCTGTGTTATGGAGCGGACTACGGCGTGATAAAGTACAAAACATCTCTTTCAAGAGCAGACAGCTTTAAAACGATAAGCTTCAAAAGAGTCACGAGGCGCGACCAAAATTTTGTTTTACCACTTATCGCAACAATGCTTGTACCAATAAGTGTTGAGAAAAAACGTGACATATTGTCACTTTTATCTTTGATACCCGAATGTTTTCATAGTTTTTACCAAAATTTAGTGACTACTGCCGATACTTTAAAAATTGATCCAGATTTAGAAAATTCCGAAGAGAGTGACTAAACTAAGTAGATTTATTTAAAAAACTTGAAGGTAATATTTCAACTACCTTCAAGTTTTTTAAATAAATCTACTTACTTTAGTTTAATAAAAAATCAAATTTATATTACCTTTGTCAGTTTCGCTGAGTTCCATTTATATTCCAAAGTCTTAGCTAAGTAGCAATTTTTTTTCAGAATTCTGTTAGCAGCTACAGAAATATCGGCGGTGTTGAATTTAGACAACACAAATTCAAAAAGTCGATCGTTTCATTCAATATTTTTGAATTTAACCCATTCTTCAAAAAAAATCGAGTTTCATCATAGTGATGACGTGTTCTGAAACAAGACAGATAAAATTGACTCGGGATATTTCGGGGTAATTTTTTTATTATTCTGGTGGATTAATAGTTTTAGAACAATAATATTTATACTAGACAGCACAGACATGCCCAGATCAGAAGTTACGGGCTTTCATATTCGACCATTAGTGATTTTGGTGCAGTTTTCAAAGACATGTTATTACATACATATTTAAAGAAACAAGCCACAGAAAATATCCTTTAAAAAATGTAAATATATAGAACATACCTCGAGTTTGGGTATCCATTACTAAAACACTTAATAATTTCACAAATAATATTGGTAGTTATCGACACTGCAGCAAAATTGCAACTAACAAGAAAGTGATATGTAAACGATCGTATCACTGACCTTTAATCCCGGGCTACCCTCATTAGTAAATAATAAGAATTGCGTATTTCTTGGAATTGCTACCTAGAAAGTGTTGTTTATCACTAGGTACCATGAATTCCAGGTAAATAAGTCATTAATTTTGTCCAGCTAGCTTGATCCAGAAGTAACAGCGCATTTGCACCGATTAATCGGTGCAAATGCGAATAAAATACACATATATTGTGAATGTGAGTGGAGGGGCCGGTAAGGGACGTCGCAGGCGGACATACGGCGACCAAATAGGGGATGTATTAACAAAGGGGAATATAAAAACTACCCAGAACCGGCGTGCGTGCATGCAACGACTTAATATGAACGTTGAAAAAGCGAAGCTGACCTGTCCGGATCGTGGCAAGTGGCAGTCCCTGGTCTCTGCCTACCCCTCTGAGATATAAGCGTGAGGTTATGTTATGTATTAACAAGTTATTTTTTCAAGGCATTTATGTTATAAGAAATTTTAAATTTGGAAAACTATAGGTCTATTTCTGTATAGGGCAATGTTCATGTTTTCGTAGCACTATTTGGTTTTTTTATATAACTTAAAAAATTACTTGCTACGCTTATACTTACATCTATCTATACATCGTTAAACTTTAGTAGCTCTAATGCTAACGGGAAGGGAAACGTAAATCATTAGAAAAACCCCTGTCTTAATTGACTCTACGCATATTGACCTTGACATTTACTGAGAATCCTCTCGCTGGGTTCTACGTACAGTCATCAGCTGATCACTCTATAATAAATTAATCTTTAAACTAAATCGTATCGTAACTTAATTACAGGTGTTTAAAGTTAGATGTGCTGTTAATACTCGTACTGTATAATAGATAGTGTCTGGGTGATCATTACAGAACTAATATAAGTTAGAAAACTTAGGCTATATACGGCCCTACAGTCTATTTATTCTTACTTGACCAATTTAGTAAACAAGATTCTAACCTTAAAATTGAGATTAGATGCCTAAACTACTTAGACATTTTCTCGCAAATTCATGAACTATCATGAACTATGTTTATAAAATTGGCAGCGTGTTATTTAAAAGAGTGTTCCAGGTTACTTCATTTATGGAAATATGGCATTTTTGGACTAAAAAGTCTCAGTTTCAGGGTAGAATCTTGTTTACTAAATTGGTCTAGTAAGAATAAATAGACTGTAAGTTCATATACTTTACCTAAGTATATCAACTTAGGGCCGGTGTCTCAATTGAGAAATTCACTAAGTAAGTCCTTAAGTTACGTTCTGTCACGCTCTTTTCTGAGATATTCGAAGAGACAGCACTACAGTTAAGTATTTACTCGTACTTAGCGAAATTCTCAATTCAGAAATTGGCTCTTACCCCCAGTTTCTCGTACACTAACAATCTGTTAATCTACTGTTAACAGCTGTAAATTTTTTTTTTGTTTATACTTTGGCTAACCGACAGCTGTTTACAGTAGATTAACGGCTTGTTAGTGTACCAGAAACCGGGGCTAAGTGTGGTTGAAAAAACTTGATGTGGCCTTTTTTAATTAAGTTAGTTTTTTAGATAACAGCGATTACTTACAGTGGCAACTCCCAGTTACACTAGATAGGTAAACAGCTCTGAAAAGGTTTTATTTGTCCGTATTTATTTATAATCCTGGATTATTTAGAAAAAATCAGGCATCCAGTTAGACACGAAAAAATCTTATAACGTTATTCATTAAAATACGATTGTTATCAACGTTATTGTTTGATTATTTTAAGGTATCCAATTAAAACATCAAAGCGTTACTGAGTTATTCATAAAAATATAATCCCCAAGGACGTTAGTTTTAGGACACATGCATTTACAATGGTATTTTTCTTTACCACCCAAGAAGTTTTAGCAGTGTCAAAGGACCGGTTTCTGTATTGAGAATTTCACTAAATAAGTACTAAAGTAACATTCTGTCACGCTCTTTTCTGGCAAATTCGAAGAGACAACACGACAGTTAACTATTTACTTAGGGAAATTCTCAATTCAGAAATTGGCCCTTGCAATAACACCACGCAGGCTGCATATGTTCAACCAACCACTTCGTTCTTTTCACCAGGCCTGCAATCTGCGCTAAAGTATTCATAGCGCTGTCAATTTTCTTCACTTACCCGCTGCAATTCTTCGTGGTTATCGATATCTTCACACGGTACACGGAACCCCATATCAAGGAGAAATACAGAAATGCCGTGCAAATTGTAGCAAGGGCTTCTGGAGTTTGCCTCTGCGGTAAGTCAATTGAAGAAAGAAGAAGAAACACATTTATTTATCCATATTATTTTATTTATATGATTTATACACAAAATGTAAAATAGAAACAATTTTTTTATTTTATTTTATTAAGTTTACAAAACAGAATACATTCGTTACAAATTCAACTTAAAAATAAACTGTGATCTGGACTGTAGTCCAAAATATGTAAACATAGAAGATTGCAAAATTGGAAGCGGAACATTCAGTATCTAGAACATTAAAACGTTTAGCGTAAATAAGATCACAAATAAGTGTCATTAGTGTTGGATGAAGAAGAGTTATAAATTATAGAACTAATCATTTTAAAGAATTTAGAGGGATTTGGTTCAAATATGTCAATGTTTGAATATTCGGCGAACAGGTTGTTATAAAGACGACACATTCTAGAAATAGGGTTGTAATTAATAATAAACACGACACAACACAGTAAGGGGATTCGAGCCATGTCCATGCGACGGTGAAACGGCCTCAGGCTTAGTAATTGCTGCAGGTTTATTGCCCACAGCACTGATTTTCAGCAAGGGCCTGGTTCAATTAAATTAAATGGGCAACTGGCGTCAAACTTCTATTGAAGTGGCAGTGCTATAGAAGATAATTACATATTTTTGGGTTAAATAATTTATTGAATGTCGCTATCTGTGAAACATTTGCCTACGTTAAAAAAAGGTCCATTGTTGTTAATGGTTTAAAGTCATAAATTAAAAAATAAAAATAAGTTATTAAATTTAGTTTTTCAAAAAAAGTTACGTATGTTTGAACGTAATTGAACACATGTAACCGACTTGTGTCCGGAAAAACGTTCGACAATAGCCCCGAGGTAGTACAGTCGGCAGCACATAACCTTTACCTGCGTGCACTCAGTTATGTTACGGGTGACTTTGCAACAAAATGTAAAGGTTGATGTGCTATCGACTGTACGAAAATGAGAAATTTACAGTCAAATTGATCTAAATCGATTATAGATAAATCGAGATAGATTCAGAATAAATAACATGCGACATGTTATTTTTTTTCAGTACATTAGTTCCTACGCGTTCACCCAACTGACGCTTAAGCCTATTCTTTGAGATTGTATCGTAGGTTAGAACAACATAGCCTTACAACATTGTGACATTAACCAGAGAAGTAGTTACTACAAAAGACATGAAGAATACCTGGTAGTTAGCCAGTGTCGGCTAGGTCTACCTCACGATGGGCTGGTTGAGAGAGTGGAATGGGAGGTGAAGTGAATGGACTTACTTGGTGATGGTGGATGATGGCTCGCTTTAGCTGTTGGGCAGATGATGAGCGGTGATGGATGAGCTGATGCGTCCAGCGTACGGAGAACACTCCTGCACTGTTCACTTATAGTCTAATATTGTCAATATATTGTTCTTTGAGCTGATAAAGTTTCTTGGTCACCAAATGTCTATCACTTCACGAGAATTCGAGCACTTATCACGCGCGTATGTCACAGTGCGAATGTGTGTGCAGATGGATGGATAAAAAATTAGTAGCGAGCGAGCGGCACGAGCGACGGCACCGGAATGACAGACTAATGAATGAATGACCACAGATTCATGATTACGTCGCGCGATCGATTCTCGCGCGAACATCACCTGTTTTCAGTGACAATGAAATAAGGCATTAGCATGCCTATCGCTGAATGAATTTTCATTGCAAATTTAACCTCCTTTTTTCAGTGGCTATTGGGGTCGCACTACCTATGCTAGAACAGATAATCAACATTGTTGGCGCCTTCTTTTACTCTATACTCGGTCTGATGGTACCAGCAACGATAGAAACCGTATTCCGGTGGGAGGACCTTGGGAAATACAACTGGATTTTGTGGAAGAACTTGCTCATTTTTATTTTCGGCCTCGGAAGCTTGGTATCCGGCTGCGCAGTTGCAATCTCGGATATAATCGGATTATTGCATAGTAAGTCAGCGTAATTTATAGCTTGTTAATTATTATAAACATTAAAATTAAATTTACAGTACAAATTTGGACTCTTTCGTTTCATTTAACATCTTTTTGCAAGGATTGGTTGACGTTTAGGTTGTTTTCAACATAACATAAATTTATGAGTTGGACCCAACTGAAAAAGGTGAAGCATTCTTCATTAATTTTTCACTCCGGTCAGGAAAATCCTTCACAACAGGCTGAGAAGGATTTTCCTTCATTAAGACGTATTAAATTTGAGATGATTATGATTTTTGAAAGTTCTTTATCCGAGATATATTTAACAATTGTGTAACACCACAACACATTATAGGTATGCAAGAAAAATAAGGTTTTAATGTTTATAGAATTTACAAACGGCGTCCAAACGTTTTGGACGACTGTAAACCTGTAATCATCAACCTGGGATTAGATTAAAGAAAATCAAGAAACAAACCGGTGTCAAATCAACATTGATTATCAGTCTTATTAATTTAAACACAATTCTTAAAAACACTCGTTAGAGGCAGATTATCTTGGATTACGCCTTTTCCTTGTAAAATCTCCACTACAGACTTTGTAACCCTATCTTTCGTGCAGACAATAATTTTAACAAGTATTTTTTTTTATTTTATGTTTATTTGGGAAACCAACAGCTTAAATAACAGTGAGTTCTTAAAGTAGTGCAGTAACAGTTTTTTAAAGCCAATAATAGGCTTCCACATATTTACAAAGTAGGTAGGTTAAACTATTACAAAATTCAAACTTATTTAACAATGTACGTGACAAAGCGTTATTCGGTTTGTAATACATAATATTTAAGGTGTGCTACAGTTTTGTTTAGCTTTTTCATCTTAGTCTTTTTTCTTTCTTCACATCAATATCATACTTGGGTGAATTTCCCGGAACTAAAAATTGCGTGGCACCAATGAAATTGGTGATAAAAAAGAAAGTGTTAATGTTCTAACATTTTTTTACGGTTAGATGATATGGTAATCTATGTGTAGCACTAAACATTTTGTTAATAAGAATAATGGATACTCCGAAAAAAAAAATTAAATCCCGAAATCTTTCATTGCCATGTTTGTCCGCACGTCACCTCGTTGTGTATTATTCTTCATTGATAAACATCTATTAGTTCTTTGTACTAAAAACTAATTTTATTTAATACATTAATAGTCATAGTATTGTTACGAAATACATTTATTGAAATATTTACACAGTACAACGAATGGTTAATAGAAATGTATCTGTCCCAGAACTACCGTTAATCGCCGTGTCCTAATCATGTTCAAGTATATTGTTTTACCTAACGACTTGTTTTCCATCCCCGGTAAGCGAAACGTTTGTGTTTAATGCCGCCTAAGTGCTCGTCGCAGAAAGACGTACGCACATGCCTGCGTTTTCGCGATATTCGTTAAGTCAATATTTTTTTTTGTTGCTGGACATTTTTTCTTTCATTGCCGTGGATAGGTATAACTTCTATTTAAATTAAGATTGTCATCTTAAGTAAACATTCGATAGAACGCTATTTCTCTTATGATTATTTGTCAAGTGTTTACTTTGTCGAATGGTTAATAGATTTTTTGTTATTTCTATTTATTGCCTCGATTTTCATCACCGTGTTTTCATTGCTGTGGTTTCCGTGGGCGAAATTTGCTATGGTAATGAAAAAAAAGGCACATCAATGAAAGAAAATTAATTGCCATGCTTTATAAAACAAATTATATTCATTGCCGTGGCCAAGTATTTCATTTCCGTGACTTTTGTTTTCATCGCCATGTTATGATTAGGTAAATAAAATGTATTTTATCATCTTTTAGTAACATTTAGTACTTTATCAATCGTGTAATACACCCTCACAATCGAACGCACCAGCACATACTGCAGTCTGATTTTAATAATGGATTGTTTATTTTTAAGATGCCAAGATGCCCAAAATAAAATTATATGAGGAGGAGAGAAAGGAGAGAAAAAGATTGGCTGAAAAAAAAGACGTCAAAAATTAAGAAACGACCCATATCTGGGTTTGCATTTCCCTCTCGGAGAAATAAAATATGTTTTCATTTCCGTGGGTTGATTCTTTCATTCCTATGGCACAGTTATTTCATTGCCGTGGACGCTTGTTTCATTGCCGTGCACTCATGTTTCATCGCCGTGGCACGAAATTTTTAGACCAGTTTATCTTGCTAGTTTTTTAAGTTATCAGATAGATACTAAGCAAGAGTACATACATTTTCAAAAACAACAATAAAAGAGTTTTGTTTTGTAAAAAAACCTTAAGATAAAAAAGTACATGGAAATGAAGATTTTATAAGACCTGTTGAAATTCACTCACTTATGTAAGTACTCGTACCACAGTGATATTTTTGTTACACAAAAACAGTGTAATATATAATGTAAATAAGGGTTTGGGTAAGTAGTTATATGAGATTGTATTTACGTATGATATTCGAGTATAGAGTAGGTACTACTGGTAAGTGTAATGGAATCTTTTTTTTTTTTGCATTACACTATAAAATTAATTTCTATCTACAAGTATATCAACTATTTTATTTTTAAACGACCATTTAGATCCTGTGAATATGTCAACATCGCAAAAATGTTTATTATATATTTTAGGAATGCGGGTAAGGACCGCATTCTGAACATAGTTGGTTGAGTGCTGGGGAATACTGAAGAGGTGAGACTGTGTTTGCCGCGTGCGCCGCGGCGGCACCCACAGTCCCACGCCGGCGAGCAGCTCGGGGCAGTCCATGCGCGCGCGCACCACATCGAACAGAAGGCACATTTAAAAACCTATTTAGAGGCTAAAAATTTCACCCATGCCGGGATTCGAACCCGCAACCTCTGGCTATCCGTGCCAGCGCTCTACCAATTGAGCCAATGGGCGACTCACGGCATCAGTGAAATTTCGAACCTCTTTGCACTATTCTCTGTAATACGTACAGGCAGCGACATCTGACTTAAGCAAATTGCATTACTTACAGCCCCGACTGACAGAAGGCACATGTCATTAACTATTCGCCTTTCCTCTAGGGTTAGCAAGCCGTAGTGTCGGCAGCTATCTATATATGATTTAAATTTAGTTTTTTCTCTATAATTCAGGTGATTCAAAAAAAGTTTTTGAATTCTTTCAATTTTATCAATGTAGGTCTTGTAACAAGGTGACCAGATGGAACTTGCATACTCAAGTATGCTACGTACATAGGCGTAATAGACCACCTTTAAACTGTTAGGGTTTCTGAATTCTTTGCATACTCTTATAACAAAACGGAGGCTACGGTAAGCTCTAAGAACAATTGTGTCATTGTGGTGTGAAAAGAGCATTTTAGAGTCGAAGAGCACTCCTAAGTCTCTAACTATGTCGACCCTCTCCACTAGAACGCCGTTGAAATTATAAGGATATATTTAAGAGTTTTTTTTTCTTGTGAAACTTATACACTGACATTTCCCAACACTGACTGTGATTTTATTATTATCGTAGTATGTTTGGAGATTATTTAAATCATTTTGTAACATTTCACAGTCGATTATGGATCTTACTTTCATAAATATCTTTTTGTCATCAGCATAAAGAAGGTGATGAGAATTTTTAAAACAAATGTATATATCATAAATATAGGCGTTGTAGAAGAGAGGACCCACATGTGAGCCCTGGGGCACACCGGAGGATATGTTAATGAAATCTGATCTATAGCCTCCCATCACAACAGCCTGCGACCTTTTGGAAAGATAACTTACCCACCGCAAAAGATCCCCGTGAATTCCTAGCTTTTGTAATTTTGCTAGAAGTAGAACGTGGTCCACACCACGTCGAAGTCGAATTTTTCGAAGTCCGTGTAGACCACGTCCACCTGTCCTCCATGCTCCATATTTCTCAACACATATTCCGAATAGCACGCCAGGTTGGAAGTTGTTGAGCGTCCTCTAATAAAGCCGTTTTGCTTATCAGATATGGATGCTGTTATAATAGGATATATATGGTTATAAACTAGCTTTTCAAATATTTTACTTAATATATTTAATTTAGAGATAGGACGGTAATTTACTATTAACGATTTTGTGCCTTTTTTATGTATGGGAGTTATATAAGCTTTTTTTCCAAATTGTAGGGAATATACCTAGGCGTAAAGATTCGTTACAGATAATGGTTAAAGGAAAAGCTAGGGACTTCGAACAGTTTGATATATAGATAGGATGTATCCCGTCGCAACCCTGACCTTTGGATTTATCGAGTAGTCGTAGTGCATCGTAGATTGACCTCTCTGCTAAGGTCAGACTAGAAATGCTAGATGTACTGCGAGTTTCGTCCTGCTCAGAGGGAACATTTATGTTTACGCTGTCGGCAGGGCCAGCAAGTGGATTAAACATTTTCTGGAAAAATGTATTAAAGGCTTCACAGATTTCAGTTTATTGGTGTATGTTTCGTTTTCAAAAGTAAACTGCTTCGGATAATTTGACGTACCTCTTTTAGATTTTACGTATCTCCAAAAAGTTTTCGGTGTTCTGCGAATTCCCTCGACTGCGCGCTTAGTGAATGTGTCAAAACATTTTGTTTGAACTCGATGTTGCCTAGCACGCAAAAGAGAGAACTCATTGTAATCACGGATATTATTATAATTTTTCCACTTTTTGTGTAGCTTCATTTTTTCTTTTATTATTTTAATTAACGATGAACTGTACCAAGAGGGATAAAGGCTATTTTTTGGTTTGGCTTTAGGTATAAATAGATCAAAACTGTTATAGATTGCATCATATAATATGTGAATCTTTTCGTCGATTGACCCTCCCGACAGCAGAGACGTCCAGTCAATTGATGATAAATATGCGTTTATTTCTACATAATTTCCTTTAATAAAATTATATTTGGGTTCACAATGCTCAGTAAGTGGTATAAAATTAATGTCCAAAATACTAATACTCAATGCAGGGTGATGCGAGTCCTCCGAGAGTAAAGGGAAGTCACATTTATTTACGTGTAAGGGTAAGTTGCTATAGGATAGATCCAATGTCTTATTATTTATATTTAAGGTTTTATTGTATTGTAAAAGGCCCAGAAACACCAAACCTTCGATTAACTTGACTGCGGCATTCTGTGTTTCAATTGGTCCTTGATGTAACAAAAGATATTCGGTATCACGCCATAGAACACATGAAAGATTAAAATCACCAACCAGTAGGTAGTTATCATCAGGATACAAGTTTATGAGCCGGGACATAAATTGCTCTATTACTTCCAGCCGTGCGGAAAAACCATTTCCAAGGCCTGGTGGTATGTACGTGAGTACAATGTGTAGGTCGCATGCGGAGCTAAGCGCCTGGGCCGGTACAGTCAAACAAATGTATTCATTTGGTGGTGTACAAAGTAATTCGGGTACGGACGTCAAACCTAATTCGCATTTGCTACATACCATAACTCCCCCGCCGGTTTTCTTAGCGCTGATAAGTAGGTCCCGGTCACAACGGAACACATCGTGCCTAGCGTCACACAGTTCGCTGTTAAAAATATCAGGCTGAAGCCAAGTTTCGGTAAATAATAACAAATCGTAGTCATTAGAAAGGATATTATTGTATTGGTCTGAGCACTTAGTTCGCAGTCCCCTCACATTCTGATAATATATTTTTAGTAATTTATTTGTTCCAGCCATGACTAATTAAATAAGAAGCAAGTTTGTAGTGCCAAGAACAAGTTATATTCAATGGTGTAAACAACGCATTCCCATCAACCATTATGCGGCCATAGAAAAATAGCTTATAACGTAGCTGAGTAAAGCGCATACTTCATGCAAGCATTAAATCTGATTTGCCTTTAACTTTAGCAATATAAGATAAGCGGGACAGAGAAAGATGGTGTGAGCATACTAATGTATTTTTTCATATTGCAATACAGGACAGGTGAGATTGCGGTGTTGCATTTTTTCGCAGCAAACTATGGTGGACGTCGATTAAGTTATTCGCTAAGCATATTCGTTGATTTTATTCGGGTGAATATTATAGGGCGTATGATAGGTATTAATTTCAGTGCATTTTGTATGGGGGTTTGAATTATTTTTGAACGCAATAAAGACGTATAGGTATATTTTTGGTGACATTAATGTGTTATAAATTATAAATACTAATTCAGATGGTAGGCCTAGGTATATAGGTGTAATAATGTGTTTGATACTGTTTCGGTATTAATTTTTCGTGATGTTGATTTTTGTAGTTTATGTGGTAGGGTAAGGAATAATAATATGGTGGTACTTACATAACATGAGTTGAGCGATATTAAATACATTCTTGAAGCAAACCGTGTCTTAGAACTTAAATGGAGTAACAAAATTAATTTACTGAGTCACTTAATTTTAGACACATCCGATTCAAACCTTATGTTGATTTTTCCAGCGTCGTCTGCCTTTCTAACGAATATTTTGCCGTCTTTGATCCATACGTACTTGTATAAGTACGTTTTCGCTGCCTCTCGCGTTTTTTTAATTATTTTAGTAAATTATTTTATTCAGTCTTGTCAGGTGCTCATTTATGAAAATCTTTCTACTGTTGCCAGGTATTCCAATATCATTAGTGCATAGTCCTTTGTTTTTCCTCATAGCTGAGATCAACGCATCTTTAATCGCCCGTGACCTTAATTTGGCGACGATCATCTTGGGTTGACCATTTATTTTTGAGTAAGGATTTACTCTATTGATATGTATGATGTCGTCTGTTGACATTTCTATACCAAGAACAATTGCGAGTTTCAGTACATATTGGTGTAGGTCTTCATTAGCCTTTTCAAAGATGCCAGATATTTCTACGTTGGCTAAGCGTTCTCGTTGTTGGTAACCATTCAACTCCTGCTGGATAGAAGAAAACTCCCGTTTACTCCAAATAAATATGAATACACCATATGAAACCACTAATCATTTCGAATGAAATGCTAAAAAGCAGATTCGTGGATTTTCACTAGCAACAAAGCAATATCGTATTTTACATTTTATGCAAAGCATTGTGGTTTCATTCTGCCTGCACTGCCTGTAGCGGCCAAATTCTTTAAATTTCGAGGCTATTCAACTTCATCATATTGGATGGGGTTCGATGGCCTTACGATAGTTAGTTTTGATATGAAGCATTTCTCGGAGACGGACTGCTTAAGGCTCGGTGACTTACGGAGCATAAAAAGGTTCTGATAGAGTTCTCGCCTAAAATGTTTTATGAGTAGCATTAAGTAGGCGCAATAAAGTATAGTCGACAGAAACTTTAGCTCAGCATTCTATTCTAATTTTTTGGCTAGTGGAGTGCACTGTGTTGTTTGCATCTCACAGGGAGGTCACAGACCTACAGACGCATTGGTAAGTATTTGGCAGTCTTCTTCACACGGAACATGTAGTAAGGTAGTTACAGAGTATTTGGCGGTGTTCAATAATTAATAAGCAGTTACAAGTTTAAATACATGTAAATTTACTAAAAATATATAACTTACGGTGGGATGACGATCTGCGAAAAACTGTCGGCAGATGCTGGATGCGGCAAGCTGAAGACAGGGCGCTATGGCGCTCATTAGGGGTGGGCTATGTCCAGCAGTGGACACAGGGACTACATAATATAGCCTGAAGAAGAAAAAGATATAGCTAACGAGTTGTTTGTTTATCCAACTCCTGTAGGGCAATGTAGCATGTGAAAAGAACTTCGATGCTGAATAGAAAGAAACAACAAATGCCTTGATCAAAGCAGGATGATGACGATTTCTCCAGGATCCAATCATCAAGACAGGATCTAATCATTGGAAGAAAATTCTTCAAATTTAATTTTTAAGGTTTGTTTCAGTTGTACTTTATTTACCTAATATTTGTTGGCAATAAAGACAATTTTACTTTGACTTTCACTTCACTTTAAAATTATAATCGGCATGTATCGATTGTTTTAAGCAATCACGTTTTAATAAAAACATCTTCAAATATCACGCCATCTCAATATCAATCATCGGGACATGGAAGCGGTCGGTCGAGTAGGGAGGTAGAAAATTTCGTTCCTTTTGTAGAACTAATTCTGAAACAGCATAGGTACTTACCTATGCTGTGTGGTGTCGGCCTAGAGAATAGCACCAACCCAATTCTTCCCGCAAGTGTCGTAAAAGGCGACTGAGGGACACAAACCCGGGGGGTGGGCAGCAGCGCCCCCGTGCAGTACAATTCCACCGAACTGCGATCCCCAACCCGCATGCCCAGCGTGGGGATTATGGGCATTACCCCCTATGATAGCACAACGTGGCGCTCTTTAGGGGAGGGCTATGTCCAGCAGTGGACTAGTATAGCCTGACGATGACGATGAATATAGGTACTATAAATTGACTTATAATTGCGACTAGACCCGTATAATATGTAACTATTACGTGACTAAACAAAAAACACCAGCGAAATAGTTCCTCCCTCGAATAAGAGGAAGAAGTTTCCTCGGTCGAGCAAGAGTGGAGTCGAGAAGAACTTCGAGGAACGTCCTAGAATATTAATTACTTTTGTAAATTCAGAGTCAGAGTAGTTTCGCCATGGGCGCCTACAGAACGATGCAGGAGGGTGCGCCTGTCAGGAAAAAAAAAACATACAAAAAATCTTTTTTTTTTTTTACCTACCTAATGTTTGAATAAAAATTAAAGACTTGTTTATAATTATGTTGCTGTCTTCGTCTATTTCTCAAATAATCTGACGCACACAGTCGCACATCTTTAGAGTCTATCCGCCATCCAACATATCCATCGCGTGGCACCGATGATAATCTATAATATAAAAATAAAAACAACAATGCAACAACCAGCTGTCAATAATCGTCCACCGCTGGACATAGGCCTCTCCTAAAGCACCCCATTTCCTTATGTCTCAGCCATCCTCATCAAGTCACTGCCAGCAAGCTGCTTCAGATCGTTGGTCAAGTGGGCGTCCTACGCTGCGTTCAACCAACAACCATCGACAACAGAAATTGAGTATGCTTTCGATGCGCGAAATAGTATTAAATCAAATGACTCGCAATTTGATTTTGACATTTTTATCAACATAATTATATCAACCCTTGTACGTCCCCACTGCTGGGGAACGGGTCTCTTCCTGCATCACAGCAAGGTTAGGCCATACTTCACCACTGGTTCCAAGTCCGGGTTGGTAAAGGATTGTAAGACTAGTGGCTGGTCTGACTGGGCTGTTTCAAGTGTTCAAGCCGCCCTAAAGCCTCTTACTTCGCTTAACAACTGCCATATATCAACGGCAGCCAGCACCAACTGCTTACCGTGCCTTGCGAAGCACGGAACCGCTCGGAAAAATGCCACTAGCGTTAGTCAAAGACGGTAACCCATCCATGCACTGAACGCGCCCTGTCTTGCTTAACCTTCGTAATCGTTTAAGATCACTCAGTCACCCGAGAATACGAGCGATTCTACGTAATATACACGTATAATTCTATACTTTATATTAGTTAATAATATAGGGCGAAGATTCAGATGCACTTCCCTGAAAGTAACTGGCGGCGCCCATTAGTTTCGCAAAAGACAAAATAAAACAGGCGTGAACAGACGAAAGTTTTCTTCAGTCAGCCAAGGCCAAGTATTTTTAATAACGCATTTAGCTACCTACATTATTCTCTTCATAAATTCATTCACAGCCATATAGTAATGTAAAGCATCGAACAGACTGTGACTCAATGCTAAAATCTAGCCAAGTACGTAGTTCATTTCAAATGAGCTTTGTCAGTACGTCAACGAAATCGTATGTGGGCACGCTGCTCAGTTGAGTCACCTGGTGAAATTGCTTTAAAATGATGTTCTGTCAACTGTACAGACGATAGCACATAAACTTTATATTACCTAATGATAAAAATGGTAGACTGTACAAATAAAATTATATTAGATAGGTAGAGATTGACAGAATATTCTTTATTGTACACAGAAATTAGTAACAGAAATTATATAAAAATATAGTACAAATGGCGGCCTTATTACTAGAAGCAATTTCGTCCAGGCAACCATTATTATAATATATCATTTATACTCATTTACAGAACGGGGTACTTTGCAACTAAAATGTACAAGTTGCTGTGCCGACCGTACCATTACAAGAAACAATTTTTTATAACAATTTTAAATAGTCTGATAAAATTAATTTATAATTTGATTTGAATAAAATCCGTCCGAATAAAGTCATATGCGTTCCCTGCTTACGATACCCGAAAAACGTTAATCGGAAGTCAAATTCGTTCGGGCATGTTGTTTGTAGGGCAGTATAGTAAAAAGTACAATTTTTTTTTTACGTAGCCTCGTTTGTGTCTCACTGCTGGGCAAAGGCCTCCCCCAACTCAGACCAGATGTATCTGTCTTGTGCCACCTCAGACCACTCCGGCATGTGTCGGTCGAGATCGTCTCGCTAACGTTTTCTTGGCCTACCTCTCCTGCGACGACCACCTTGTGGCACCCACTCGGTGGCAAGTCTTGCCCACCTATACATATATTACATAAAAAGTACAATATACATATTTTTTACATTTAACATAACATTTACATGCAGGCACATACCTTGCTTCTGACCCCACCCTAGGATACCCTGTGTCGTGGGAACCAGATACAACGACATCACAAACATGTAAACATTCCTGCGGTTTTTTTTATCCCCAGCCAGTGATCGAACCCGGAACCTCTTACATGGTAGGCAGATACGCTACCGCTCCGCCACAGAGGCCGTCAAATAACGCGGAACTAAGAATGTGTTTGTCTTGGCCGTTAAGTTTCTTCCCCAATAATATCCGACAAAAATATGTCATGGGTGTGAGACAAATACAGGGAATGTAGCGTAGGTGAGAGAAGTTAAAAATAACACTGTTTTCGCGGAGAAACCAGTATGGAAATCACAACAGCAGGTCTACCTGCCACATGCTTTGACTGCTTTAAATATTCAGTCAGTTTAGTAATGATGTCATAGGAATCGATGATGTCACGTTATAGAAACCAATCCAACATAACTCTATTGAAGAACAAATAAATATATAAATAAATAATTATATAATATTATTCTATTTCCGCAATCTAATGAGTCTAATGACCCATTTTACACTACGTGGATTTCTTCCAATGCGGATGCACATTTTGAAGTACGGCGACGCAGTGATATAATCGTGAAAAGAAAACAATTTCATAATTGACTCATCAAACGCGACTCGATCGAGACATTGGCATGGTCCAGAATCTAAATAAAGAAAAACTAGTTTAATTCTGTCATTCGGTACGGCCACACGCCTTGCCGGCATTAAAGCCGTCTGGTATTATACATTTTAATATTACGATTTGTGTATGTAATCGTTTCCTATGCCCTAAGTATGGAGACTTGTGCCAAATCACCTAAGAAAATAGACACGCATGATCTATATTTATAAAGTGAAGTCTTGTGTATTAACACCATTGCATAGGTACCGCGGTGTCAGTGACAAAGCATAATACTTATGTCGTGCGGTCATCAACAAATTATGCTAAAAATTTAAAACTTTCGTTAATAGAAAGACAAACTGTTATATCTACTTAATGGTGCATATTTTTTATTGGACGGAATAATGACGGACAGCTACAATATGAAGGAATTCAGCTCAACGTAAGTACCTGTTAACGTATTTTTAGGGACGCGTCCTTTAAAAATGCTACTTGGTACTGCAAAAATTAACGCCGTATAATAAAATCATCTACAGTTCATTAGCGAAGTAAACAATATTTTCGACAAAATGTTTCCATTATGAATATAAGTTTAAATTTGTGAATATTTTTTTTAATTAAATTAATTGATTTTTTTTTTTTATAAAAGTATTATTCGTTTTTCAATCCTAATCTAAGACGATAATTCAAAGTGAAGAAATACCCTTATGTACCCCTAGTACTTGTATTTCAACAAGACTAGGGGTAGGTACATAAGGGTATTTCTTCACTGTCATCCTATTTCAAAACTTCTGTCATATTAGTCACACGTACCTACTTAAGTAATGTAAATTAAATTGTCACTGAAATCGGCACATAATGTTCCGAGTGCGTGCTTGACTTGTTTGACCGCATCGCCTATAAGTCCACATTTTTTTTTATTTATGAAAAGTTCAATCTGCTGTCCATCCGGAGTTTTATCACGCACATCGTTAAATGCCTTTAATTAGCCTGCTATTAAGTACAGTCGACAATACATCGACATTCACACTAACAATCTTTAAGGCTATGCTTACGTGGAAAGTGCTGACTCGCTTGCATAATTTAATATTTTTGGGCCTGAGAGGTTGGTGCATCAATGAATTGCTGACATTATAATAGTACAATACACAACTAGGGTGGTAATACAAAGAAAGGCCGAGATCGCAGAAGATTGCCAGGTGTGGCATAATAGTACATTACACAACTAGGGTGGTAATACAAAGAAAGGCCGAGATCGCAGAATTATATATTTATTTATTTTTAAATATATTTATGCCACACCTGGCAGTAAAGTGGCTTTTACCGCACGCTGCGCGTACGGAAAAAGCCGTTTTCTGGCCAAGTGTAGACATAAAAAGATGTACCTACACAACACGGGAGGTAATAAAGAAAGCTCTCGATCGCATATTTACGTCCCTCGCTTGCAGCTCGGGCCGCAAACTTCTGCGATCTCGGCCTTTCTTTGTATTACCACCCTAGTTGTGTAATGTACTATTATAACATATTTGCTCGTAAAGTGGTTGTAATTACACCAATTTCTATATCGTAATGTATCTCATTACGTACTTGTGCGATAATGTAATGTAAAAGGCACGTGTTTTTTTTAATAAAGTTTTAAGATACTCCGTCTAAAAATGAACGATACTACTTGTAAAAATCTTAGCAAAGAGGTTTTATGTCAAGAAAGTGGTCAATATTTTATGAATAAAATTAACTTTGGGAAATAAAATATAACAAATAAACATTTAATTCTTTAATTTAATTAATTTTGACAATAAATTACAATTTTATCTGTACCAAAAACACAAAAATATTAATTTACTTTATTAGTAATACTGGCTGTTTTTGTACCTTTGCCTAAAAAAAAGTTGATGCGCGCGCATCGCTTATTTGTGGACAAGTAAAAATAAATCCGCGCGCTTTTTCTTTTCGATGTATTGTTTTTATTTGAAAATGTCGTCAAGTAGTGATGATAACAAAGTCAGAGTTTTATTAATTTCCTCGTAAATATGTTATAAAACGTCGTATGACATACGTGCGCTTTGAAAATTACAGCCTCTGCTTCCTTATAGCCCTCGCCGATGGCTCGGGCTAGTAATATTGCCTCGACTGTAATTTTCAACTTACCGCACTTATATCATAATGTACTATTTTAATACAGTTGCTCAAATAGTGGCGTATTACAGGGACGTATAGCGTGCGGGATGTGGGCTATTAGACACTCGTGCTTTTTTTTACCTTTCCCGCACTCGTGCGTTTTCTTTCCCAACTGTCAAAATAATGTCTATTAAAAAGAAAAACCAACCATGAAGTTTTAACTAAAAAAAAATCATGTAAGTTTTTATGAGCTACTAATTTGTTTCAATATCAGATTTAATGATCTGATTGAATGAGTTAAGTTAGGTTTCATTTCATTTCATCTCATTAAATTTCATTTTCTTTTCATAGTAAAAAAAAAATCTACTGAAGACTTGGCTGTATGGGCATAGTTCCCTTTGCCTACTAGAATGGGTGAAGAAAAAAAATCTCTGCTTATATTTTTTTACAGTTGGCGCCATTTTCCAAATAATTTTTCTTTATTAAATTGCTTATTTTTTCGCAACTATATTAAAAATAGTCGTTTAGTACACGTGCGGAACCGTCATCGCAACGTGTTCCGACTGTCAATAGACATTTGTCGGAACTCTTTGCAATAATAAAAACTGTTTTTATACGGATTTATGCTCGTTTATTAAATTTTTACAATTTTCCAACGTTTCGGCACTTTTTCAGGTGCCGTGGTCCCGGATGACTGAGGTGACAGGTGTCTTTTAGAAATCATTAACGGTTAGTTTACTACCCTCGGCAAAAATTACAAAAGTTAATTATGAAGTTACGATCCAAAATAGATAAACCAATTATTTTTTATATAAAGTAAACAATATTGATTATTAGTAATTGAAGTTAAAATTAAATTTATAAACTAATTACTTTATATGAACTTAAAGATACTTACCTATTATTAATTGAAATCAAATTGATTTTTTATTATTTATTCTACAGTCACACTTCTAGCAAGGGGGTCTCATGCACTTAAGCACTGGTTCCCATGCTACCGGTATGTTCCAACCACGATCTCTATTAAAATTTGGATGCCGGCGGATCTCTATTGCCTCACGTATCATTCTAGGGAAGAAACGGTCTTCTCGGGCTAGAACTTTAACTTTATCGAAATGTATAAAGTGGTTGGTACCGCTAAGTGTATGCTCGCTGACTGCAGATCTACCAGAGCGCTTATGTTTCACATCAGCGATATGTTCCTTCACCCGCTCAGCTATGGTACGCTTCGTTTGACCAATGTACGAGGAACCACATTCACAGTCAAGCTTGTATACTCCTGCCACTTGTAAGGGAATCCTGTGCTTGACACTTCGCATGAATTGGTGTATCTTTCTTGGCGGTAAAGTTAAAGTTCTAGCCCTTGAAGACCGTTTCTTCCCTAGAATGATACGTGAGGCAATAGAGATCCGCCGGCATCCAAATTTTAATAGAGATCGTGGTTGGAACATACCGGTAGCATGGGAACCAGTGCTTAAGTGCGTGAGACCCCTTTGCTAGAAGTGTGACTGTAGAATAAATAATAAAAAATCAATTTGATTTCAATTAATAATCGGTATCTTTAAGTTCATATAAAGTAATTAGTTTATAAATTTAATTTTAACTTCAATTACTAATAATCAATATTGTTGACTTTATATAAAAAATAATTGGTTTGTCTATTTTGGAACGTAACTTCATAATTAACTTTTGTAATTTTTGCCGAGGGTAGTAAACTAACCGTTAATGATTTCTAAAAGACACCTGTCACCTCAGTCATCCGGGACCACGGCACCTGAAAAAGTGCCGAAACGTTGGAAAATTGTAAAAATTTAATAAACGAGCATAAATCCGTATAAAAACAGTTTTAATTATGTCTACTGCTCGTGTTAACCTTAGAAAATACTATACTCTTTGCAATGACAGTCTTTCCGCACTTGTAATGAAATATACTATTTGAAGAAAAATTGTTTCTAAAATTTTAGAAACAAATTTCCTCATAAACTACAGAATAAGACAAAGATGTCTTGAATATGCGCAATTTAATTATCTCAGACCACATTCATAAAATTATACTAATGTTAAATTGTGCGAGCGAGACAGGATGCTCCAGTCTTAGAACGCCCTTAAGGCTGCTGTTACGTTCGGCATGCTGTCTGGCTAGCACAACATTTTTTTTACAATAAGTATTTAAAAACCTATTTAGAGGCTAAAAAAGGCTACGGGTTTAGCACGGGTTAGTGCATTAAAAATAAAAATAGTATAATAAGTATTTATTTAACTTAAAAGAAAATCTGCTGGAATTATCTACCGGTTAAATTGAATTCTAAGTGCAACATTACAACAAAATTACACTTAGAATTGATTTGGATTATTTTTGGTTAAAATAATAAGTAGGTATCCACAATTAATATTTTTTGAAAACCACTTTTTAGAGAGTGGTTTTCAAACTGTGGGTTGCGACACCCTAAGAGGTCGCAATGAATCGATAAGGATGGTGTTATGAATGAATGATTTATTGCCAGAAACAAATATTCCTACACAACAAAAGTAGTATTTATAGAACAAGGTAGTGTGCGTGTGCCAATGATACTATTTTAGCGTTTACTGTTTGAGGAAGAGGGTTGCGGGCGGTCACGAAACCTCAATAAAACGCACACAAAAATTTTAATATTATCTAAAACAACTATAAACAAAAAAAAAAATATGTGATATGTTCCTATTAATATGAAGGTTGCGCCTATTTTCCTTTCGGGAGCAGTTGGACCTTCTGCCGTTGAAATTCCGTTTAAGCCAGTTTTCTAAACTTAGGCGATTAATCTGTTTTTTTTCTTTGAGCTATTAAACAATACATAAACTCACACTAGAAGTAGATGGATGGCTGGTGGACTCCAACACTTATTTACAATCTCCTGTTAATTGTGGGTACTTAATATTTTAACTAAAATAGTCCAAGTCAAAGAACTTCAATTCTAAGTGTAATGTTGCTCTTAGAATTCAATTTAATCGGTAGCTAGTTTCAGTAGATTTTATTTTAAGTTCTATGTAGGCTCCCAAACGAGCCACATCTATCGCGGCATTTAAAAACAGATGAACCTTTACCCATGATAGTACTTGCGTACTTGTACAAAGAAATATTGACGCAATTCGTCTTTAAAATTTTGCAATACAAACGGAACACGAATCTAATCGGGAATGAAGGTAATTACGTTTCACCTAATAAATAATTGCGATTAGATCCGTGTCATTTATATTTAAACGGATCGAATTTGTTTCTATTTGTGTCTAATGAACATAAGGTATATTTTATTATTAAAAATTTAAGAAATTGTAATTATAACTAATCTTATTTAATGAAAATATTTTATTTGGTTTGCATTAACAATAAATCGGGTAGAAGCAAGACTGCACCATTAAATAACAACGATATTTTGTTCAAATTTTCGTTGCTCACGATACAGGCTAATGATATAAACATAATTGTTGATTACGAATTTAGAAGAATTTTTATCGATTTATTTTTTGCACGCCTACTCCAATTTTTGCCTCGCCTGTACCTCCTGAGGGTTAACTGGTAGAAAATGCAATTAGCATTTGGTGGACAAAAGGTGTAACAAAAGGAGGACTCTTTTGCACATTATCTTTTGTTCAACAATTAATAAAAATAGGTAATAAATAATTTAAACTTTTACTTTACTTTGTTGTGAAAAATTATGGCTTTTATATTTACCAGTAATTACATTTTCGTCTCGACCTTGAAGGCTTTAGGTACGAAGGCATACAAATGCTCGAATAAGTAAGAAAGCCAAAAGAAATTTCTTGTCACTGTTGTGATGAACAATAATGAAAATAAAATAAAAAAAACCTTACGAAGCTGGTTTATTTTTTTTCGTAAATGGTAGTCACGCCACGAAAATGGTTGAAAAACACTGATTTAGAGGAAACCTGTTTTTAAAAATAAGGCCGTATTTAAATGTCAAATATCACCAGCGGCTGACTGTAGGCACAAAACGTTGCAGCGAGTTCAGTAAGGTATTAGGTAATGTGCGGTCTCACCGTCCACCTAACCCAGTTAAACCGGATTTTATGGCGCTGCTCCAAGTACTTGCAACGTTTTATGCCAGTATGAAGAAAACAAAGCTTGATGATACAGCAGCTATTTCGTTAATCCAATGGAATAGAGACCTGGGGCCTGTATCATAAAACTACAATTCTTAGTATATTGTGACACATCGACGTACATTGAGTACCCTACTCTTCTTACTAGTCAATATCTGACTTGATCGACTTTGCAATGTACATCAAATTGTAATGTTTAACAATGAAATGTTAAATGAAAGGTTACACTATTTTTATTTTTAATGCACTAACCCGTGCTAAGGAACAAATTTAAAAACCTATTTAGAGGCTAAAAATTTCACCCATGCCGGGATTCGAACCCGCAACCTCTGGCTATCCGTACCAGCGCTCTACCAATTGAGCCAATGGGCGACTCACAACATCAGTGAAATTTCGAACCTCTTTACAATATTCTCTGTATTACGTACAGGCAGCGACATCTGACTTAAGCATATTGCATTACTTACAGCCCCGACTACCTACTTTGCAGTTAGGTTTAACATCGGAACGATATCACTGTACCCACATGATTACACTATTTTTATTTTTAATGCACTAACCCGTGCTAAGGAACAAATTTAAAAACCTATTTAGAGGCTAAAAATTTCACCCATGCCGGGATTCGAACCCGCAACCTCTGGCTATCCGTACCAGCGCTCTACCAATTGAGCCAATGGGCGACTCACAACATCAGTGAAATTTCGAACCTCTTTACAATATTCTCTGTATTACGTACAGGCAGCGACATCTGACTTAAGCATATTGCATTACTTACAGCCCCGACTACCTACTTTGCAGTTAGGTTTAACATCGGAACGATATCACTGTACCCACATGATTACACTATTTTTATTTTTAATGCACTAACCCGTGCTAAGGAACAAATTTAAAAACCTATTTAGAGGCTAAAAATTTCACCCATGCCGGGATTCGAACCCGCAACCTCTGGCTATCCGTACCAGCGCTCTACCAATTGAGCCAATGGGCGACTCACAACATCAGTGAAATTTCGAACCTCTTTACAATATTCTCTGTATTACGTACAGGCAGCGACATCTGACTTAAGCATATTGCATTACTTACAGCCCCGACTACCTACTTTGCAGTTAGGTTTAACATCGGAACGATATCACTGTACCCACATGATTACACTATTTTTATTTTTAATGCACTAACCCGTGCTAAGGAACAAATTTAAAAACCTATTTAGAGGCTAAAAATTTCACCCATGCCGGGATTCGAACCCGCAACCTCTGGCTATCCGTACCAGCGCTCTACCAATTGAGCCAATGGGCGACTCACAACATCAGTGAAATTTCGAACCTCTTTACAATATTCTCTGTATTACGTACAGGCAGCGACATCTGACTTAAGCATATTGCATTACTTACAGCCCCGACTACCTACTTTGCAGTTAGGTTTAACATCGGAACGATATCACTGTACCCACATGATTACACTATTTTTATTTTTAATGCACTAACCCGTGCTAAGGAACAAATTTAAAAACCTATTTTGAGGCTAAAAATTTCACCCATGCCGGGATTCGAACCCGCAACCTCTGGCTATCCGTACCAGCGCTCTACCAATTGAGCCAATGGGCGACTCACAACATCAGTGAAATTTCGAACCTCTTTACAATATTCTCTGTATTACGTACAGGCAGCGACATCTGACTTAAGCATATTGCATTACTTACAGCCCCGACTACCTACTTTGCAGTTAGGTTTAACATCGGAACGATATCACTGTACCCACATGATTACACTATTTTTATTTTTAATGCACTAACCCGTGCTAAGGAACAAATTTAAAAACCTATTTAGAGGCTAAAAATTTCACCCATGCTGGTACGGATAGCCAGAGGTTGCGGGTTCGAATCCCGGCATGGGTGAAATTTTTAGCCTCTAAATAGGTTTTTAAATTTGTTCCTTAGCACGGGTTAGTGCATTAAAAATAAAAATAGTGTAATCATGTGGGTACAGTGATATCGTTCCGATGTTAAACCTAACTGCAAAGTAGGTAGTCGGGGCTGTAAGTAATGCAATATGCTTAAGTCAGATGTCGCTGCCTGTACGTAATACAGAGAATATTGTAAAGAGGTTCGAAATTTCACTGATGTTGTGAGTCGCCCATTGGCTCAATTGGTAGAGCGCTGGTACGGATAGCCAGAGGTTGCGGGTTCGAATCCCGGCATGGGTGAAATTTTTAGCCTCTAAATAGGTTTTTAAATTTGTTCCTTAGCACGGGTTAGTGCATTAAAAATAAAAATAGTGTAATCATGTGGGTACAGTGATATCGTTCCGATGTTAAACCTAACTGCAAAGTAGGTAGTCGGGGCTGTAAGTAATGCAATATGCTTAAGTCAGATGTCGCTGCCTGTACGTAATACAGAGAATATTGTAAAGAGGTTCGAAATTTCACTGATGTTGTGAGTCGCCCATTGGCTCAATTGGTAGAGCGCTGGTACGGATAGCCAGAGGTTGCGGGTTCGAATCCCGGCATGGGTGAAATTTTTAGCCTCTAAATAGGTTTTTAAATTTGTTCCTTAGCACGGGTTAGTGCATTAAAAATAAAAATAGTGTAATCATGTGGGTACAGTGATATCGTTCCGATGTTAAACCTAACTGCAAAGTAGGTAGTCGGGGCTGTAAGTAATGCAATATGCTTAAGTCAGATGTCGCTGCCTGTACGTAATACAGAGAATATTGTAAAGAGGTTCGAAATTTCATTGATGTTGTGAGTCGCCCATTGGCTCAATTGGTAGAGCGCTGGTACGGATAGCCAGAGGTTGCGGGTTCGAATCCCGGCATGGGTGAAATTTTTAGCCTCTAAATAGGTTTTTAAATTTGTTCCTTAGCACGGGTTAGTGCATTAAAAATAAAAATAGTGTAATCATGTGGGTACAGTGATATCGTTCCGATGTTAAACCTAACTGCAAAGTAGGTAGTCGGGGCTGTAAGTAATGCAATATGCTTAAGTCAGATGTCGCTGCCTGTACGTAATACAGAGAATATTGTAAAGAGGTTCGAAATTTCACTGATGTTGTGAGTCGCCCATTGGCTCAATTGGTAGAGCGCTGGTACGGATAGCCAGAGGTTGCGGGTTCGAATCCCGGCATGGGTGAAATTTTTAGCCTCTAAATAGGTTGTTAAATGAAAGGTTTTGAGTTCATGTATTACCTATCTTATTAGTCTTTCTGTATTTTGTTTTCGTGTGCAATAAAGTACCATTATCATCATCAGCCATTGCAGGACATGCCTACCTCGTGGTTTTCCTAGCTTCTCGGTCTTGTGCCGACCGCATCCAGCCACATCCCTCCACGATGGCGGGGATGGGCGGCCACAGTGAGGGATCACAGTGCAGTCACTCAGCTATTAAAATCTTAACACTTTAAAGGTGTTGTTATTTATTTGAATTCGGCATATTATTTTCTAAATGCATGCAACTTTATTTCATTAGTATTTCTTAATGATTTAATTCATTCATTATTTTGTATTTTTCTGAGATCTGAGGAGTGAACTGTGAGGACTGTGGGACCGCACAAGAGCTGTATTTTTTCTTACATAATGTAATAAGTTGAAATATTCGTTTAACGTTTACTATAAAGAATTGACTAAAAAAACAAGAATTGACTACTCCTTAAAAACTCATTTGATGATTCGTACCTGAGCCCTAATTCCTCCCATACATGCGTGCCCCACGCTGCGTCGTCTGGTTCGCAGTCGCCAGGTCAGAACATTTTCGCCCCAACGGCGAAAGCAATTCTTCGAGATATCAGTAACTCGGGTTCTTCTGCGGATCTCCGCACCCCAGATTGGTTCACTGAGTGAATCTCCTAACCTTGAGCCTTTTTACGAGACGCGTAGTCGCAATAAAATATAATAATTATTAGAATAAGGACCTGGGACTATCTAGTTCTAGGTTGTCGGTAGGCTTGTCCAAATTATGATTTAAACGATTGAGAGAGACACTTTAGCAAAAATAGTTTGTAAATAAGAACATTAATTTTCCATTGAACATTATGGAGCCCTTAATAAAACCATTTGATTGCCATATTGATCTAGCCTTTATGATGTCTGGCTACCAAGACAGAGGTCATGGGTTAAATTGCCGCTGGGTGGGGGGAGGGGGAGAGTCGCCGCCGTACATTTGTACAAGTGGCCTCAATCTGAGTGTATTTTCGGTTTGTGACGTCCTTGACTAACGAGAGTACAAGGTATCCTAGTTTGGGACCAAGTCAAGTGATTGTATTGTGTGAAAGTTATCTATTTTGACTATTTTGTAATTTACTAACTGTCGGGCAAAGTATAGGTAGTGAGATTTAATTTGGGATTCAGTTGGTTAAATGAGTAGGATGTGTTTTATCATACGGCATTACATCGTTTTGTAAGCTTGCATCTCTTGTTAAGTTTAAGTTTTACAAATACTTATTTGTTTCGTTTCAAAAATAACCCTTTAGTAGGTACACTTAGTTATTTGTTCTTTTATTTGTTTCAAAATATCATAAAAATTCTGTCCCACTTCTTCAAATGCAACGTTCTTGCTTTCGTAGATTTAAGCCATCGGTCACACAGAAGGAACGTGGGACAGAGGCGTAGATATGATGCGGACGTAGAGTTATATAGAAATCGCGCCCTCGCCTCGTCTTTTCTGTAACGAAGTCAACTGTCACAACTCTATCTGAAGGTCTATTGCGCGTCTTTTCCGCGCCCCTTCTGGGTGGCCCCTGTCTAAGACATCCCATAGATTACACTTATCAGATCAAATTATTGCATGTTCACTGTTAGCTGGAGATAACATTAATCTGAGTATTCAACGTAGATGTCCCAATGATTGTGTCTACACTTACACCTAGTGCTATAAGAGAGTTCCCTAAATATAAACAACCAGTTTCTTTTTCAAGATGATTAGAAAAAGTAACTAACTACCTACACCAAGCAGCTATTAACTAGGCAAATTACCTTGGTAATAACTTTGGCCATGGGATGCTCTATTCCTACTCCATAGCCCATTTTCTAGCTATTTATTAGAGTTTTTTTGGCAATTTTTCTCCAAAATGATCTAGTATTTGAAATGGACACATAGTTTGACTTGTAACGTTCATTAAGCCGCAGTCTCTGCGGTATTTCATTTTATTAGAATATCGACAATAAGGTACCTGGATATTTTAACTTGAGCTCATTAGATAATTATAATATCTCTGTCTACATCCAGACTCCGCTGCACAACCCCGCGATAAACTAGTTTATCCTTCTATCAGATCGACTAGTACCATTTCGCCTTATTCGATTGCAGGATAAAATCGGTTCAGTGCCGTGCAGTGGGAGCTGGAACTCTCCCAACCAAACGTACACGTCTGACTATCAACCCAATATTTCGCGCACCCTATCCTATCGAAATCCTAATGTTTGCTATAGCACTTACTGTGAAATTTCAGAACTATGTAGACACTAGGAATCCAAAAAGATTTGGTGCATAATTATCCGCAATAAACAGCAACGGGTTAATAACTGGCTGTTAAGGTTCTGTACATACCATGATAAATCTACGCAGGATCACTCACGTGACTATCTGTCCTTCTGTCAGACCACTCACACCTTATTTTCTCCGAAACTGCGGGGCTTCACCAGAAAACGACGCATTTCCTCAAAGAAAAATTTTTATTGTTTAGTGATAAAACAATCGATTGACACTGGATAGCGTCCTACCAAGCAGTTAGACTAACTATAGATACTATTTGCTACGCAACGTAGGTATATCAAATTTTCATAATAACAGCGAATTATAACTTTATGATACAGGCCCCGGTCTCTATTCTATTGGATTAACAAACATTTTACGACACGCTGCTGCAGTGTTTCAAAAAACCATTAGTACCGGGGGACGGCCGTGAGGTCGGTCACATGACATCGCGTCTTGTTTTTTTTTCTATTTCACGTGAAAATCATGTCCAATAACTAATACATAAAAAAAAATTTTTCAGTCTTGTGGTATCCACCTACCTTCTTATTAATTGTGTCTTATTAATTTTCAGAGCGATCATAACAGAAAATGGAATGTACCCATCTACGTACTCTATCAGCGGCAAGGACAAAGAGAATGACTTAGAAAAAAGCGAATATGATCCATTCAAGAGCAGAAAGTTAGAACATCCTAATTCGTAAGTTTTTGAAACTACCAATAAGAACCTAGAGTTCAGTAAGATAAATGTTAGAGATTACCGAAGAATCGATTGCAAGCCGAATAAGAAACCATTTTGCACACCAAAAGAAATTTATTTGTGCATTAAATTTTGCACCGTGGATTGTGGCGTTACGGTAAAGAAACCTTTGTCCTTTATGGCTTTCCTGAAAAAAATCCGGACGAAAAGCAAGACTTCAAATTATTTTGAAATGATGTAAAGAATAAGTGGAGAATGGATATTTTCGTGTTATGAGGAGCGATAAGAATGAAATCAAAACTTGTTAATTTCAAATGTAACAAGTTTTGATTTCATTCTCCAGGAGTGTTCTAGCAGTGAATGAAACAAAATTAATATTCTACCTATCTGTTTTCAGAGACATGAGATCCTTCGCGAATCTCCTGAAATCCTCCCTAGGATCTGGGATCTTGGCTATGCCAGCGGCTTTCAAAAACTCCGGCACAGTGGTCGGGATCTTCGGCACAATCATTCTCGGGTACATCTGTACGCATTGCGTCTACTTACTGGTAAAACTGCAAATCTTCTTCGGCTAAACCGACCAAATATTATAGGTAGATCCTCCCATCACACTCCTCAAATGCAGTTCAAATTGTCTGTAGTAAAAGTAAAGACTATGCCCCAGAATGCTTTGACTGCAAATCGAGAGGTGTTTTAGAGGAATCGCGTCTTGATCTTTTTTTATTATTACTTACTTTCTTCATTTCCAATAGTTTCGATATATGCACCTGAAGGTGCCTCTAAATGTGGCATGTTGTTTTGCACTTTGTCGCCGTACTATTGCCCATTAATTGCCTGGCCATCACAAATATACTTTATTGCAACTGATGGCCAAGCAATCTATGGCTGGTCAGACATACAGACTTGATGTTGTGCTTTATTTCCTTCATGCTTATGTACACATAATTTTCGCAATTCAATTCAATCCTGGCACTTCTGGGATTCTGTCAATGGTTTAGGTTTGTGAAGATGGCATGTTTTTTTTACTGCCCAATAGTCGCGCGCACGCACAGCGCATTAGTTATCACCATTTTCTAGAACACTATTATTATTTTGTGCACAAACACACCAAACTGACTGTCAAATTTTTACAGGTAAAAACCTCACAGGAAGTGTCAAAAGTGTCAAAAGTACCTTCTTTGGGATATGCCGAGACACTGGAGGCGGT
Organism: Yponomeuta sedellus; assembly: GCA_934045075.1. Lineage (NCBI taxonomy): Eukaryota > Metazoa > Arthropoda > Insecta > Lepidoptera > Yponomeutidae > Yponomeuta > Yponomeuta sedellus. The sequence goes on along the minus strand of OW203722.1, from coordinate 16,770,514 downwards.
CATCGCTACAGGACCTCCACGAATAAGAGGGATGTCAAAGGCTGCTAGGTAAAGTCATTTAATTTGTATGAAAATTCTCTAAGCAGTGTGTGACGAAAAGAATGTGTAACCTGAATGATGAATGTGTAACCCTTGAATTTAATTTAAAAAAAAAATGTATTTCTTCTTCTTCTAAATTTTAAAGTTTTGCGTATGGGAAGTGGTGAAGTTTTACAGGTTACTCACTCTTTAGGCCACACCCTGTATACAGGGTATAACCTGAATAATCTGAAGAAAATCCCAATATACAGCTGCCGTTACTAGAAGGTCAATATCAACCACTTTTACTAAAGGAACTTCGAAATAGTGAATTCATTTTAGTGCCGCAGATGGTTATTTCAGCATCGAACAGTTAAAACTTTATTTGCGATTTTTCTTAAGAAGACCTAAAAGTTTTTTCTATTGACGAGTTGGGGCTTCTAATCCCCAATTCCGGATACGGTTTTTTCTTAAAACAATTATTTTGTATCTATTATAGAGACAAAATCAGAAAGAACAATTTTTACCTAGAATAAAGTCTATATATATATATATATATATATATATATATATATATATATATATAATATACCTTGGGCTCTAGAGTAGGCTTCGGTTTTCGCCAATTTTCGCCGGTTTTCGTACTGATGATCGAGTTCTGATTTCGAAATTAAGTGTCATATTAGTGTCATGTTACAATCGGATATATTCGTGTAATAGAAATATCGGAATATTTCTATTACACGAATATATCCGATTCTATCCGATAGTAGCCGAGGTATATTCTAAAAGCTAACAGACTATACTTAAGGCTGTTCTAACGTGGATCATGATGCCTCGCTCGCACAATTCAACATATTTAATTATTATAATAAAACGAGGATTTTTTTAATAATTGTGGTCTTAGGGTTTGATGCATATTTAATTTACTGAAATTTTGAATGTAGTTTTGTTTTCTTATACATACCTAGTTTTAAGTAAGGAAAGTTTTATTCCAAAATTGTTAGTTTTGGAAAAAATATTACTTTAAGTAAGTTTTACTTTAAGTAACGAACTTTAAGTAACGAACTTTAAGTAAAGTTTTTTCTAAAATAAACAATTTTGGAAAAAAACTTTCCTTACTTAAAGTGAGGGAGGCTCACTTAAAAAATAAGAACTAAAATTTATTCATAGGTCTATTTTCTAAATCATCAGTGCCATTACTGCTTCAATGTACAGATTTCGGAATCATAAGTGAGATACTTGGTAATTCTAAACTTAGTAATGTGATTCCTCGCATAGTGATAGAGGTCAGATCTAGCATTATCTCTTTGCAGAGCATCATGCTATTTCCTACAAGTAGTTACGTAAAGGGCATTTAGTGCAGATAGTTTAACGCCCTTGTATCTCGGAAATTGGACATTTTTCACTTGACTTATATCAAGTACAGATTTATGTTAGGTAAATGAAAATACTTTAGCTAATCTCTATACGTGACCTAAATTTTTGGACAATTACCTACAATCCACTTAACAGTTATCTATTTTCATAGTGACTATGATTTTAGTGTATTTTTCTTGTGTGCAAAAAGAGTATTCTTAATCCTGCAAACAAGAATTATCAAACGATTAAAATGATTTCTTAACTACGTAGGTAGCGGTAGGTACCTAATTATAAAATTATTTGAGTAACCCTCAGTTTTATAAATAAATTCTTTTTAAAATTATTACGTCTTCAAACTTATAAGGCCTATTGGCCGGCAGTGGGCTCCGGTGGGCCGGTGATGATTATGAAACTTATATAACATGAATATGTACCTAATAAATGCATGATAAAATGAGTTAATTTTACTGAGTATGATAACTTGTGAAATTTATCGATACCAATCCTTGTATGTAACATTCCATGTATCCATCTCCACTGCTGAGGCACGGAAAGGTTAGGTCATACTCCACCACGACGGCCAAGTCCAGGTTGGTGAAGGGTTGTACGACAGTGGCGGGCCTTACTGCCTCTGACATAGCTTGACAACAGCCGACATCAATGGCTTAACGTACCTTGCGAACCACGGAAGCGCTCGGAAAAATGCCACTAGCGGTAGACAAGACACAGGACGGTTACTCATCCTGCACCTGACCGGGCCTGTTGTTGCTTAACTCAAGTGATTGATTCCAATCAATCAGTCCAACAAGGCCACGAGCGCTTCACTAGGCCACGAGCGCTTCAAATGTGAAATTTATATTTAAGCATTTTAGTAAAAGTGCCGGTTGCGGTTTTGAAAAAAGATGTTGTATTTTGGCTTCTTATAAAACATCCATGTAAAAAATGTTCTAGACAATTAGGACAACATTTATCGTTTGTCTGTTGAGTTTGATCGAAATTAAATGGTTTTATAAAGTGATCACGTACATAACCTTAATTGTGTTTATTTATCATTACCAATTAGAAAAAAACACAAAATAATAACATACACACATTATCAGAAATGTCTACTTTGCATTTCCTATCTTATATCACCAATAGATTTTTTTCAACAAAAAGTGCTTTGCATGCCCTGAAAAAAATTACCTACCTTATGGTCAATGCCCAATCGAGTCAATTGATTTTCGATACGAGCTCCATCTCCAACATTGAGTGGCCTTTATTCGTCTCGTTTATTTTAAACGAAAGATGCTTACGTCTGTTAGATTCGACAAATTCATTATTGATTTGAGAGTATTGTCCTTGCAATAATCACGTTTTCTAGGAGTGATAGGCACTCTATTTTAAAATACTCGCACGTGGTAGTGACGAGATAAAATATACTCCCTGATAACAGTCCGCATTTAATAATTTAATCCTTTCGCACCCTAAATTACCTAAATAACTTTAACCTTCGTAATGCCTTGAGTTAACACTTTGTGCAATTTTTTTTACTCTACCTATCAAACTACTCGTCCATTAAATAAGATGTAGGTATCATAATCATAATTAAGTTCGAAGAAACTGTGGGGACCATAGTACCTACTTCATTAACCACTTGCATTGAATTTGAATTCAATGCCACTTGAATAACGTTTACGGTTTCTTTAGATAGGTATTCCCCATCACTGACATGGATTCTGATCGTAAACAGAACCGGCAACCGAAATAATTAATTATTCCTAAATATTGTATAGTCGACAGCACGCTTCTTTGTTGCAATATCGCTCTTAAAGTTAGTAGCTCGTAAAGTAGTCATTATTGTGCACTTCTGTGGAGGTTTGTGTTATGTTGATTGTACCTAAGCTATCATAGTAAGAAAAAGTTATTCAAATTAAAAATATTCTTAACACAAACAAACTTTACATACGTAATGACATCATTAAGTAAAAAAATATCCTCTAACACCTTCTAACAGCCTTCTAGACTGAACTTTAAACTAATGCTTCACAAATTGGCAACTCTCAGAAAACAGGGTTTGCAAATAAGTAAGGCGCTAATTAAGTTGTTGAGCTAATTGAGTTAATTTATTTTATTGCGCTGTTAATTTATTAATTATGCAAGACAATCTTCAATCACCTCATGACCTCCTCTCCCTAAGTGAGACAAAATCGGACAGGCGCGAGTACTACTCGCGTCGTTAGGGTTTGGGACCAGAACAAAGTCAAAATCAAAAGAATTTTATTCACTATAAAAACAAAACTTTACTTAATGAAAGTCAACGCTGTTAGTTTCACAATTAATAGATTATGTGAAAAAGAAACTAACAAAGAAACTTCACACCTTTTATATTATTTTTAATGCACTAAACCTGTGCTAAGGTCAACTTTAAAAAAACTATTTAGAGGCTATTCTCGGTACGTAATACAGAGAATATTGTAAAGAGGTTCGAAATTTCATTGATCCCGGTGAGTCGCCCCTTAACTCAGTTGGAAAGAGCGCTGGCACGGATAGCCAGAGGTCGCGGGTTCGAATCCCGGCATGGGTAGATTTTTTAGCCTCTCAATAGGTTTTCACATCTATTCTTTTAAAAACGGACAAATTCTTGTGTTATGGAGTTTCGTATTTATTATTTAATTTTAATTGTGTTAAAGCCCATTTATTTTGATATATTGTATTTGATTCGTTTATTTCTCTTTATTGCCAGGCAATGAAGAGAAATAGACTTCAGAGTTAGAATTTCTACTTCAATTTCAATTAAATACCTTCATCCATATCCGAGAAATAAAGTCTGCAAAGACAAGGGGACCACCAACAACGTGATCTTCTAAAGTTTTCATTTTTGTTCTGAAAATAAAAGAGCATGGAACTGTGTAAGCCGTCATGACGACACGGCGCAAGGCTTCTGAAATCGGGGACCATGTAGTTACAGTTGTCAATAGCACTCCAACGTTTGCATGCGTGTACTCTACTCAGTCTACAGGCGACTTTGCCAACAACAATTACAGGTCGAAATGCTGCCCGATACAATTATCCCAACGTTGCTGAAACCAATAAGTAAATAGATATTTGGCACGGGTATTTAGACGCCAGGAAATGTCAGTAGCGATACTTTGTAACTCGGTACTTACGTCTTTTTCAGGATATTTATAGACTGGGCCATGGCTTTCACCATTCTTGGCGCCTGTGCGGTTTACGTGATCTTGCTGGTGGACTCGGTCAAGCAGGTATCTACTCACCTAATAGATATAACCTACGTCATACATCACTTGCGCACTGTATGATGTGTTGAAAATTTTGCCAACATTTGTCTACGCAACAACACGTCAGACCAAGAAATGTCTGCACTAGCCTGTTCTGTAGACAGTGCTTTAGAAAATTGACTATATTATGTAGTCCACTGCTGGACATAGCCCTCCCCTTATCAGCGCCGTAGCGCCCTCTCTTTAGCTAGCCGCATCCAGCATCTGCCGGCAGTTTTTCGGAGATCGTCATCCCACCTGAGTGCTTATTAGTGCGAGTTTTTTAACTACTCGATCGCGTTAACGTAAACTCATATTTCTATGGCATCGAGGAAGCGCCACCTAGCGACAAGTATGGAAATTAAAATTGCTGACTGCGAGTTGTTATGGTTTACGTTGGGAAGTGAACACGTTTACCAGCCAAAACACGAATAAACGCGAGTGCGAGTTGTACTGTGACAGCGTTTTGCCAGTTCGAACGGTTAACTTACTCATACTCACTTACTCAATGCTCGATTAACGCGGTAGTAAAGTTATTCGATTGGATCTGTCAAATTCAAACTAAGCACTCTGGTCGGAGGGCGATAGACAAGCTTAATAGCGAATTATAGGTTACAACAGAAGATACTTACAATGTACTGAGTTATAACGTGTTATTAATGGCCTCTGTCTTGTGATCTATTACCATGTTTGTGATGTCCTTGCCTGGTTACCATAGTACAGGGAATCCTATTTTGGAACCAGAATAAGTGAAGGTGATGTTCTTATTATTTATTATTATTATTTTTCGTATTATTATTCGTTATTATTATTTTTATATTTTGTTGCACACTAGCGAACACATGTCAACTCTGCGTGAGCACTACATACTACTTCATTCCTGCATCGCGCAAGCCAAATGTTTCACATGCATGACATACCATAAATATAGCGTCTGACAAACAACAGTCGGATTGGCCGTCCCCAGTTATAGAATTTGCCTGGCGGGAAATTTCGGTCATCCGCTCTCTCTGTAGGAGCCTCAAAGAGCAAACCTCAAAAACTACCCTTAATCTTAGAGAACCTTGGTTATTTAATATATCTTTACATTTGAAGATTCAATAAGTCACCCAAACATATTTCTGATATATCAAAATTTAATACACACAGCAATTATGTGCAATAGGTACGAGTATACACTGTACCTACATTAGCCTGAGCTAATGTTAATAACAGAAAGTGAGCTATTCCCACCTCCTCACCCTAAAACGCATGAAAATGGTATTTTATTTCAGATCGTCGACTTCTTCTACGAAACCAATGGCATAAGCAAGACGATGTACTGCCTCATGTTCTTGGTTCCGATCCTCGGGTTCACTCAGATCAAGAACCTCAAGTTCCTCGCGCCTTTTTCCGGCTTTGCGAACGTCCTCTTGGTCTTGACCTTCGTGATTTGCCTCTACTACATCTGTATAGATTTCCACAGTCTAGACGAGAGGCCATTGTCCGTGGACGTTGGCAAGCTGCCACTCTTTATCGGGTAAGATGCACAGAACATTATGTTCTGTGGGTAAGATATGTTAAGTTGTTGATCCACTCTTGATAATAGGCCTGCAACGTACTATTTAAATACTAGCAGGTGAAGATTTGCGCAAGATTAGCACATGCATGACACATTACAGTGATATCAAGTATCCAATGTCTCTCTAAGTTTTAAATTATTTGATACTAGCTGACCGCGCAAACATCATCTTACGTCTCAATTCAGATCTTTGTTTTTCTGTACGCCAAGTATAATGTGAATCGATTCAGCCGTTATTGCGTGATTGAGTAACAAACATCCAAATATCTTCACAAACTTGGACATTTATAATATTAGTAGGATACCTGAACACCTATTCTACAGTATCCATAATAATTGATAACCATTTGAAATAAGCAAGAGCTCCAAATTCTCAATATATTTTTTATTTTTCATTCAAATTGACTGCGTTTAGTTTCAAGACTGTATAAAAATCATCATCATCAACCCATAACGTCCCTAAGGCACGGGTTTCATCCCTGAGGTATAGGCGATATTCCACCACGGGGGACAAGTCCGAATTGGTGGAGGCTTGCAAGACTAGCGGCTGGTCTTACTGTCAGAAGTTTTCAAGCCGCAAGGCCTCTGTCTGTATGAAAATAAACTTCAGATTTTTTATGTTTATTGAAAGTGGTTCCAGTGGAAGAACCAAGAGGTTCAGGTTATAGGTGTTAGGAAAAACGGACGCCGCATGAGACTAAATATGATACTTCTCTAACTAAAGACGTAAACATGAAGTGTTATACGACCATGCTATATAATCTATACAGTATCTATGTATTGCTCTCTACATAGAAAGTGAAAGTGAATTACATTTATAATAATACATACATAAATAGATAACAATAGAGGCTACATAAAAAAGATATATAAATATAACTGTAGACTTTTAGTCCGGATCAGCTTACGGTGTTGTTATATCGGAAGAGTCCGACCAGGTTTCGCTCCGATTCGCAGAGCTTCATCATGGTGAGCAGAGACGGAGCTCGCGTCGTCGGTTGCTCATCTCACACTAAACCTTATTAATAACTATAAGTAACTATAATAACTTAATAATTATAACTCTTGTGTAGCATTAAAAAGTTAAGATTACTTTGCTGAATTCCGCCAAAAATCCCACAAGCACCATGCGGTTAGCTAATGCACCGCCCTCCCTTCCACTTTTTCAAGCAGAAGCAAGACACGAACACACCACCACCAACACCAATACTTGTGTGAGAAAACACGCGACGCGTTTCGCCTCTAACACGAGGCATCCTCAGGCTCCCAACTGCAAAATTGACTTGCATTTGGGAGCCTGAGGATGCCTCGTGTTAGAGGCGAAACGCGTCGCGTGTTTTCTCACACAAGTATTGGTGTTGGTGGTGGTGTGTTCGTGTCTTGCTTCTGGCTCCCAACTGCAAAATTGACTTGCATTTGGGAGCCTGAGGATGCCTCGTGTTAGAGGCGAAACGCGTCGCGTGTTTTCTCACACAAGTATTGGTGTTGGTGGTGGTGTGTTCGTGTCTTACTTCTGCTTGAAAAAGTGGGAGGGAGGGCGGTGCATTAGCTAACCGCATGGTGCTTGTGGGATTTTTGGCGGAATTCAGCAAAGTAATTTTAACTTTTTAATGCTATTATGGATTTCCGCAAAGTAACGCCTGATTCTATACAACTCTTGTGTAGATACCTTACAATACATATAACTACTATCTAAAATAGATAGGCACGTATATTCCATTTCATTGAGTTTTTTTGAAGGTATCCAAGCCAAAGAACTGATAAAATTATATCCGCTTCCGACTGATTCCGTGCTTCGTAAGGCACGTTAAGTCGTTGGTGCCGGCTGTCATGTAATGACAGACGTTAAGCCATGTCAGAGGCCTTATGGGCGGATTGATAACCTCTGACAGTAAGGCCCGCCACTGTCTTACAATCCTCCACCAACCCGGACTTGGCCCCCGTGGTGTAGTATGGCCTAACGTTCCAGCGATTCAGCAAGAGAACCGTGGCCCAGCGGTGGGGACATACAAGGGTTGATATTGATATTGCTTGAACTAATGACAATCATCGAGTGAACAACTTGATAGACATTGTTTTCCGTATTTCAACAACTTTTATTAGAAGTTTGATTGTAGGTTTCACAAACTAAGTGAAATTAAATATTCTCTTCCTTATATTAGTGACATTTTTAGTGTGCGCAAGTTTATAGTAATTCGCGGTGGGATCCGCGCTCTTCCTGCGAGAAGGCCTGTGCCCTGCTGTTACAGAGGCGTGTATACGCTACATAAAAAAATCCTAGGCTGCAAGTAGCAACTTTAATACTTACTAAGTAATTCATAATACAAGTCAAACTTTTCTTCCAGCACAGTGATTTTCGCAATGGAGGGCATCGGCGTGGTGCTGCCAGTTGAAAACACCATGGCCAAGCCCCAGCATTTCCTCGGCTGTCCCGGTGTCCTGAACATTACAATGACGGTCGTCGTAGTGCTGTACATGGTCATGGGATTCTTGGGTTATGTCCGATACGGTGATGCCGCGGAGGGCAGCATCACATTGAATCTGCCAACTGGCGAAATGTAAGTTTTCACAACTTGTTTACAATGAGCTCAAAACTTTTTTACAGCTATACTTGGACGGCCAGAGTGCTGCGGAGCAAAAGGCAACACGAAACCACGTCTTTACATTCTCAAATGTAACTTTACTCTGACATACAGTAGAATCCGTTTATTATATGACTCCGCCTATATTGACCAACCGATTATTATGACGTAATTACACCACGAAGTTTGGTTTTCATAATTATAAAATTATTTATAAAAAAAAGTCGGATATAGATGACTTCCCTTTATAATAGTGAGTGACAAGTCGCTTATTATGACCCATTTTTAATAAATTATGTCCGGCTATCACGACCGACATGATTCTTTACACCTTCGGTAATGTTCGTTGATTTCCGACGACGTTCGACACGTGGCTCGTTTTTGTTTTGAATCTCAGTGAGTAATTGACGTTTGAAGGTCACGCATTATTTTTCGTTTGTCATTTGTGTTTTTCATTGCACAGATACTTTCATTGGTACATACTGTGAAAAATATGTCATCTCAACGATGTAAAGCAAAGACGATTGAGGAAAAAGGTGCAATAATATGCAGATTAGAAAATGGAGAATCAAAGTCATTTCTCGCAAAGGAATTTGGCGTGGGTCATGCGACAATCAATGATTTTCAAAAAAGGCAATTGAAACCGAAGAGGCTTCACAAAACGCTTTGTATGATGTCCGCTTATTATGACGCGTTTGCCAATTCCTTTCGATGTCATTATAGTATGTAAAATATAGCTTGAGCTCCGCGACAGCTGTCATCGCAATTGAGTCCATGAAGTTTTGAATTTTTTCACAGAATATTTGTACTGCGAAAACTCTGTACTTACTGCACAGATAGTGATGTCTAACCATTATAGTAACTGTAAATTACAACCTTTCGATAATTTGGTGATGGATGATCTAAACTGCAGGTTTACTATTGGAATTTAACTTTATTTCTTTGAAAACCATTGTCAAATTTCATTAGAATTAAAATAATGAATATTGTTTTAATTAATACCTATCTAACAAAATACTGGTGTTATTGTGGGGCAATGGGCAACCTACAGCGTGTGTGCACGTCTCTCCAACTTTGCTCCGAACCTCCATGCTTCTGGGTTCTGGCCAGCCGCGTGCTCTATGGTCAAGTTTTGATTTTTATTGAGTGACGTTCTTGTTTACCCTGACGACGAAATGTTTGTTGGTATTCGATGAATTTTTCAAATTATTTTCTACTAAACTATTTCATGCTTTAAAGACTGTAGTTGCTATCGTGAAGTTGATTAGATGAGTTAAAGTTGTTCCTTTTCGCATGATGCCAAAAATATCAAAGAAACTGTTTTGAACAGTGAATGCCGTAAGTTTGTAATTCGTTTGCGCGAATATTTCACGCGCGAAAACCAAAACCGTGGTCCGCTTCTGCAATTAGAGCGAGTGTGTGACAGAGTTGCGGATGCTCTTGGTATTGGACGATCTACGGTGGTCCGTATTAGCAAAGAAAAGTACGGAGAGTCGTCAAGCGAGATGCCTGAAAATTAAGTGATTAAAAAACTTTCATCGCCAAATAAAGACGATAAAAACTTCTTCCGTCACAGAGGTTGATAGTTTTGACACCGCCTCATTCCACAACCACATATACGCATATTACTCAAGAGTACAATTACCCACATTAAGAAAATTGGGAGCGTCACTTAAAGAGGCAAATTTGTTTACATCCAACTTAACATCATTGGCTTAAATTGTAAGAAAGTTGGGTTTTCATATAAAAAGAGCGTTAAAAGGAAAATTGTAATCAGAAACTGATTTAGGGATATTAGGATGTACACCTCTTTTAAAAACCTATTAAGAGGCCAAAAATTCCACCCATGCCGGGATTCGAACCCGCGACCTCTGGCTATCCATGCCAGCGCTCTTCCAATTGAGCTAATGGGCGATTCACCGGCATCAGTGAAATTCCGAACCTCTTTACACTATTCTTTGTATTATGTACAGGCAGCGACATCTGGCTTAAGTAAATTGCATCACTTACAGCCCCGACTACCTACTTTGCAGTTAGGTTTTTACATCGGAATGATATCACTGTACCCACATGATTATACTATTTTTATTTTTAATGATCTAACCTGTGCTAAGGACAATTTTAAATATCTATTAAGAGGTCAAAAATTCCACCCATGCCGGGATTCAAACCCGCGACCTCTGGCTATCCGTGCCAGCGCTCTTCCAATTGAGCTAATGGGCGACTCACCGGCATTAGTGAAATTTCGAACCTCTTTACACTATTCTCTTTATTATGTACAGGCAGCGACATCTGGCTTAAGTAAATTGCATCACTTACAGCCTCGACTACCTACTTTGCAGTTAGGTTTTTACATCGGAATGATATCACTGTACCTACATGATTATACTATTTTTATAAAGTAGGTAGTCGGGGCTGTAAGTGATGCAATTTACTTAAGCCAAATGTCGCTGCCTGTACATAATACAGAGAATAGTGTAGAGGTTCGAAATTTCACTGATGCCGGTGAGTCGCCCATTAGCTCAATTGGAAGAGCGCTGGCAAGGAAAGCCAGAGGTCACGGGTTCGAATCCCGGCATGGGTGGAATTTTTGGCCTCTTAGGTTTTTAAAATTGTCCTTAGCACGTGTTAGTGCATTAAAAATAAAAATAGTATAATCATGTGGGTACAGTAATATCATTCCGATGTAAAAACCTAACTGCAAAGTATGTAGTCGGGGCTGTAAGTGATGCAATTTACTTAAGCCAGATGTCGCTGCCTGTACATAATACAGAGAATAGTGTAAAGAGGTTCGAAATTTCACTGATGCCGGTGAGTCGCCCATTAGCTCAATCGGAAGAGCGCTGGCACGGATAGCCAGAGGTCGCGGGTTCTAATCCCGGCATGGGTGGAATTTTTGGCCTCTTAATAGGTTTTTAAAATTGTCCTTAGCACGGGTGGATTAAAAAATTAAAATAGTATAATTTTAATTTAATTTTCATTACAATTTTAATAAAAATCGTGAAATTCCATAATTTTTTTATTAATAAAACGGGCTAACTTCTTACTTATCTCAATTATACGTTGTGTAGCATTGTGTTGATGAACCTCTCCGATTCCAATCGTGTAACTGTTATATTAGAATGGAATTTGACAGACGATTGGGATTGCCCTGGATTTGACCAGACCTAATTGGGCCGCAGATGTAAATCTTTAATATGAACAATAATCTTTCTTAGGGGTTAGCCTTGAAATTATTTTAATCCAACCCCATAAAATAACACTTTATACAATTTATACCAAAAACTTTCTAATTATTTAAAAAAGAGATGGGGAGACGCCATATCTTAGATTAATTTAATTTGAGCGCTAAGGTACTGTTTAGATATGTATATTTCTTAACAAATGTTTTGTTTCTTATTTTCAGTCCGGCTTTAATGGCCAAAGGTTTCATCGTGCTAGCGATCTTCTTCACTTACACCCTCCAGTTTTATGTACCAATGGAGATTGTTTGGCGGAATACGAAGGACCGCGTTTCGCAAAAGTATCACAACCATGCACAGGCCGTCATGCGTGCCATATTCGCTGCTCTTACAGGTACCTATAATAATTAACTGGACATAATAATAAAACAGCGATCCTCAACCCATATGCTCGGCGTGGGGATTATGGGCATTACCCCCCAATGATGGCACAACCTTGCGCTATGACGCTCATTAGGGGAGGGCTATGTCCAGCAGTGGACTAATATAGCCTGAAGAAGAATAAGAATAATAAAATATAATAATTATGCATATTTTCGCCAAATTGTACATTCTACTTGAAAAATGGTTGCGCAAGAAAAGAAATCCATTTTCACATGATATTATCTATAATATAAAAATTAATCGCTGAATGTGTTGGTACAGCTGAACCGATTTTGCTAATTGTTTTTTTAGAATATTCCTTGCAGTACGAGGATGGTTCTTACGGAAAGAAAAAACAAATAATAATAAAGAATCGACTGTTAGGCGATACGAAGTTCGCTGGGTCAGCAAGTATTTCATAAATTTCATTATTGCGTACCTACATACTTAATTGAACTGATCCCTGATTTTCTTTGGCGCAGTAGAAACACTGAATATCAAATTCAATAGAACACAAGACATGCACGTGCTGGTTTGGTCGATTTTTTTGCATATTAAATATGATTAATAATTAAGTACTAGAGTTCCATGAAAAATATAATATTACCTCACGGATGTAAAAACATCCTATAGTCATGATTGCTTTTTTTTATATTTAGCTGCGTACCACTGCGTAACTCTTTTTATTGTATTCAGTGCCTATTAGTATAACTTACCTCTTTGCAGGTAAGAGTCGGAATCGGAAGTAGATCTTAAAATTCAATGTGTATTCTATTACCTATATATAGTAATATTCAACAAAACTAAAAGTGCAATTGAGTACTATTACCCATTTTTAACCGTAACTCCTTTAGGTTTTAATTTGTGCACCTCGCGTAAGAAGGCAAGCACAAGAATATAACACAGAAAATTAAATTCGTAGCAAAATTTTACTAATTTAATTAATTTCTTATTTATAAAAGTGAAAATACATGTTTAAGAAGCGCTCTTTAAGCCCTGAAGAGCATTTTTTTAAGTGATAGTTATGTTATTTTAACTATATATTTGTACAGAAACAGCATTTCTTAAAACACTAAATAAAATAATACTTAGTTTGTGGTGGAGATAATCCATAGAAAAGCATTAGTAGGTAGCTGCAAACTGCGTCTGTGTGCTGTGGTTTGTTTTGAAAGAATCGTAAATAATAATGCCGTTTTTTAATAATAACAATACCGCCCACAAACATAATCATTGTCCTGGTGCCTATAACGCGTACCAAATCCTGAGTCATTCCAACCTGTCTATATCTGTCAAATTCCGTACTAATTTGATGGTTAGACGATTGGAATTGTTCAGGTTTTGGTGCGCGTAATACAGTAGCTGGTCCCAAACCAGGTTATTTTGTGAGGCAACGAACATAAAATCACCTAAAAAGGTTATTTGTAAAAAAAATTGAGTAATGATTTTACATCGATAAATAATATTTTAGTGAGATTCTATTTGAAAGACCGGTAACCTACAATTTCATATCAAGAGTTTTTTTTAAATATAGCTTTTTTAAATGGATATCACTCCATTTTTTTTATTTCAGTTTTTTTAGTAGCTTATTAGCATCTATGTACGTTTCCTTTCATAAAAAGCGTCAGTGAAACCTCGTCAACTGTTTCATTATATATACCTACTCAATCGGATTGACATATCGACTGGGTACCTATGTCTATTTTCAGAAATAAATCCAAAATACTACCGGTCACCTACCCACTACTGCATTGATAGGTAGGTAACTATTTCCAGCGAACTAAAGCTTTTTCTCTTACAGTTGCGGCTGCAGCAACGCTACCTCGACTGGAACAAGTCATTGGTCTTGAAGGCGCGTTCTTCTACTCTTTCCTGGGCCTCATTGCTCCTGCTCTAATGGACCTTGTATTCCACTGGGATAGAGATCTGGGAAAATACAACTGGATTCTTGTGAAAGATCTCAGTCTTATCATCTTTGGTGGTTTCGTTTTAGTGACCGGCGTAACCCAAAGTGTCAGAGAAATCCTCAACAAGACTGCGTAGAAATTATACGTGTGTAGATAGTAAATAACTTAGGTAGGTACATACTCTAATCGATTTGTAGCTATTTAAAATTACAATAGAAGGCGATATAGTCTTCAAAATCCTACTTCGTACTTTTATTCATCGTTCGTCCTACTCTCTACACACACAGTCGTATCGTGGCAGTGGCACATACAAAACAGATAGGTAGAGATTATCTCGAGGTAACGGCACAGTAGGTACAATATTACTGATATTAACCGATATTATATTGAAATATATTACTGGGTACTAAAATATTACTGGGTAGGTACTATACCTATAGGAGATGGGTACTTTAAGGGCCTTCTAAACGGGCCATGTTTTACTGCAATTTGTGGCTGGAACACAGTGGCCGGTAACATTGCGAGTATTACCAACCAGTCTATGCAATATTACAGTAGGTACCTAATGTCCCGGCCGTATAGCCAAACATGTTTGGTATGGCCACGTGTGGCCGATATTGGGCTCTCCTCAACACAGGTTTTTTAACCTAACAGGAGAGTCCCAACGCCTGTAAAATGCATCCTGTTCATGAAATAAAGAAATTGTGTAAGTATTTTATAATATAATTGTTTTAAAAGGTTACCGGACGATCGCTGATGTAGTGAGAGATTTAGAGATTTAGATTTAAAGAGCACGAGTTTACTGCAATATTGCCATCCAAAGACTGCTCGGCCATCATTTGCAATAAAATATTTTAGTGATGCCATGCCAGGGCAATTTGTTGCCTATGGCCACAAATAGCCCATTACCGGAATGGCTCGTAGGTCCGGCTGCCTGAGTGATATTTGTTTGTGCGTTCAGTGCATGGACCGTCTATGACTAACGCTAGTGGCGTTTTTCGCCAGCGGTTGGTTGGTGCCGGCTGTCGTCGATAGATGGCAGTAGTTTGAGCCTTGGGCCTTAGAGCGGCTGGAAAACTTCTGACAGTAAGAACGCCACTAGTTTTGCAAACCTCCACGAATCCGGACTTGGCCCTCGTGGTGGAATATGACCTAAATTCTGTAGCCTATACCTTCCTCAGGGAAGATACCCGTGCCTCTCGGTGTGGCCATAAAATAATGGGTTGATTGGGTTGTGTTGTTGATGGTGGCCCGTTTCGATGCCCCTCGTTAAGGCCCCAGTACACATTGGCCAGTAATGGGCCATGCTTAGCAATGCTGTGCACAAATTTAGGCTACGATCACTTGGTGTTTACACAATTGCGCATGGCTCATTGCTGTCTGGCAAGTCACTTGCGATGGACGTGGGAGTAATAAATAATAAATAGCTGCGGCGGCAGCTATTTATTTATTTATTTTTTTTTATTTACAAGTTACTACTACAACAACAAAGTTACCTATTAAAAAAAATGGCGCAATAAGCGCAAAATTACGGGCTCAGATTGATATAAATCAATAAACTTGAAGGTCTATTGATTTATCTTCATTGTTCCGCCATACGGACATTTTGATATTTTGGAATTCAAGTAGTTTTACAAAAAAACATCGCAACAAAAAAGTACTCTATGACTATCCCTGTCAGTGGTCGGTATCGAACTAAACGATGGGCCACTGTGTAAACCGGATGGGCCACGCTACGCCACAATTCCTTTGAAGTGTGCACAAAAACCGACAACTGCCAGATTGCACGCCACGATAGGCAATTGTCCGCCACCATTACACACCATTGCCCCCTCCCTGTACACAATGGCAATGACGAGCAGTGGGCCAGTTTGGGCCATTGTGTACTAGAGCCTTTACAGCTGCAGGATTAGAGATGTAAACCGATTCTATGAAAACCGAGAGCAAAACGGGTTTTTCAAACCCGGTTATAACAGGTTATTTAAAAACCAAATCGATTTGTTTTTGTGTACCTAATTTGAAATATACAGTCAGTCTAAAAGACAAACCTCATTGAGAAGAAACAATTACTATCAAACGCGCGAAACGCGAAAAACACGCATAACGCGAAAAACACGCATTACCTGGGCCAACGATATATTTCAAACTGAGCAGGCTGATAAATAAGACAATATCATTATGACAAATAATAATCCGTTTTGGTTACTTTTTTAAATCTGAAGAACTTTTATTTAAAACCTAAAAATGCAAAAATCCTAAATTTGGTAATTTGGTGTTTAAAAGTTGTGATTGGTTCACTTGGTTTTATGCAAGATTACTAGGAGTCGAATTTAGTACACAATGCTAGCGTGGCTGTGGTAGTAACTTAAAAGAGAACGCCATTTTCCTACACCCCTTGGTATAAAAGTCCGGGTCCCTTCTGACTTTCATAGACAGTTCCTCCCATCTAGTGGGTGCCGATAGGTATCCATTATCGAAACTCACTGGTTGGCTCTTCTATCACCTGACTAGCAATAACAGAATCGTGACCCTGGTTAACCGCTTTGGCGATTCCAAAGAATCAAAATATGTATGTATTCGACTGTGGTTATGTTAAATCGGAGAACTTCATAAAGCGGAGGACTTACATAGTAGCACAATAATGTAGCTCCGTTTGAATACGTCCAACAAAGATAAGGACTTTTTATTCACAGAGTACTGTGACCTGATTACAACTTTTGGAACCAATCGCGATTATTTATTAGTTAAAACGTAATTACCTTAATCTCGATGAGACCAGATTAATATGTAACTATGTATGAGTATCGTGAATCTTTAAGAAATACTTTTGGGTTTTTGACGTATTTAGGTTTAACCACTAAAGATTTTACTATTTTTATTTTTAATGCACTAACCCGTGCTAAGGAACAAATTTAAAAACCTATTTAGAGGCTAAAAATTTCACGCACGGGTTAGTGCATTAAAAATAAAAATAGTATAATCATGTGGGTACAGTGATATCGTTCCGATGTAAAACCTAACTGCAAAGTAGATAGTCGGGGCTGTAAGTGATGCAATTTGCTTAAGTCAGATGTCGCTGCCTGAACGTAATACAGAGAATAGTGTAAAAAGGTTCGAAATTTCACTGATGCCGTGAGTCACCCATTGGCTCAATTGGTAGAGCGCTGGCACGGATAGCCAGAGGTTGCGGGTTCGAATCCCGGCATGGGTGAAATTTGTAGCCTCTAAATAGGTTTTTAAATTTGTTCCTTAGCACGGGTTAGTGCATTAAAAATAAAAATAGTATAATCATGTGGGTACAGTGATATCGTTCCGATGTAAAACCTAACTGCAAAGTAGGTAGTCGGGGCTGTAAGTGATGCAATTTGCTTAAGTCAGATGTCGCTGCCTGTACGTAATACAGAGAATAGTGTAAAGAGGTTCGAAATTTCACTGATGCCGTGAGTCGCCCATTGGCTCAATTGGTAGAGCGCTGGCACGGATAGCCAGAGGTTGCGGGTTCGAATCCCGGCATGGGTGAAAATTTTAGCCTCTAAATAGGTCACTAAAGATTTACGGAAAGAAAAAGTAAAATAAAGTAGAGTAATATTTATTTTAAGTAAATTGGCGACAGTCAGGTAATGAATATTTTAGTAATGTCAGGCACCATGCACAATAATAATAGGCTTACCTCTCGTGCAGACGTCAAAAACAATGTATTGAGACGAAGAATTCGGACGACGGAAAATAATGTTACTATGCTAGAAGTTTATTGACTGTTTCCCAACTGCTATAATATTATTTAATATAGCAATTGGAAAGTAATTTTTGGTAACGCCAAATATTCCTAGCGTTTGGTCATTCTGACACATAGGTATAACATAGTTTCATAGATGGTTGTGACTACAAAAAGTAATTGATTAGTTTTCTAAATAACCGACTATCGGTTTTTCTAAAAACCAGTTCCATCACTACAGAGTCATAGAGTCTTCTGTGATAGAGTGAAATGCTCAGAACAATGTGAAATATCGAACACAGAACAACGAACCTAATTTGTGTGTCGACTGTGGTCGAACCACGGATGTCAAAAAAAGACGGATGCCATCTCGCATTGAAAGGGTGTGAAGCACCCCCAGTCGTACGCCCCCAGTCCTACACTTTCGTGTGCTAACTAACTCACACAGATACACCAAGTCGGTCACTCTGCCGCCATTACGCTCCGGGCAGCAGTGCCAGTAAGTCTTGTTTGACACAAAAGAAAATTTTAAGAAATGCCGTCTTGTGTGGTACGGTGGTGTAAACACTTCTCGAAAAAATGCAATAAGTCTCATGGGAGCACCTATCATGCGTAAGTGATGTTTTAAGTTACTGATTCGTGATATTTTTCCTTTTTTTTGTTTTAGTTAATGGCAACTCAAAGATATTTTTCCCTATTAGGTTTTGTTTACTTTTCTTTATTTACTTACAAATTGGGATGTCAAATACCAAAGTGATACCAGTTTTTTTTCGGGAAAAATTCCCGAAAAGTGGAGAAATACATATGTATCTGTTGCATTTATTAGTGTTTTTATAGTAGTAGTTTTGGAGTTATGGAAATACGCAACCGTAACCCTTATAAAATAACATCTTTATTATCTTCAAATATCTAATTGTATGAAATTTGCCGCCTCATTTCTGTACAAGCCGTGCTGTGTGTGGACATCTAACAACGATGAGCATGAGCCGTCTATTTCTTTTTATAGTGCCAATGGCTATACCACAAACATAAAAAAACAAGAGATTACCTACAATAATTATTGACAGCTGACATCCAGCTGATATTAGTTAAGTTGTCAAATACCCGCCACCCTTGTAGGTGGCAGTGATATTACTTAGATATTTTGTATCCTAAACTTTCCACTTATTCGTCACATGTGATAATGTGCGTAAATTGAGCGCGTGAGTTAGTTGGTGACGCTGTTTCACGTTAATTTGTAAATGTAATTAGTTTCTCTTTCTAATTCTTGTTTCTTATTCGTTTTTATCAATGTTTTAAAAATTGAAGAAAACATAAGAGGCAGTTGTTATAGGTATCTGCTACAAAAACACTAAATTTTGCGATTCCAAAACTACCAAATTTTTTTTATACAAAACTTCACTTCATATTAGCATCTTAAAATAAGTAACTATAGTTATACCCGATTTGATTCTATAGTATTAAACTAAAAAAAAGTGCTATCAATGTTAGCTAACGTCTCAATTTTATGCAAATATGCATCCGATTATCCAATCTCTAGTCATAACCAATCCCTCAATCGAGGCCCCACCTTCTTCATAAAAGCCTTTTAAGTCACTCAGTAGTATGATAAAAGTGAAACCGTCACTAGATTAGGTAAGTTTACTTTGTTTTTTGATAACATGATTTAAGGAGCGCTAATTAGCGCCGCCAATGGAAAAATATCATAACTTTTTTATAAAACGTTTTTATCTAAAAGTGAACATGAGAAATCTTAACAACTGTGATAACTATTTTTCAAACTTACAGTCTAACATATGAACAATAGATTAGAACTTTAATGGATTTCCGTTAAACCGGCTGTTTTTGGCGGAAAGTGATTGAAGTTCTTGGTTGTTAATGCTAGTTTCTAGACTGTATGTTTAAAAAATAGTTGTCACAGTTGTTAAGATTTTTCATGTTCACTTTTAAAATAAAACGTAGTTTAAGACAACTTATGACTTTTTTCCATTGGTGGCGCTAGTTAGCACCCTGAAACACTTGATTTGAAAAAGTGGGTAAAGTGATATTAGTCTGGCAACACCGATGGCACGCATAAATAAAGAGACAGCGGCCATTTGTCTGCTTCACTCGTGATTATACAGTCTATTTATTCTTACTTGTCCAATTTATTAAACAAGATTCTAACCTTAAAATTGAGATTAGATGTCTAAACTAGACATTTTCTCGCAAATTCATGAACTATCATGAACAATGTTCATAAAATTGGCAGCGTGTTATCTAAAAGAGTGTTCCAGGTTACTTCATGTATGGAAAAGTGGCAGTTTTGGACTAAATAGTCACAGTTTAAGGGTAGAATCTTGTTTACTAAATTGGACAAGTAAGAATAAATAGACTGTAGAAGGTTCCATCCGTCTTTTTTTGACATCCGTGGGTCCAAGGGGTAGCAGTTACTTAGCAGAAACCTTCGACAGTAATGCTGTCCAGCTTTCGCTAACCAACCTTCCATAAGAAAAAAAGAGATGGCATAACGTTTATCAATGCACCGATTTCAAGGTGCGTACATGCCCTACTGTCAAACGCTACCGACTAGGGATGGGCCTAACTCTCCATCGATATCGATAGAAACGTTGAAAAATGAAGACTCTTGAATTAATTGTATTAATTGTTATAATGTTGTTATTTTATCTTAAATAATGTAATAAATTAAAATAAATTGTATAGTATACAAGTTTTCAATCATGTTTTATCAAAATAAGTAACAATAATTTAAAAAGCGACACTTTTTCACACAAAATTGCTTATTTATAATTATATTCGTCAACTTCAACGTAATACTCTGTCTCGAATTTCTTGCTGAAGGCCTGAGCTTCAGGAAAAAAACCGTGACGACGTATTATATTGACGTTACGTTTCTTCCTCACATTTAGTAAAAATACAGATCGAGCTAGGACCTTGTATTATAAGTTAATTGAAAAAGTTATCAAAACTTAATACTCATGTTTATCTAGCAATAAAATTCGAAAAGGAAAATACTATTGTTAATATTGATTGGGTAAATCCATCTTCAGCCGCAATCTGTCGCTAAAAGTTGCCAGCCAACCTTATTTAATAATCACAATATTATATTGCAAGTAATAATTCAGTAATTCGATGCACGCAGTAATTTAATGTGTCATGTGAGGAATTCTGATATTTAAATAAGTATCGTTGACAGATTTTTTTTAGACAATAGATAGGGCTGGTCATCAACGAAGGAATTTTCGAAAGGATGACTATACTACGTCAGTCTTTAGTAAATTTGATCAAGAAAGAAGAATATGACCGTAGCAATGGCATTTTTGCTCATTTCCCATGTTCAGTACTGACCTGAAAACAAAAAGAAATTTTTAGTAAAGGCGTACCTACAAAAGAGAGTTACTTAAATAATAAAATATTCCACTTTTAAACACATTCGTTTTAGATCTCTTTATAAAAGTTATTTGGGTTACAAGCTACATCCATTATTGACTGATCCTCATAACTAATTACATACTTTGAAGTAAGGTACAATTTGCATCTATATAGTCAGATATTTTTTGCAATAAGGTGATCACCACACAATTTATTAATTGTGAAACTAACAGCTTTGATGTTCATTCATTTAACATATTATTTTTACCTTTCAACCTTTCTTAATCTATCTATCTATGATTTACACTGTTGGAGTGATAGTTTTTTTGTGGGAAAGTCTATCGTAGTTTGTATTGTTGTTGAGTACGATTCAAATTCAGGACAAACATAAAACAGCTGCTGGGATTCAGAAAACCAATTGTTTACTCGTAGAAGTCTTAATATAAGCAACATCGTGATGTGGGAATTTAGGGCCTGTTTTTTTGTTATTATCAATTGTCACATCACACTGTTTATTTATTATGATTTAGAAATAATGAAATAAAGATAAATTATTAAATGGATTAAGGCACCACTCGGACGCTGTGGTGCCTGGTACACTGTCTGGATGTAGAAGACTACTGAGGAAGTATGGTAAAAAAATATTTTGTAAACTTTCGTAGTTATTCTAGTTATGCTCGAATACAAAATAAAGTCCTGGGAGCATCCTATTTTGTAAAAACATGTCATAAGTGTGTATGAAAAGGTAGCGATAAATATTCTTTAACAAATGTTTAACTTTCTTACCATTACTTAATTTTTTAATGGTCTAAGGTGGGCACCACATCTTCCTTCAGGCGTGTTCACAATAAGTTTCTTCGTCCAAATCACTCTGGTCTAAAGTGCCTTGTGCGCTGTTTACAGTCGTTTCTGTCCTGCTTCTTATTTCTGCGTTTTAGCATGCTATTGCGTCCATATATCAATTCGGGAAAACTTGAACAAGAATAAACAATGGATTAAGTACTAAGAAGGTGTAATGAACAAGTATCGACTATACTACTACTAAGGCGGATTTTCATCGACCATGCTTTTGACATCACTAGTACAACCTACAAATGGATTGGTTTATTTTCCTAATTTTAGGGCGTAGAAGGGTTCTAGAAGCTACAATTATGGTAATTTTGGTTACCGAGTCGTTAGGAAGTTTATTTTCAAAGTGATATTTCTTCCCTCGGTCCTTTTACGCGAGAAAACATAGGTTTTAGGTACTCACCTTTGGAAGTTCATATTGTAATCTGCGTTTTCTTTGTTTCTTATTGACCTGCAGCCACCACGCACTTTTCGCCTCATTGTGCATTTATCGTACAATATCCCAGGGTAAGCTGTTTGCACCAAAATGTTTTAGTTATTTCAATTTTCTAAAATAATCCGACGACGTCTTCACAAATTTTACACTTGCGACAACCCGACTAAATTTGAAAACATTCAGTGTTGCCACTATTGTAAGTTACAATACCATCTTAATTTGGACTCTTACTCAGGGCATCAGGGTATCGTTTTGACAATTAGGCGTGTACGCTGTCACGTGACCATCGTTTCTTCTCGTAGAGGGAGTAAAACTATAGAGCAAGCCACAGCGCACACATACAAGTTTTAAATGAAACAAACTTCGTAGCGATCATGGGTGAGAAAGAGATAGAATAAACAGCAAAAGTGTAACCACAGAACATAAGTGTAACTACTTTTTTTGTTTGCCCCAGGGATGTTATACGTGTCATAATTATGGTACATGTACCATAATTCAGTTGTTCGTACCATGTACAATGATACATCCATTATGGTACGCAAAAGTATCATAATTTTGCCATTTTTTGATCACAAGCACTTTTGCATCACATATGCTGTTGACGAGTTTTTTTATATACCGATATCTAGCAACACTAAAAAAATCATTCATTAATGAGGCGTTTTCAAAAAAAAAACTAGTTCCACAACACTTACTAGATGGCGTGAAAGTCACAAAAATTTATGTGTCAAATCAATCCGACAAAACATTTTATGTAAAAACGATGCCAAGACACAAGCTCATGATATGATATGCGTACAGTTTAAAAAGTTATCAGAACTCATGATGAGCCAAGCCCCCAACTCTACAAGGCCTAACTCTATCAATGTTACATAATTTTATTATCATTTTATTACCTTAGCATAATAATAGGACTTGGCCCTTACGCGGCCGTCGCACAGACTCTCCTATGGTCTTAATTAAGGAAAGAAATTGGGTATGTAAAACTTCCAAGTCCTATTTTTTACCATGATGTATGATTGGTAAAATTAGGGCTTGTCTTGTCATACTTTTCATGAAATGTTTTTTTGGGATTTTTTTTTGTAGGATGGTTTGTTTATTCGGGCTGTGTAAAATCCCATACAAAAGTTTTCGTTGATTTCTGATTTTTTCTAGTAATATGACCTAATTTGGCCCCATACACTTTCTATCCCTATCAACAGCAAAATTGGATGGCATGATGCATGGTAATACGAAACACTTCAAAAAGAGGTAGGTCATCTAAACAACTACACGGTCGCAATAAAGTTATGAATTATTAGGTAGTGCCCTACCCATCTTCTGCGCGTCCTGGCGAGGGCACTCCCGTGCCCCTAGAAGAGTGCACAGACTAAGTAGGAGATACTGTGTTGGGTTTCGATACTTGTAAATTAGGAAGTTTCTTTTTATTATGAGTATACAAAAATGCGTACCTGTGCCGTTGTTACGTGCAAAAATACAGGAGTTCATACACTCCCCAGTACCAATGAAACCCTAAAGCGACAGTGGATGCAAATGCAAACAGAACGGTCGACCAAACCAACCACACACACACACGTCACAACCACAGATTAAATAAAAAATGCTACGTTGATGACAGAACTATTTTCGCCAACTAAGCGCCATCTATTGAGTTTTTGTGTTATTAACTTTTTTTTTCTTCTGAAAACGGCTCATTTCGTTCAGTAAGTTGATAAGAACGTTCATACACGGATGTCAAAAAAAGACATCCGTGCGTTCATATCTGTGATAGTTTTTGTAGTCTGTGGATAGTAAGTGAACTACACAGATGAATCTTCAAAAAGTTGAACTTTGTCAGAAGTAGCGAATAGCACAGACTAAAAAGAAAATTTAATACTAATTAATAGGACCTGCCTATTTTATTAAATCTGTGAGAGTTTTCCTACCCGTACCTTATTTTTTCCAAAAATACCATAATTTTGAGCGTATGGTGCCATAATTCAAAAGTTGGCATCTAACGTCCCTGGTTTGCCCCCAGTGTCAAGTTGACGTTTCTGGAGGCAAACAAACGACAAGATTTTGAAAATGTAATCATATTTAACGCTACGCTAGCCGTTTTTAGGAGCAACCGTGTATTTGTGAAATGATATATTAAAAGTGACCTAAATAGAGAAAGTATGGTGAATTGTAGTGTACTCGTATGCAGAAATCGTCAAGAAAGAGCTTTGGGGGAAGTTTCCTTTCATAGGTAAGTAATGATTGTGTTTCAATTAGTGGTAAGCCCAAAGTTGCCTTATGTTGAGTATTTTAGTTAAGATTCAACTAGTAGCTTTACAACTAGGCCGTAAGAAAAGCAATTTAATAGAATTTACTTTCCTAACCTAAAAAACCGAATAGAAAAAAAATGTTGCCATTCGTTTATGTCCAAAATCCCGATCATTACGTGACCGTGTTAGCAGACGTTTTGAATAAGCGATCTTACGATGGGTAAATAAAAAGTAGTATTCCCTAAGCCTGCTAAAAAAACAGAACGTTTTCAAAACCTTTGTTATATTACTTTAAAGTAAACAATCGATTAAACATAAACACACAATATTTAGGTTTTTATTTATCCCCGTAAAGGGTTTTACTGTTATGTTAATATTATTTAACATTTCTTTTGTTTGAGAAAAATGCACACAACACCCATAGCGTTTAATATGTTGTTTTGCCAAAAGTGTGCCGTTTAGAGTTTCATTGCTCAGCCTATTTGGGATCTTTGTTTTAATAAGATTGACTGAACTGAAGCAGCGTTCATAATCTGTATCACAAATACGAGTAACCGGTAACGTCTAACATTAGTTAGATTTACCTTAAGGGTTGGTACTTAGTAAGTAAAAGAATAAATAGTGACGTGCTATGTTGGTATTAGTACTGTAGTTGAATGAAATCTAAAAAAAGTCGTATGTTCACGTACGATTTCTGCCCCTGGATCGTACATGCAAAATAAATGTAAAACATCGTATGAATACGATTTAAATCGTATAATCTGGCAACGCTGATCTGATCATTACTTAACTCGAAGTTCCAGACTTCGACGGCTTGTCCTTGTACAGATATTAAGTTACAAACGTAATCAAAATATATTATGAATCTTTAATACTTAATGTATTTTGTAAATTTGTCCTTAGCACGGGTTAGTGCATTAAAAATAGTACTTAATGTATCGTTATTAAAAATCAATGTACCTAAAACTATAACCCGGGCTTGGCCCCTGTAGTGGAGTATGGCCTAACCTTCCTGCGATGCAGGAAGAGACCCGTGCCCCAGGGATAAGGGCATACAAGGGTTGATATCGAAATCTATAATAAAAACAATAGACACAGAAACATTACGGCTACAGCACTGAATTATCAAATATAATATCCTGATGCTTTGTTAGATAGCTGCATCGCCTTCCTATGTGACTTGTTGCCCATATAATTTTTCAGCATTCATTCCACTCAGCAAAAAATGTGTCAGCTCGAATTTATCGTAAGAACCCTTTCGGTCAAGTCTTTTTGTGCATTCTGCCGCAAGCAATGTGCCCTTGAATTCAGTATAGAATTCGAATTTTAATTTGTATTAATGAATCTCGTACAATACCGTCGAGCCGCGATTGTTTATTAGGTAAAACGTAATTACCTTATTTACCTAATAAATAATCGACCCGTTTAATATACTAAGGAATAATAAGGAATAATAAAGTTACTTCTTATTATATTTTAATGTATTACAATATTTATTAATATTAGCAATGTTTCTATTCCAGATTTCTTCAAAATAGTCCTGTTCTGGAAAAATGGGTGCTAGCATTTAGAAGAGAGAACTGGTCACCTACATCAAATGCTCGAATAAGCTCTCTACATTTCGACAAAATGTACATTTTGGTGGTCTGAGGTACCCTTCGAAAGAATTTTTATATGGTGAATTTTTATATGTTAAAAACTTATTAACAAAACAGTTTATGATTGTATTCCATTGGTGGTCCTAGATAGCGTCCCTAAGTGCCTTAACTTGCAAAATTTAAACGTGTAAAATAAAACGTGTTTTTAATTATACAAAATGACAATTGCTTATAAAACGTTTGCTACGTTTTACAAACAATTGTCAGACATGTATGATTAATAAAATTCAAAACTAAATCAGCATTTTTATTCATGGCCTATAAACGACTGAAATATTTTACCCCACATTATGGCAATTCACTTTTACTGTGGCAACATTCACGCACACAAACAAATAATATTCACCGACGTAAAATCGGTTACACTGTGCCTTGATCTCGTAGAGGGATCCAGCCTAGCGCAAGTAGGAACTTTGAATTATTTGTTCGCATTTAGCCCCGTTTTAATGGCGGACATATATTTGTCTCACTCTTTAATACTACTTACTCTTTCTTTGTTGTCAATGTCAAACTGAAAACATAACAAATATGGCGGAACGCGGCACATATTAGAACGTTTTCTAGTTAAAAAATTTGTGTTTTAAGTTTGTTCAATATCTAGCTGTGTGTATCTTGTTGTACAGTGTTTAGTGATTTTCTTTTAATAATGGCATTGATCGGATGGTGTCGAACTTGTGCCATTTGTAAAATAAGATGCAGCCGGTCAAAGGGTACCAAAAGAAAGTTTATGGGTAAATTTCCTAGGGATGAAGACCGGTAAGCATTTCTGGCTACAGTTTTTGTCATCTTGCACAAGAGCAAGATCATAAATTATGTTAAATAACGTAATTAATATATTATGAGAAAAATACTAAGATGTTTCAATGTCATAGTGATGTGCCATACACATATTCAATATCGATAAAAAAATATCTGATAAGTACCTTGGTCAGAATTACTACTCAGTGTACGACGGGTGAATTGCTGTAAGCCATAACAATGTTTCAACGATGCACTATTAGTGGCTGCATTGAATGTTGTTTTTTTTTTTTAGATGCAGACAATGGGTGAAAATTGTGGAAGATCTTATATCGTATATCCCCATCGAAAAATTCCACCAACATAAATATGTTTGTAGAGATCATTTCCGGCCGAAAGATTTTTACAACGATTTTAAAAGGAAGCCGATTAAAGAAATGGTGAGTTGTGTTATAAACTTATAATGTAACACCTACTACATTTCATGAATAATTATGTAATAAAACACAAAATACGCCTTGCTTTACGTCGAACATTTGAATGTATTTTGCTCCGTCATTTAGAACGCAATATTATTATTACGTCTTAATACATAAATGACATACTTTGATAAACATTTTTTTACAGGGCTGTATCTTCTCTACTTATAAATGCGCCTCCTCTTCCTGATTACTTACTAGCTGAGTTTCCTTACTACGTAGCCACGTCGCATCACTTGAAACTGGTTAGTGATTGGAATTACTAAAATATTTTTTTTACTAATTATTAACTTAAAATATTTTTTTATAAAAATGTATTTGATAGTTACATAGTCAATTATGGAGTTATGTGGTAAACAGGAACAAACTATTTTTTTTTTCGGACTATTCTTGCAATTGTTTATTTTCAGATTCAGCTATACAAAAACCTATTAGTTGTCGAGCTTCACAAAACAACTCTGGTACGTAGACTTTTCATGTATCGCTGAAGTTATTTGTAACGAGAGTTTGTTTACTTTGATAAATTACATGATATAATTATCATTTTCAGCACCTTGTACAGCAGCCAAAATATCAGCTGTTGCTATTGGTCCAGTAGGGTTTGACCACAATTATTGTGGCCTGGAATCTCAGCATATTTATCAGAACTATCCCGGTAAGTAGCATAGTTTACCAACAAATTAATAATCAATAACGACTCAACTTAACTTTTTTTGACGATTTCAGCACCTGAATCTAAACCACCGATTGACGAAGTTCGCTCAGATTGGACACCTCTAAGGAAAAACCAAATAGCTGCTGAAATAAATTCAATAGACCTTGACCACAATTATTGTGATTTGATAATCAATAATAAAATACTAATTTCATTTGTCGTTTTATTGAAAACATTGATTTTTATTAATTTTATTATGCTAACTGCGGAGCCCCTGGATGAAAATTTATCGATATCGATAAATGTAGTACCAATGTAAGTGGACGTCCCTAATGCACAGATAAGTTGTTATGTTGGTAGCACTTTTGACATTGCATTTTTGCTCTATTGGTTGGTATTGCTAATGGGGCTAAACTCATTACAAAAGCATATAGGGCGGTCCCGTCTCTTAAAACGTAGTGTTTATATGCTCTGTGGAGGGATCTACAGTGCCACCATCTTATCTGTTCAGTTGATAGTGGCGCTAGTGGAGACTTTGGGGGTGCCATTTAAGAAATTTACTTAGAAAAAATGGAAGATTTAAAGTCAAACGCCCGTCTTTAAATGTAAATAAAATATATCTAAAATATAACAGACAGCGGAATGTTTCTTTTCAATATGGCGGATGACAAGGCCCTAGTTACAATTTTGCCCACCTGAACAGATAACTTGGTGGCGCTGTACGCTTGACGTAGAGGGATCTACGCTTGATCTATAGTTCTACTCTCTACGTTTCTTCTATTGAATTAATTGTTCTGTGCGTGGGTCGGACGAACGTGGAACGAACCACAGAACAATGAACGAACGAACCACAACCACAGACATCAAGTAAAATGGCGGCAAATTTCGTAGTAATTAAAATTAATTATTATGTAATACTTATATAATGTATACAGGTTACTACAATAATATGCCAGCCAAGAACTTTGCGTTTAAAGATTTTCTACAATACATGCTGACTCGTGATGATAAAACTAAATACGTTTAATTTTCGAGCACCCAAAACACTCAAACTCGAACTAAACACAAAAGTATTTTAATTTAGTCATCATTAGTTGGGAACGATTGTTGTCATCCATCATGTTATCATCCAAAACAGAAAACTTTTGTATGAAACCAAAATAAACCCCGAGTTATGTAGTAGGTACCTACCTAGTGTATCCAAATATCCGTCTCATCCAAATTAGACTAGCTCGACGATTTTACAGACAAGATAATTCACTTACGGCGCGGCGGGCCCACAGAGAATAATTATAATCGTGCCGTCACGGCGTCACCGAAGAACTGAAACCAAAAACTGCTGCTGCAGCTCTGAGCTCTGCAGCTAACTTTCTTACGTAAAAAAATTTCGACGAAGTGGCAATGGGATTTGACCTAAAATTGCCAATTGTAAGTACTGAAGTAGTTTTTAGTAATTAGGTACAAGTACTGTATTATCTTTCTATAAAACTAATGTAGATGAGGTTATGTTTTAATTTATTAGTGTGTACTGCGAACAACTTTTCAGTTTATCACTATTTTTTCATGGCTTATCGAATCGATAGTATACCGATAGCGATTACCGCTATCGGGTAACTCTTTTATTTTAGATTCAGGCGAAATCTTTACTTTAGACATTTGTAAGACATCGTCCAAACCAACAATATGGTTAGTAGTACCATGGTAGTATCCTCATTATTACGATTCGGTGCCATTCGTATTCAGTGTCATAGTATTATTTACGTTTAAAGGTCAAAAGACTATAGATAAGATGCTTAACCTTGCCATTTTAGTAGGTAAATAAAACCAATTTTGATGTATTAAGTAGATGTTGATTACTGTTGATACACAGTTTAGTTTGCATTTCGTCTTGTGTCGAGCACTCGTGTGTTTATTCGGTCTCGCATTTTGATTAAAAGTGCACAACAGCTATCAAGTGAAACTGGTGTTACTTAGTGTTATAAAATATGGATAATTCAACAAAGTCTGATTTATTATCCAACCTGCCGGTATTTTTATTTTATTTAACCACATGTAGGTGACTTCTAGTAGCTGCCTGTTACTAAAGAATGGATGAATAATGCATGTAAATTATAACCTAAGTTACCTATTCTTCTCTTCTCAAATCTAATGGCTTAGGATTTGCAAGTCATTTGAGGGTTAGGTTGGTGGGTAAAGTTGGGCCAGTAGGTACATTGCTGTTATCTATCTAATTATTTCTGTCTCAAGTCAACTGCATGTGTTGAAAATAATCAGTTGCAACGCAGATAATCACCCATCTAAGTAGATGTTCAGATAGTTAAGATTTTGTCAAGATATTCTCTAAATTAAAGGTCATTCTAGTAGGTATTCCTAACAATCTGTGAATCAAGAGTAATTTTAGCCATTTGATATTCAAGTTGTAATTGTCTTAATTCCAGGTTTTACCCATAATTGTAGCCGTGAGCACAGTAGTTGTGCTGTCAACAGTAGTTGCCAACTGGCTCTGTGGCAAGAAAAGCTCAAAGAAGGACAAGAAACTTGTGGCTTTAGTTGACCCCAATACTAAATATGCATTGCCACTGATTGAACGGGAAGAACTCAGCCATGACACAAGAAGATTCCGTTTTGGCTTACCATCTTCGGAGCATGTCTTGGGTAATTCATTGATTTGATAAAACTGATATTAATATTTTTTTTTGTAACTTTTTTCCTTTATGGATTTATTTTTTTCTTTAGCAATTTAAAACTTTATTTTTTTTTCTGTAAGCTTTGAAGTTAAGGATTTTCATTAAAACAAATTATTAACTATGACCTTTTTTATATTGTTGGCATAAAGATTTATTGACCTTCAAAGCTTATCTAGGCCATTACAATTAATAGTGAAATCTTATCTTAGTAAGTACATTTAAACACGGCATGAGCGCATTCAATAACTAAAGAATGTTGATGAAGTGATCTGGCAGAGTTGTGACAAGTGGCGGACCCCGGTCTGTGCTAACCCCTCTGGGTTAAAGGTGTGAGTTTGTTATGTTAAACACTTAATTAAAGAAAAGGATTGACAGTATTGCAACTATTTTGTTTAAGCAGGAGGCAAAACTTTTTCAGTCCTAATTTGACAGTACTAAACTCAACCAGCTGAAGCGCTCATGGCCTAGGCGAATAGTGTGATTGGAATCAATCACTTGGTTAAGCAACAACAAGCGCGGTCAGGTACGGGATGGGTGAGCGTCCAGTGACTACCGCTAGTGGCATTTTTCCGAGCACTTCCGTGCTTCGCAAGGCACGTTAAGCTGTTGCTGCCGGCTGTCATATAATGTCAGTCGTTAAGCTCTGTCAGAGGCCTTCTGGGTGGCTTGATAACTTCTGACAGTAAGGTCCGCCACTGTCTTACAATCCACCAACCCGGACTTGGCCCCCATGGTGGAGTATGGCCTAACCTTCCTACGATACAGGAAAAGACTCGTGCCCCAGCAGTGTGGACAACAAGGGTTGATAACGATAACGAAACTAAACCAGTATTTTGCACGTACTTAATGCTGTTGTTTCAATCAACAGATTAAAATCACATTTATGATTATATTCATGACATGACTTGTTACATATGTATATTTGTGAAGTTTTAGTAAAAATACTACTCGCTAATTGCGAAGGGATACATTGTGAGGGAATTTTAAAAACCTATTTAGAGACTAAAAATTCCACCCATGCCCGGATTCGAACCCGCGACCTCTGGCTATCCGTGCCAGGAATTATGATATTGTCGTATTGTTAGGGAACCTGAGTGTTGAAGTGTTCACATAACTTTGCACTTGATTGCCAATAAGAGGTGGGCATGCATATTATTTAAGCCCACGCCTTCTCTCCAAGAGAAGGCGTGTGCCCTGGAGTGACATATATATAGGCTACATAAATTTTTCATGAATATTTCATTTAGCTTTTCGCTCTTAAAAATATATTTTAATCACAATAAGAGCGGTGGTAGTGAAGCCCTGGCTTCTAATCCCGGCATGTACTAATATTTTTTTTCCAATTTATGCATATTCATCATGTTTTAGTAGCAATACCAATTGCTAATGGTGAAGGAAAACATCCTGAGGAAACCGTGGTGTTTTTATTGTTAACATACCTCAGCACTTGCTACATGACTTAACTACGAAAGTGCAGAAATCTCAGGTCTAACTAACAACTTCATTTGACTAATCTAGTATCTTATTTTATTTTAGTACTTAATTATCAAACTTTCGAACATTTCAACCTATTTTATTTCCAGGACTTCCTGTCGGCCAACATATCCACCTGTCAGCCAAAGTTGGTGAAGATGACTTAGTCATCAGAGCGTACACACCTGTGTCCAGTGACGAGGAAAAAGGCTATGTCGACTTGGTCATCAAGGTAGTTAAATGTACAATTATATAATTTTTTTAGCATAAAACAGCAGCAGCAGTAGTAGTAAACAGATATACTATGCAAAAAAATAATGGGCTAGTTAGTAAGCGTGACTCGACTTTTTGTAAACAAATATAATATAGGTACCTACACATACAGACGTGATCGTTCAAATTTATTTATTATACTTTATTGCACACGAAACATTGAAGAGGAAGTTACATAAGAAATAAGCTGTACAAAGGCTAGCTTATCTATGTAAAAGATAGATATTATTAAACTTTAGCCCATTCTACAATCTACCAAAGAGGTCACTTTATTCTTTCGTCAATTTCGTCAAAATGTATGTGCCAGTATGTAAAAAAAAAAAAATCTTTATTTTTAATGATAGGTATAGACCTTGACATGCCCTGCTTTAAAAACAGAGCCCTGACATTATTTGAGCTCAGTACTACTTTATGTAGTTGTTACACAACGCTATTGTTATGTGCCATTAATCTGAAACTGGCTACCAAGCATTGTGTAATCTACCTCAAATTTATCTGTTTAATCGACCTGTTTTGGATCATTTCTTTAATGAACCAGGTGACAAGTATAAGAAATAGTCTTCGTCTTAGTGTGTCATTGGCAAGCCATCATGGTACGAGCTCAGTGCGGATTAATAAATGGTTATGTTGTATGGTCGACAGCACAACTTTTATATTGTAAGTTGCAAAGTCACCTGTAATGTAGGTGGCTGATAAACGGGTGTACATCAGTATAACAACATATACTGATGTACTAAACCCCACAACGCCTTAAGTATATCTGAAGAAAATTTAAATACATAAGGCACCCTGTTTCAAAACCATACTTTTATCTTTTATTGTACCTTTTTCTTCTTGTAGGTAAATTTATCTTTTACTGTACTACATTAAACTCAATAAAACGATAATAAACGATATAAGCCGCGTCGTCCTACTTTATATTCTTACTTTTCTAACTCATGGATAAACTCATGCCTGCATCCCTGAAGGGTGGACAGAGACTAGAGTTTTCCATTTACCACCTTTCTGAGTAACCTCTTTCGCTTCATCAACATTCAATTAGCCGCTGCTTGCACGCACACCAGTTTCGGGAACTTTTCTTGACCTTCGCAATATTTCCCCTATTTGGTCGAAGTATGTCCGCCTTGGACGACCATTACAGGGCCGTTGACCCACATTCACTCGATATATTCTTTCACTCTTCTATTATCAAAATATATTAGTAGTTTGTTTTCTGTCTACAGGTTTACTTTAAAAATGTCCATCCGAAATTCCCTGACGGTGGTAAGATGTCCCAGTACTTGGACAACATGAAGATCAATGACACCATTGACGTGCGTGGTCCATCAGGAAGGCTACAATACGCCGGGAATGGCAATTTCCTTATCAAGAAGATGAGAAAAGATCCGCCAGTCAAAGTTGGTGTCAAGAAGCTGAACATGATTGCAGGTAATGTTATAAGCATTCTTATTTGTATTGTATAGGTACCTTAATAAGCATTTCAACTGTTTTTACGCAATAATAATAACTTTCACACAACACAATCGCTTGCCTTGGTCCCAATCAGGATATTCTGTGGTATAGTAACCATGTTAGGACATCTCAAACAATAAAACACACCCAAAGCAGACCATTTGTATAAATGTATGGTTTCCCCTGGTGGGAGTCAAACCCACAACCTCCAGCATGGTAATGAGACCTGATCTCACTAGACCAATGTGGAAGGCAAATCGAACTGAGTTTCTGTGTTGATCATTGCTTCTGTGCGTTACCTGAATTTTATACATGTTTCTTATTAATTGTGATGAAAGTGAAATATTTAATTTATAATTATAATGGGGGAGAGTTTACGTGTGTAACTTTCTATGTCAAACTCCGTTCTTTCTCCACGTTCGTAAGAATTCTTACTAGAACTGCCACACTTTTTGGTATATTCATCGTTGATTCGATTCAATTGGGTAACTACACTGGTGAGGTGTATCAATACAAAAATATATTGGTTAACTACACCAGTGATGTGTACCAATACAAAAATTTATTGGATAACTACACCGGTGAGGTGTACCAATACAAAAATATATTAGGTATCTACACCGGTAAGGTCTACCGTACAAAAATATATAAGTAGTAGCTACGACGACTTAAAGAACGAGCTTGGAACACTTCATTTCCAACTAGAATCCGAAATAACACGCCCAAAACTTTCAAATTCCAGGTGGGACTGGTATCACACCAATGCTTCAACTGATCCGTCACATATGCAACGACGCCGATGACAATACAGAACTGAGATTGCTCTTCGCCAACCAGACTGAGGAAGACATTTTATTGAGGGACGAACTCGAGAGATACCAGAGGGAGTACCCGTCTCAGTTCAAACTGTGGTACACTATTGACAGGCCTAATGAAGGTAAGAGCTACTTTGAACTGCCTTCAGATAAGGCCAACAAACTCCTCAAAAAACTCCGTTTTAAACATTTTAGTTGTGTTTTTAGTACATTTCGTTATAATAGTGATATTTTAATTTCTATATTTATTCGATCTTTGACGTTCGGTAGCCGCTAGCCATGAATGGCATTTAAATTGGTGAAATTGCCATTGTCAGAATTGGTTCGAAACTAGGCCATTAGGTAAAGCAGGTTGGCACCCGAACTGTCTCACCTGACGGTAACTGAAGATGAGGTTTAAAAAATAAAGTTGTGCACATCACCGACATTAATGCAATGTACATCGATTGTCATAGGGTAGCTTCAACTCCAAAGCAGTACAGTTACCCCCAGTTTCTCGTACACTAACAATGTTAATTACTGTTAACACCTGTCAAATGTTTTGTGTGCACTTTGGCCAACTGACAGCTGTTAACAGTACTTAGATTAACGGCTTGTTAGTGTACCAGAAAACGGGGCTTAGTATAAGAAATACATTCCTCAACCCCATCTACCCTGTTCAGTATTAAATGTAAAAAGTGATTACCTTAATTCCCGACTTTCATTATAAAATTATTATGTATGAGCATCGCAAGCCATGAAGGAATACTATCCTGTTCTAGGCTGGGCCTACAGTTCTGGCTTCATAAGCGACGAGATGATCCGCGGCCACATGTTCCCGCCCGCAGATGACGTCATCGTTCTCATGTGCGGCCCCCCGCCCATGATCAATTTTGCCTGCATACCAGCCTTGGAAAAACTAGGGTACAAGGAAGAGCTTCGCTTTGCGTACTAGAGCCGACAATTGGTATGAATGGAATTTGTTTCTTCGTAGTTGTGGCGCGCGTTATTGTCTATTAGAGCGTAGGTGGACCAAGTGATTAAGGCTGACATTCAGAGACGAAAACTAAGCTAAGACTGG
The DNA here is from genome assembly GCA_934045075.1 of Yponomeuta sedellus. NCBI lineage: Eukaryota > Metazoa > Arthropoda > Insecta > Lepidoptera > Yponomeutidae > Yponomeuta > Yponomeuta sedellus. Next base: position 16,734,314 of record OW203722.1, on the reverse strand, counting down.
TCTCAGAAATGTCAAAATCACGTACCTACTTAGAAATATTTCGTATTCAGAATCGAATCTTATCAAGTTGAGTATGAAATGGTACTTAGCTAAGTGTAAGTAACCAATATTGGTGACTTTACCTGAACTTAGAATTGTCATCTGTCATTTGGTTCTCTTCACTTTGAGGTTACCTACCTTTTTGTCGTATTGTTTTGGTTGCAGTTTGTGATAAGCATTGTGTTTACTACATCACTAAAAAATAATAGACAATATAGATGACTTTCTTAAGACAGTTCTTCTCTTAGCTCATGCTTAACTCCGGCTCTCGATCGAATGTGAATACGAAAATTTCGGCGCCCTACTAAGTATGACTTTAGTTTACTTTGCTAAGACTGCTCTAAGCGTGAACTTGGGATTCGTTCGTCTCTGAATGTTAGCCTAAGAGAAGGCGATACAAATAAAGAACTCCACTGTTAAATTGCTAATAGACTACTTAGTACCTGAAGTGGAGTATCTAATGTAGATTATTCTTAATTGCACGCCAGAATAGTGATGGACCATAAGTCATAACCCTTGGTGATCGGTCTATGATATTTATTTATTGTTATAATATCATAGTAAAGAATTAAAATCAACTTACTTAAACGGCTTGAAGGGAACATTATATCATTTTATTGTACAGTCAACTAACATGTATACACCTACAACCTTGTCAAAGTCAAAATAGTCAATTTCTCAGGCTAGAAGAGTTTAATGTGACAAGGTCTTAACTTGTTTACATGTGAGTGCGACTGTACCATTGAATACGTTTTGTCGTTCATTAGTGACCTCTTGAACAGCCTTATTAAATTAGACTTGGGTGAAGATATTACAGGGAAAAGATATAACCACAGGTTAAATAAAACGCGTCTAAGAGTGTTTCAGTGGGATCCTGTTTTTACGGTTTATCTAGGTACATACTAGGGTATCACCTGATCTCTTGGTCGTACTTTCACAATATCGCGCTCCCACGTTAGTCTAAAATATTTATGAACACGATTACATTACGTGTATTATTCTCTTGCCACATGATGTCATTTATAACGCCTTTATCTATGAAACTTATTTATTTTACTTCAGATGCATTTCTTTTGTCTTAATAGTTACATAAGAGATGATTTTAGTAGTAGTTAAGGTGAACCTATTTGTAAGAATATACACAGAACTTGTTGTTGGAAAAGACATTCTATTAAACCCGAAATGGTGTTATTTTATCTAATTGTATTATTTATTACTCACTTTAATTTTCAACTACTTACTTGTGCCATCATTGGGGGGTAATGCCCATAATCCCCACACTGAGCATGCGGGTTGGAGATCGCAGTTTGGTGGAATTGTACTGCAGGGGGTGCTCCTGCCCACCCCCCGGTTTGTGTCCTTTAGTCGCCTTTTACGACACCCGCGGAAAGAATTTGGGTTGGTGATATTCTCTAGGCCGACACCACACAGCAATTGCCCCCAATTAGGCATTACCCCCCAATGATGGCACAACCCTGCGCTATGGCGCTCATTAAGGGAGGACTATGTCCAGCAGTGGACTAATATAGCCTGAAGAAAGAGAACTACTTACTTTTACATAATTTATCGGAAATCGCCGTCGGGTTCGCGGTAGCGGGCGGAGGTAAAACGCTGGCTTCTCAAACGGGTGGTAGTGGGTTCGAATCCCAGCATGGCCCAATGACTTCGTTGTCTAAGTTACGTGCATTTGAAAAGTTATAGTAGCAATTGGACCACTTGATAACTGTGAAGGAAAATATCGTGAGGAAACCCTAGTGTCTGGTGTCAACATACTTCAGCGCTTGCTCCACACAATGACACATTTATGAGGCTAAGTGCCAATATCTCAAATCGAACTAACTAGGTACATATACCCCGGACTCACAGCTGTCTTTTCTTGTTTGTATGCACTTTGACCAACTGACAGATCATAACAGAAGCTTGACAGATTGTTAATGTACGAGAAACCGGGGCTTAGCCACACTGATGGTCAAAGTCTGTTCCTCATTTTCGCCGTTTCTTTGATTTGGTTCGCTCGCTCTTTGGAAATCTCCGGAACACTATTTTCCTTATAGGTAAATAACAAAAGAAAATTAGATAAATGAAGATGAACTGCTACGGAAAAAAAACTGATGTCTGAGATAAATGGATGAATTTACCACCTACACGATGAAAACTGCATCGATTTTTTCACTGAAAGTTATGCTGCATACATATTATGGCACTTCGGAGACGTCCAAATATTGGGTTAATATACAGAATAGGAGGGCTGGTCCCAAAGCAGGCAAGGAACTTCATGGGTGTGGTAGCGTGGATCAATCAAAATTGATCCGAGCGAGCGAACCAAATCAAAGAAACTGCTTCTTTGATTTGGTTCGCTCGCTCTTTCGCAATATCCGGAACACAATTTTCCTATATAGGTAAATAACAAAAGAAAATTAGATAAATGAATATGAACTGCTACGGAAAAACAACGGATGTCTGAGATAAGTGGATGAATTTACCACCTACATGAAGAAAACTGCATTGATTTTTTCATTGAAAGTTATGCTGCATACATATTATGGCACTTCGGAGACGTCAAAATATTGGGTTTATATACAGGATAGGAGGGCTGGTCCCAAAGCAGGCAAGGAACTTTATGGGTGTGGTAGTGTGGATCAATCAACATTTTAAGAATTTTTAGCCTCTAAATAGGTTTTTAAAATTTTAATAAACCGTTTTTTGGTTTCCTTTTCGTTTCGTTTCGTCTATTTGTGCGCCAAGTTTCATGTACCTAAATCCGTTCAGCCGTTATGCGCCGTTGTCAGCACTAATTCTCAAAACAATTCATAGATGGCGGTGACAGGCGTGTCTATAGCAGAACCGGAATACGTCTGTTAAAATTAATCTACGCTAAGGAAAATTTGACAGACCGTGTCCCCGTTGTATGAGGACGCCTATAAGCGCCATCTATTAAGTCCTTTGAGAATTTGCAGTAACAAAAATTTTTTACACGCTTACGCGATAACTATGGCACGTCGATAGTCTTTCGTTCTTTTTTTTCAAGTGAAAAGTTTTATCTTTTGTTTTTTGATTGATTTATTCCTATTACGTGCGTCTTTCAGTCAAGCTGGTTGCTTTATTTTAAAATTCCCCATAATATCCATACTTTGAGGGAAGATCCTTGCAATTTAAGTTTGCATTGTTATAAAAACAATGGTAGGACGAGGGAAAAGTTACTCCCGAGCAAACATCTTCACAAACTTTTGCTACATGCAAAAAAAAACTTTTAATAAATATTAGTAGCATAACAGTTAGTTCATTTAAACCAAGAGCATTTTTCAATTAAACGCTTGCACTGTATTACACAAACACCAATTTAATCATCAAACATTATAGTCATGTACCTAGATCATTACATCTACCTACTTAAGTACTAAAATTATTTCAATACGAAAACCTACTAAGATTTAGAATGACTAGTGCTTTTAGTGCTCACAAACGTGTTGGTGATAAAATAGCACTAACATTGTATTTTGTACTAAGTAGTAGGTAATATAATGGGCACTTGCGTTAAACTTAGATTTGGCATTGCTTTGTACCACAGGAATCGAAGAAAAGCTAAAGACTTCTTTTAATACATTTAAGATTTCGTTTTGTCATTGAATTCTAAACGTTTTATAAAAGTGTGTAGATGCATAGAACGTTGTTTTATGAATTAACTCGAATATTGATCCACACATTATGAGGAGTTATGTTCAAGTTCTGACGTCATAATTTGAGTCAGATATGTTGGCGCACGATAAGTATTACATAGTCATAGTATATTAAAGATTTCTTTGTGAAAGTCCTCCGCTATTACAAGTACTTAATATAAATTATTTGATAATGAAGCTGTACCTGCATGACAATAACAACTACATAACAATAAACATTACAGTAGGTATACGATCTTCAATCTCTCGAAAGTTAGCTGCTTTTACATTATTCGACGTACCTACAAACCATTTCCTATTTTACTTAGAAAGTTGTGGGTTCTACTCCTACCGAAAAAATTGCAGGTGCGAAGTAGAAAGTGAACACCTGCTGCATCTAAATGTTAAGTGTATTAGAAATCGTCCGTATTGACGAGAAATATTGACCGTTTTTCCGAGAAAAAATTTTTTACAGAATGGTAAATTGCAATAAAATTATTGCGTAATTAGCTATAACAACTATCAATTTAAAAAATAAACCTAGATCCACATTAAATATTTCATAAACGGGCATCAACACAGCTTCATCTCTTATAATACGCAGCATAGTTCGAGCCGCCTCCGTAGCTGGATCTGCAAATATAATTACAGTCTTTTTAACGAAAACACGATTTCTCTAAAACACTCCTCAGAGGCGGTTTCAATAATCCGTGGTTACGTTTTTCCCTTTACTACCGCTGTCGCCTACCTTCTTTTTATACCGCCTCTGAAAAGCCTTATTTATGTATTAGGTATATTATTACTATTACTGCCACAATGTCAATATCCAAACTAGACGCAATTATTTTAATTTATTACTTTACTCATGTAACATTTCATGGGCACAAGGCATTTCATAGACTGTCAATTAATTTTGGTAGGTACCATTATGGTTTGACAAACACCAAATCGTGACAGAATGTAATTAATGAATACATACCTTTTGCTACATATGCCGTATTATCTATAATAGCCATACATTGTCTTCGTAGTCTTTTTATTTGTTTCATAAAATAAGCATGTAGTAACGAAATGCACAGTATTTGAAAATATTCAAATGCCATAAATAGTATAAAGACCGTCACATTGATCATTTGCATTAACTAAAACAGTAAATATGTACATAATTAGTCATTATTTCACATTCAACGGGAATAGACCGAAACACATTTATACATAAAATACTTATTATAATTAATGACATCGTACGTACTCCTGATCTGATCCCTTCAGTAATACAGCTGATAACCAAAAATGACCACAAAAACTTAACTGTCATTACTACAAGTAGCTGAAAATTACAAGGCACCAATATAATATAGCACCGTGTTCAGTGATGCAATCAATCGTATCAATGTTTATTTATGCAAGCGTACCTGAAACCTACAAAGTTTACCAACAAAATTATAGGCTTTGACTATGTTATTCAAGCAAACCACGTTACTTTTAAGTTCTGTATCACGAAACCTCACGTTTAATAAAGTCAAATTTGAACAGCCTTTGGTCTTTCTTCCTATCGCTAATTCTTCCCTATCATATTGTTGATCGTTCATCATTGCAATGTTAATTGAAATTTTATCGTTCAAAATTCTTAATCGGTCAGCAACAAAGTAAATGAAATCCCCTATTTGCAATACCTCTAAGAAGATTATATATTCCACTATTATTGGAAACAGAAATGACGTTGATTGAAAGCCAAATTCAATGTAGAAATGAATTTCCATTCCAATTAAATATGTAATGCAGACGGCATAAATAAACATTTGTGGCACGTAATACTGGAGGTAATTATTGTATTTAATACCGTCGAGATTAAGCATCCGATCTATTTTTTGCAACGTATCATAGATAATTACGTTTTCATATTCACTGTAGAAACGTAAATTGATCCAGTTAGTTATGAAAGCTAAGTAAATCACAGTCACGGCCGCTATGATTGTACTGTATATTATCACATTTTCTTTATATGTAATATAATAATGGTAGCCAAATTGAAAACCTAATACATTTCCCATAATAAACACAAATAAAGAGTACATCTTCTGTTGGGTTGTGAGTAGCCCTAAAACCCTTCCCTTTATATTAACTCTTGAGACTCCAAAAAGAAACTGTGCCCTGTGCATTGTAGAAAAATATTGTACAAATTTTTTATCTAATGTTACCGGCTTTATAGGAACGTTTTGATTTGACTTCATTATAAAAAAAATGAGGCGTGAATGCTCTTTATTTCACGATTTACTGTGGAATAAACGGAGTTTTACCACAGACTCACTGTAATATGAAACCGATAAAAGTATAATGACCAATATTCCGTACATCGATTAAGTGCCCACTCTAATTTAGATTAAAAGTTCATTTCCGTAATATACAACAACTTCGTCACTAAAATTACGATCTTCATTAAATATTAAAGTTTGATAAGTTTGTACAGCAAAATGAAACTACTCTTTATTCGTTATATGAATGAATTGCTTAACGCAAAGGTTTTCACTGTAATGTTATGCAATTTAAATGAATAAATAATATTAATAAATAACTAGCTAGCTATGTATTAGCTTTACATTAGTGTAAATTGCATCAAAACGATGACATAGTTGGCGATTAGCACTAATAAATGCAAGGGCCATGAAAGGTCGACTGTAAAAATGTCATACACTGAAATAACTTGCTCTTCTGCTACTGTGATATGCACCATTCTCTTTATCATATTTCGTACCGGATCTGAAAAACAAATATTGAGACTTCGTTATAAACGTTATAAAAACAATGTTGAGACGAGGGAAAAGTTTTCGTTTGGGTAATCGATCGGCGTCTGAGGAATCGTGGGTATGAACCTTCCATCCCGGGCATACCTGATGCAAAGGATTTCCTAGGTGTGGTGCAGCGAGACTTCGCTGCTTGCGTGATGGGAACTTTTAGGTCAGGTGCGTCACGTGGCTGAATCTTATTTTAGTATGTTGTTTATTGTACCCTTTTTTATGACAATGCTTTCTGTGAATGTAGAAATGTCTTTCTCTAAGCTCTAAATAAATATTTTTAAACCTATGTTACATTGTTTTATAACATAGAAAACCTAGAAAAATATATTTTCGGTGTTTTGCTTGTCGCAAAACTACGAAAAATCAAGTTTCGATAATAATATAAAAAAACTTTAACACTTATTCAATAATTTAAAAAAAAATGTTTAAAACAAAAATGTAGTATAAAAAACCAGATTTTTCGTGATACCTCAAAATTTTTGATAAACATTATAACATTATAAGGCGTTACGAGCACGGAATGACATTACAGCATGTGGCATGTGTACCACGTGACTAGAATAATTGTCACGTTAGTACTACGTGACTAGAATTATTCTAGTAACGTAAGTCTAGTAATGTAAGTCTGTAATTATTACATTTAGACAGGTTATGTTTTGAAGACTAGTTATAAATAAATCCTAACAAAAAATAAAATTACCTACCACTAATGTTGTCTTTTACCGTGGCACCCGTCCAACAATTGTGCAAGTTCTTCTTTATTATACACGTTATTTGTCAAAAGGTTTTTATTATGAGGCTTTGTACCTTTTTCCAAGCCTGACGGTTTTGAAGACAGTGACAAGAATAGAGAATTGAGGAATGTCGCGTTGGTTTGGCCATATGGAGAGGATGAAGGAAGGAACATTGGTTGCTCAATCAAATACTTATATCGAGCTAATGTGGGTGGAAGGACTATTAAGGAAACTTCGACCAAATAGGGGATTTATGAGCAAAGGAAAAGTAGGTACTCGAAACATGCGTGCGTGCGTGCAACGACTAACGCAGTTCCTACTCCTCTGGGATACCGGCGTGAGTTTGGTTATCTGTAGTGTCGCATGATTTTTTTTCCACAATTTATTCCTATTTCTTAACTGAGCTATCATTATATTACTTCAAAGAATTCCCGACAGACAAAAAAGTCTTGTCTCATATTATTCAGCAACTTGTTGTTACCTTTTGGTCTTTCAGAGTTTACGGTCATAACAGCGAAACAAATACTTCGTAAGTCCTTTACTTGTTTCCCAAAGTTGTTACATAATAAAACAACAAGAACAATTTGAAGAAATTCAAATAACACGATGATCACTATAAGCGCTACAACAGACGTCGGTATGAACTGTAAGAAAAACGCATAATATCAATTCAATTAAATTTTTCGTGAAATGGCAACCAGCGATGTCGACTATTTCTGCCAGGATTCCTTACGTCTTTACACGACACGCGCATAACGCATGCAGTTAACAGAATATAATAAGTATGCCAAAACTTAAATAAATTTTACTTTGTGGAGGCTGTTGTAGTGGCGTCCGGATTTATGACAAGACTAGCTGTGCCCCGCGGTGTTAACCGTGGTTTATCTAATTTCCCATGGAAATAACATATTTTCCCGCAGTAAAACGTAGCTTATGTGTTAATCCAGGCTGTCAGCTAACTAAATTTTAGATATATTTTTTTTATAAATCCGTACTAAATTTTATTAAAATCGCTCCAGCCGTTTAGACCTGAAGAAGTAACAAACATACACACACACAAGCTTTCGCCTTTATAATATTAGTGTGATGTGATGTGATAGTGTGATAGGTAATATGATAAATACTTCGTTAAAGTGCAAATACTAGGTATTTCTAATGTAAATATCAACTCTAGTGTTAAAACAAATAGGTCTAAGTATGTCTTATTTGATTACGACCGGATTAACTTACTAGGATTTTTGTCGGAATAGTAGTACTTAGTTGCGAAAGTTTTAGTTAAAAAAAAGTGTCTAGCAGTGGCCTAAAGTCCACTGTTTTTCTCTGTAAGTATTTGTTGTATAATGAAATTTGGCAATTAAACCAAATTTCATAGTTCTAGGTTCTACAGAAGGTACCTTATGAAGTTTAATATACTTTTTTTGCGTTAACTTAGAAGTTTGTTGCTTTCACAACTTTAAGGCACTGTAGACTGTAGTATTTGAAAAGTATTATTAAGGTTAGTTATAAATAGCGATAGTGGATACATAACAAAAGAGAGGGGTTTCTCAATTACTCAAAATAATTTCCGACATTTCTATCTGCCATCAGCTAAGTAAGTAAAGGGTTAAGGCTCATATTTTCCATAGAATTACCTAAATATTGTTCTCAGGTAATTTTCGAAGGCAATAGTACTAGCTATCGTTAAATTTTAGAATATTTTATTTTAGAATACTTTTCCCATCACTATTGTTTTTTTCACCGAAAAGTGGCAACATCAGAACTGTAATTTTCCTTCGTTTATTAGCAATCCGGGTATAGGTGGGGCAGTGGGCGTCCACAGATGTCCTCCAACGCGATCGGTGTTGAGCTTATTGGATTATTATTCTATCTATCAACTCTACTTTTCCGCGGCAGACTGATAAAAAGCTATGAATATATCTCTCTCTCGAAAAAGAAGCACTGCAGTGGGACTCAGCAACTCAACCTTAGATTTTTCGAGTACAGTGTTTCACAAATCCTTCATGTTTCGGATTTATAGTAAAAGTTCAATAGGTAATTTAAATTTGCCAATTAGTATGCTTAATTGCTTATACTTACTAGGCACATAGTTTTTTCTCAGTTTTATATGGTTTTATCTCCTTGTTAGTGGTCAGTTTTATTTTGGCTCCTTTTTACACGTAGGTACTTACCCCATTCCGCACCCCTTCGTAAGTAGCTTGAATAATTAGAAATGTCCATAGAACTATCGTTGCTGTTTCTAAAAATACCTAGAAAGGCAATAAAAAACATTTGCTTATCATCAAAATTAACTTGGGTGCTTAAAATGTAGCTTAAAAAAGTATTAGTTCAAACTTTATCAATTAGAACTAGTTTTTTGCTTACGAACCTGAAATCTGTAGAGTTTACCAACAGAATTAAATGCTCTTATGATAGTGTTTTGGCAAATGACAATATTTTTCATTTGTCTGCAGTCAGATTGAGAGACTTTAATTACATCGTTGCAAACCGAAGCACCGATTGTAGCTTTATAGTAGACCTTTGATACAAATAGCTCGAACTCTTCCCTTAACGCTAACGTACGCTCAGCCAAGAAATAAACTAAATTTCCTAACATGTGCATCTCTACATGAAGCGAAAACATGATAATTCCGGCAATGACACACGTTGGACTTACATACCCTTTAGCCATTATTAAATAATATTGCAAACTGAAACCAATAACGTAGAGGCATAGTATACCATATACCGAAATAATATTGAGTAAATAATGTTTAACGCTTGAATAGCTGTTTCCGTTACGGCCAATCATTTCATCGATGCGTTGCAAAGTAATATATAGCTCAACATTGTCCGCCTGGTTAACGAGACGCGCATTAATGGAATGAAGCACTACACAAATTGCAAAAACATTTATAGCTGTTACAAAACATATGTAAAGCACTGCGCTTTCGGAAAACCTGATATAATAATCGATACTTAAGTCATATGCACCGAAGATCAAAATCATTACTACAAAAATTAAGTAAATCGTTTGGCCGGTGGTAACAACATCCACGTGTGAGCCCTGTAAGCTGACTCTCGAAGTCCCTAAAAATAGCTGCATCAAATGAATTGGTGCCAAACACTTCTGAAAGCAATACTTCGACATTTGTGACGACAACGTCCGACGGAAAGGTGACTATTGTAATATTTAATACAAATTATCACTGCCACTCAAACAGGACTTTCAGTACGAATGTAGGTACTTGTCAAGTTATTATGTTATCACGATGTTAGATAAAGAAGGGCGTTATTAGTAATTCTAAATCATATTAGGCCACCATTTTGAACCTGATATGATACGAAATTACAAGTTTACCAACACGCATCCTTTCATTTTAATATTGAAATACATAGATAGTTGAAGTTATTAGAATTATGAAAACCGGCCAAGTGCGTTTTGAGCCAAGTACCTGCTTTTACGCAATGAATACCTTCGTTAAAGTAATTTTCAATGGATTTTGTACGAAGTTTCCCTTTTAAAAGTTGGTGGCCGTATGTAGTCTGGTAAAACTCCTAATTGTTTACAACGCTGATTAAACCAAACGTTTTGAACCGCTACACGGTGGAGTTTAGTTAGCTTGATGTACAAGCGTGCCTGTTCGGCTATGCTTACCGATTTCAGATGTTGTATAGAAATATTGTTGTATAGCAGGCGAATGATTGATAGGCTGGTGGTCAGGAAGCGGAACGGTATGGTTAGTAGACTTTTATACGCAGTGCCACCTGAAAGGCCTCAAAAAATGAAGTCAAGTATTACCTATGTAGGTCCAATTTCTGAAAAAATCCACCGGACGTTAAAAAAATCTGGGATACGTGTTGCGTTCAGGACGAGCAACTCTTTGGCTAGAAATCTGTGCAATCTAAAAGAGAGGGTGGATAGATTCCAGCGGTCTGGGGTGTATAGAGTTGCTTGTCCGGAATGTAATGGAGTGTATATTGGCCAGACCGGTAGGAGTTTTATAACTCGGTATAGGGAGCATGTGGCGGCTTTCCGAAACAATCATCCGGATAAATCTCATTTTGCCAAACACCTTTTGGATACGGGTCATGTACTTAATAATAACCATGATTTGGAAATTTTACACACCTGCAGTAAGGGGTTGAGATTGTCTATACTTGAACAGCTGGAAATCTCCAAATTATCTAGGGATAGGTTGTTTACAATGCTGAATGAACAGGTGGGCAGCTCCTCTATTTCCCCATTAATCGATATATTTGCACAAAACAATAATAGCCCATAGGCGGTTGAAACGGTTTAACGGTCACCAGTTTAACGGTTACATTGCGTCATCGGGGGGAGGGGCGGCCTAGCCTATAAATACGGAGCGTTTTGCGGAGACGGTCACTTGCATTTGGGAGCCTGAGGATGCCTCGTGTTAGAGGCGAAACGCGTCGCGTGTTTTCTCACACAAGTATTGGTGTTGGTGGTGGTGTGTTCGTGTCTTGCTTCTGCTTGAAAAAGTGGGAGGGAGGGCGGTGCATTAGCTAACCGCATGGTGCTTGTGGGATTTTTGGCGGAATTCAGCAAAGTAATTTTAACTTTTTAATGCTATTATGGATTTCCGCAAAGTAACGCCTGATTCTATACAACATCTGAAATTTGTAAAGCTTTCTTGGCCGTGATAGTTTTCCTTTAAAGTTAATTATGTGTGCAGTAGCTAGCGAAAGATTACAGAAACATAAAAAATAACAGGACAGTAGCTCTGAAGTTTTATACGCTTCTACAATCAACCGCAAGCCAGAAGAGGGATGGGACGTCTTACTCTAAAAATAGCCCCTTAGAGCTTAGTATTTCGCAAACGCGTCGAAAAATAGTTTTCCTACGTCCAAAATGTTTTTCAGCCATTTTACCCACTATAGTTTTAGTGAGAAGAAAAGTTTCATCCCTAATTTTGGGTGTAGAGGTACATACACTAAAACCATTTTTTTTTTACCTTTTGCCCTATCGTTGTGTTGTCGTGATAAATAAGTATATCTTTGCCAAATTTCAGCGTTCATACCTGTCCATTTCTGTGGACAAATAACAGGTAGGTTTACACTTTAGTTTTGTAATTTTATTCTATGACATATGAAATATATTAAGGGAATAATTGTTTAACATAATTTAGGGGTGGCAGTTAAACATGGAAAATAATGTCAGACAAATGTCCACCTCTACCAGCATCGCAGATGCGAACCCTTTTCATCGCGTTGTTCAGGAAACATTCTTTTTAATGTTTCTACTATGGCTCGTGCCGTGTGGCCCAGTCTTGTTGAGATGACATGTTTCCTAAGTCCAATTGATTCACTTGACTCGAGTTTTTTTTTTTATTTCACGGTACCGATCGCCATTCACTGTAACAGCATCATCCATAGCATCTTCAAAGAAATAAAGCCCAACTACCCCCTCCCCTGAGCAAATTCCACACCAAACTGTTACTCGACTAGGATGCAGTGGTCGTTCGTGGATCAAAGAAGGTTGTTCTTCTCTTCAATAGCGAGAATTTTGTTTATTAAGAAATCCGCTGAGGTCGAAATGAGCTTCGTCACTAATAATGATTTTTTGATGAAAGCTTCGGTCTCTTTCCAGCTTTGTTAGCATAGCACTACAGAAAAAACGACGGCACTCATGGTCTCGAGACCGAATATCTTGAGTTATCTGTACCTACCTTATATGGAAACAAACAAAGGTCATTCTTCAAAATTAATTATCTGTAGAGAAGTCCTCTTAGGTAATTCCAAATTGTTGAGTCGCCTGGTAGACAATTTGGCTTCTTCGGCTACACTTTGATGAACAATTTGGATATTCTGCTCTGTACGAGCCCTTCTGACACGATTACGAGGAACTGCTTTATTTGTTACAATGCCTCACTAAAGAACTATTGTTAGCCGCGAAGGTAAGTTATTTCTGCTAAAAATCTCGCCGCAATTTTCTCAGAGTTACCGCAATACATGATTGGGTTGAGTAAAACGTTTTAATAATTAAAGTAACGTAAAAAGTGTTTATTAATAGAAAAGAAATTACAAATATGTTACTTCGTTGGCTCCCACACTAGGCTTAGCCTGTGTTGTGGATGCCGATTTACTTAATAATAGCTTAGGTACATAAAGAATTTAAATAGAAAGAGAGTGTAGACAAATAAGTATCTGAAATGTGAATAAGTAGCTACTTATTATTAAATATAGTATGGATGGTAATGTTTCTGTGATGTTCATGGTTTCCACACTAGGCCTTGCCTGTAACGTAAAAAACTCTTTGCTATTTGACAAGTTAATAATTACATACGTTTTTTAGTACTTATTTTCATAATAAATTCTAAGCTTTGGTACTTATTTTTAACACTACAATTAAACTAAGACTAATTTGGACTCAATTTGTAATTAGTGTGTGTGTGTTGTAAGTGTTGCTGCGCGATTGTTTTTATAGAAATTTGTTTATTTGTCAGTGTAAGTGTGTGCAATAATGTGTGTGTGTATGTGTGTGTGTGTGTGTGTGATGTATGTATATATGTGTTATGGCTGTATTTTAATTTCCACGTTTTACTCGATAGTTTTAGCTTGTTAATTTGACTCTATGATATTTATTTACGTATTCGTAGTATATCTTCGGTGTCATTATAATCTAAAGTGTTCAGCCAATCCTCAACTTTTTGTTTTGCTTCTATAAGGGTGCTTAGTTTTATGTTGCACGATTTGACAATTTTATTGTAGATGTAAGGGTGTAGAAAAGGGGGGAATCTTTGCGCAAATGTTGTTTTTGTTTGTTGTTGGGGAATTCGGTAAACTCTATTACTTATAACCTTCTGGTTGGGGGGTGAATAGATAACTTTTCGGTGTTGTGTAAGTACCACTTTCAGTATAAACACTTTCAGTTTCCTAATTGTAAGAAAACCGCATTCTTTATACAATGCTGATGTTGGGTACCGTCTTGGTTTTTTATACATTACTTTTAATATAGAACGTTGGGCCCTTTCAACACTTAACAAAAAGGTTTTATTTGTACCACCCCAACAGCTTATACAATAGGTGAATATGGATTGGCAGAGAGTTATGTAGACTAGTCTTAAAGTATCTTTGTTTGCGCTGTTTCGTAGCAGTTTCATAATATGTATGAGTTTTCTGCCTCGACTGGAGAGTATTGACAAATGTTGATTAAATGTGAGTTTATCATCTATCGTAACGCCTAAATATTTTATTGTATCGGTGCTTTCAATAGTGTCGCAGAAGCAAGTGGAAGATGATTGATCACATGTGTGTATTTTTATTTGAGGAGTATACTCAGGTTTAGATGCGGATGTTTTATGGAAACAGAGATATTTCGTTTTTGCTATATTTAATGTAAGAAGATTGTTTGCTAGCCATTTAGATATTGCAGATAGACCATGTCTTGTTTGTCAGAAAACTGTATCCCATGATGGAGCATTGAACAATATTACCGTATCGTCTGCGTAACTTATTATTTTGTCAGTGGACGGTAACGTAGATCCTATGTCATTTATGTAAAAGAGAAAGAGTGTGGGACCCAGTATACTTCTCTGTGGGACTCCGTATTTTATAGGCATAGGATCTCCAGCTATGATATCTATTTTTGCGAAAAGGGTACGATCTGTAAGGTAGCTACAGAACCATTCAAGAGCAATACCTCTGACACTTGAATTCTCGAGTTTTTGAAAGAGGATCTGGATTGAAACGGTGTCAAATGCTTTCGCCAGGTCAAGAAAGGCTCCGACGCAGCATTCACTCTTATCCAGATGTGATGAGATAGTATTTACGAGTAGTGTGACCGCATCTTCCGTCGACTTGCCTTGCCTAAAGCCAAATTGGTTGGGCGATAAAATATTTTTGTTTTCAAGAAATTTGTTTAAACGGTAGTTGACAATTTTTTCTAATATTTTGGAAATTACTGATAGCAACGATATCGGTCTATAGTTACATGGATCACTTTTATTCCCTGATTTGTAGATCGGTGTAACTGAGGCGACTTTCCAAATGTTTGGGAAGGATCCACTAGCTAAACTTAGGTTGCAAATATGTAGCAATGGTGTAACTAAACTGTTCATTATGTATTTTACAAGTAAAGGTTTAATACCATCCAGACCAGGTGAAGCGTCGTTCTGAAGTTGCTTTATAATACTGACAAGTTCCGTTGCATCGGTTGGGTACATAAAGAAGGAATCGGATGGAGTTGATTCTGGCGGGGCTTTTGCTAGAGATGCCAGCTGTGACTCTGTTTTATTGGTTCTTTGAAGTATTTAATTTGCTAGATTAGACCCTACTGTCGCGAAATAACGAGTGCATTCATTAACCGCTTCTAAAGGGGTGCTTTTATGCTTGAGGAGTTCGTTTGTTTGTGGATGTTTGAGTATTTCTTGGTGTTGACTGGCATATAGTTTTGATAGCACGCAATAGCTTTTTAGGATTTTTGTCATTATCTGTTAGCAATTTATTTTCATACTGTGTTTTTAATCTATGTAAGAGGTCAATACAGTAATTCCGATATCTACTTTATATTAACTGAGCATTTTGATCTTTGGGATTTTTTCTACATGTCATTTGCACCTTATCTCTATTTTTCATGCACTTGATAAGGCCTGGGGTTATCCAGGGCTTAATGTTGTATTTTGAATTACTAATATTAGTCGATTTAGTATGCTTTTGAATTACTTCATCTAGTGTGTTTATCAGATGATTAGTAGCTTTTGAAACATCATCATAAACATGTTACGTTTGACCAGTCTACGGTTTTCAACTCCTCGGCCACAGCAGAGTAGTTTGTCTTAGGGATCAGTCTTTTACGTGGTTTAGACTTGTAGCCTACATTTATGGCAAGCATCGTTACATCGTTGTCTGTAATTGAAGCTTTGCAGACCAAGCCTACCGCTTGTTTATTGTTTTTCACAAAAATGTGGTCTAAGCAAGAGCCGTTTCTAGTTGGAAGAGTAATTGCAGGTATCAGACTGTGTTCTCCCGTTACGCAAAGATAGTCGGACTTCCTTTTATCGTTTGAGTTCCAAGCAATATTTATATTAATGTCACTCGCCAATACTATCCCAGAGTTGTTGCCAATTTTATTGAGTTCATTGTCAAGAGAATCTAGAAAGTTTTCTATTGTTGTTCTCGACGGCGATCGATATAGTGCAAGTATAGTGTAATTTATTTCAGAGAGATAGATTGATAGACAATTTCCGTCTTTAAAATCCGGCTCATTTGTGGTGGCGCTCCAGATATCCTTTATGTATACTATATTACCTCCATTTTGGTTTGAGTATTTTGCCGTGTAGTGATGAGCATAACCAGAGATATTTCTTACAAGTGGGTTGTTACCGAGTCTACATTCTGTTAAAATAATCATATCAAATTCTACGTCAACTCGATTTAAAAAGGTTGAAAAGCTATCGAAATAGCAGTTGTGACTTCTGATATTAAGTGATAATATTTTGAGACAACAATTATTGGGTAGCATATCTTTGCACAGTTCAGCTGAATCGGATGCGTGACAAGGTATTACTAAAGTGTCGTCAATATCTTCTCCAATATCAAATGTCAAGTTGGCCATTTGTGAATTATTTATTGTTCTGGAGGTGATATTTTTGTTTGGTTACGCATTCGTGTGTAATTATGTAAGAAGTTAAGTGTGTGTTCACTTTAAAACACATTTGTCCTCTCGTAAAAATCACCATAATAAATTTGCTGTATCTACACCTTAGACTATCTCTATAGGTCGTACTAGCTGACCCAGCAAACTTCGTATCGCCTAATATTCTATTCTTTATTTTTTTTTAAGTTCTCCTCCGTAAGAACTATCCATGTACTTAAAGGAATATCCAAAAAAAAGAATTAGCGAAATCGGTTCAGCTGCTCTCGTGATTTGCGCTTACCAACATATTCAGCGATTCATTTTTATAGTATAGATATACTACTACGTATAGAGAGGACAGGGCGACTAACCTTATTGCTGTCACGCTTTGCGGTTGAACTATCAGCAGTCTATTTTAGGTGCATTAGTCCACAATGAGCGCTTGCCGCGTGAACACAATTTCGGACATTACGAAAGATACCTTCATGTGTGATTAGATGTGCAAGAAGAACTCAAAAAAATAGAAAAAAAAACGAAGAAAAACGAACAATACCTAATTATTGTTCTGAGGCTCTTGACAAACCCATAGTTACAAAATGTTTTTCGGCTAAAATGGCGGTCATTTCATAGTATAGTATTTTCTAAAGTTAACACTAGCACTAGATATAATAAAAACTGTATTTGTATTATATTTACTCGTATAATTTTACAATTTTCCGAAGTTTCGGCACTTTCACAAGAACACAATTAGAGCTTTTGCATAATGAGATTAGCGTCGGATTTTTTTTAGAAAGCTTCGTTAAATTAAATAAAACCGTTGTTTTGAACTTTGAGCGAATTGTACTTTATTAAGTGGGTATGTAGCAAATATCCATATAAGATGTTTAAAAAAATAATATGACCACCAATACAAGCGATTCTCACTGGTCATATTAGTAGGACATGCCAGTATGACCACCAAGAAACGGTGTCCCGGAAGACTTGATATCATAAATTAATAAAAACAGAAGGGCCAAGATCACTTACCTCCATCGTACCAGTGACGATATTAAAATATTTTTTAGTGTGTCAATAATTATATGTTAATTGAAAAGAAAATTAATAGCGAATAGAAAATTAAAACGTGCTGAAAAGAAAAGTCTCTTGTCTTATTTCCTTGTGAAGCCTTCACCGTAATGCGACTGATATTTTAATATGATCCTCATTAAAGTGTTCGTCATCTTATGAAAATCTCATATTTTGTCGCTATCACATTATACGCTGTATATCAGATACGTGAAAAAACATTGCTTTTCATCGGTGATATTATTTAGAGCTAGTCTATGCATATAAAGAATTCAACCGAGTGTAGCTTCTGTAAAACTGGTTGATCTGAACTGCTATAAGTGTTACCTAAGGAGTTTGGTCAACAGCTTACAAATATCAGTGAGTAAAAAAAACTGTCGATTTCCGTCGAATCCAATTACTATAGTCTGTAAAATATAGCTTGAGATCCACGACAGCTGTCACACTGACAGGGCTAGGAATGGGACAATGTCGACATCAAATGTCACTTAAAGCGTGTGTGATAACATTATGGAAAGAAGAATTTCGAGAAGTTGGAAACATGAATCCAAACACGAGAAATATTATTTTACAAAGTTTTATTCAAGTAAAGGTGTACATCCTAATATCCCTAAATTAGTTTCTGATTACAATTTTCCTTTTAACGCTCTTTTTATATGAATATACAATTTTTCTTAGAATTTTAGCCAATGATGGTGCGCTGGATGTAAACAAATTTGCCTCTTTAAGTGACGCTCTCAATTTTCTTAATGTGGGTAATTGTCTTTTTGAGTAATATGCGTATATGTGGTTGTGGATTGCGGTGGCGTCAAACAATCATCCTTCAACCTCAACCTCTGTGACGGAAGAAGTTTTTATTCTCTTTATTTGGCGATGAAAGTTTTTTAACCACTTCATCTTCAGGCATCTCGCTTGATGACTCTCCGTACTTTTCTTTGCTAATACGGACCACCGTAGATCGTCAAATACCAAGAGCATCCGCAACTCTGTCACACACTCTCTCTAATGGCAGAAGCGGACCACGGTTTTGGTTTTCGCGCGTGAAATATTCGCGCAAACGAATTACAAACTCACGGCATTAACTGTTCAAAACAGTTTTCTTTGATATTTTTGGCATCATGCAAACAAAAAGGAACAACTTTAACTCAACTAATCAACTTCACGATAGCAACTACAGTCTTTAGAGCATGAAGTACTTTAATAGAAAATAATTTGAAAAATTTGGAGAGACGTGCACACATGCTTTAGGTTATTGCCCCACAATAATACCCGTATTTTGTTAGATAGGTATTAATTAAAGCAATATTCATTATTTTAATTCGAATGAAATTTGATAATGGCTTTCAAACAAATAAAGTTCAAATCCAATAGTACCTGCAGTTTAGATCATCCATCACCAAATTATCGAAACTTTGTAATTTGCAGTTAGTATAATGGTTAGACATCACTATCTGTGCAGTAAGTATGGAGTTTTCGCAGTACAAATATTCTGTGAAAAAATTCAAAACTTCATGGACTCAATTTCGATGACAGCTGTCGCGGAGCTCATGCTATATTTTACAGACTATAATCTGAAAGACTAATTTAGCATGGAAACATTAATAGAGTGAACACATTTTTTAAATCCACCAACATAATATAAAATGAGTTGAAGCGTTTTATCGGGGAGCGCTTAAATATCACTGTTGGCAACATTGGTTATTGTATTGTGCGACACATATTTTGTTTGGGAGGCCCTCTCTATACGTAGTAGTATGTACTCTAAAATGTAGGTACACAGAGTAATTTTCATGCAACAACTGTCATATTAACCGCCAAAACAAAATAGCGGCAAAAAGTTGTACCTATACGTCCAAGTTGGCCACCCTGTAAATATTTACATAATAAATAATTACATGCATCATGATTGTCTCGTCTCACGTGTATTCGGTCTGGAGATTAACAGACCCGCGAAAAGGAGGCTGGTATTTCAAGCAAGCTGGACACATTTCCGATTGCTTTTCTCAGATGGGATCCCGTCACATAAAAGCTACTTAGAAGGCATAATTAGCATGGTTACACGTGGGTCATGGAATGTCCAAATAACAAAAGCATAACGCTTTGCATAGTTTCTCCCTCAAACTTTTTAGTCTTATTTATGAAAAGACCGTTTAACTCGCTTGGTCCAGGCCATCAACAGTTTTAGAGTACTTAGACCTAAGCGACTCCTTCGGAAACTTATTAGATTGCTTAGGTAGTGAACGTACTAAAGAGGCAAAGCACCCACTGTACAACATTAGTTTACTCCGCGTATCCAAATCCTCTTTAAGTATATCTCGGGACCATCTTTATGGTGCACTGAGCTTTTCATCACCTCTATTCGAAAAGGAGGTGTATTGTATTCTATAAGCCTTTTATTTTCTCATAGTAGGTGATGAAAAGTAGAGTCACTCGGGTTATATATATATTTTATTATATTTATAATAGTAGATTGTTAACCAAGGGCTGTATGACATCAATTGCATATGAGGAGGCGCCCGAGCGCAGCGAGGGCGCTAACTAGCCCGAGTATGCAATTGATGCTTACACCCGAGGTAAACACTCTGCTTTAGGTACATATCGATGGAGAGGTAAGTAAAAAAACAAGAAAGCAGGTTTCTATAAACATAGAAATAAATATGCGGTAATAAATAATAAAAGCACCATAAACTGGAAGGTTGTAGCTTCTTAGATAATTCATTAAAATATGATATAAAAACACTTTCAGAAAGAGATTTAACTTTTATTTGTGACCGCCACTTCATAAATTCGTCGTATGCCTTTACATATCTTTCTTTCGAGTTCGGCGGTAATAGATTTTCTAAAACTGTTTTTGCTTCTTCTTTTATAAAATCGGGGTTTAAATCCATGTCTTCGTCACTTGACATTTTTCAAAACTTTTGAGAAAGAGAAAACCAAAACACGAAAAAAAAATACTTTCGCGCCTGACTTTTTTACTCTTCACGATTTTATGGCACGCAAGCGCGTCAAATCGTGTTGGCCAGTTTGATTTTTAAATCGATTTCAATTAACATACGATGTGACTGCGAAACAAATAGTTCATAAATAAATCGTGTAAGTAAATAAAATCTTCATAAGTTCTAATATAAATTGTCTCGATTCCGATTCGAGTAAATAATCGATACTGAGAAAAAAAATATTAACTTTTAAAAAATATTCTTCTTGCAGTATGAGTATGACAGTTCTTTTTTCAAATTCCAAAACCTATGCTGTAATGATATCCATACACCCCGGCATTCAGGGAAGTAAGTGACTACTTACAGATCAAGAGATATGTAAATAAATTTTATTTTTGGCTCGGGCGACGTAATTATTTCAGATGCATTTCTTTCGTCTCAATAGTTACATAAGAGATGATTTTAGTAGTAGTTAAGGTGAAGCTATTTGTAAGAATATACTTTCAAGAAGAGGTTAAAAGAGCACTACCTTTCTAACATCACATAGTTAATAGGTTTATGTATGTATAAGTATATATTTATATGTAAGTGTATTATAGTATTATTACTTATTTATATAGTTATAAATATTTCTCCCTTCCTCCCGCTATCTTAATTTAAACACCCAATGCTAAGGTTGGCTGGAAGAGATCTCTGTTAGAGATAAGTTCGCCTTTGAAACAAATTTTATGTAATGTTATTTCGTTTTTACTGTTTGCAATAAAGAATATACCTACTAGAATATACCTACACAGAACTTGTTGGAAAAGACATTCTATTAAACCCGAATCAATTTTTTCTATCTATTTTCGAATCTAATTTTATCTGATTGTTTACATTATTTTTAATGCACTAACCCGTGCTAAAGACAATTTTAAAAACCTATTTAGAGGCTTAAAATTCCACCCATACCGGGAATCGAGCCCGCGACCTCTGTCTATCCGTGCCTTTCCTACTGAGCTAACCAGAATATATTCTGGTAGGAGGGCTGGTCCCAAAGCAGGCAAGGAACTTTATGGGTGTGGTGGTGTGGATCAAATAAAATTTGAATAAACCGTTTCTCCGATTATAGTTTTGGTTTCTTTATTTTTTATCATAAAAGAGCATTATTGTCAAATAAATAAAAGTTGAAGTTAACAAAAAATCTACCATTACATCAGGGGCACAAACCTGCTTTGGAAACTTTTCTGAACATATTTCTTTAAATTCTAAATTTTTTTATACCTGCTGACCCCGCATCCATCATCCCACGTCTCAATTCCGATCTTTGTCTATTTGTGCGCCAAGTTTCATGTACCTTAATCCGTTCAGCTGTTATGAGCCGTTGTCAGGACTAATCCTCAAAGCAATTCATAGATGGCGGTGACATGCGTGGCTACAGAAGAACCGAAATAAGGCTGTCAAAATTAATCTGCGCTAAGGAATATTTGACAGACGGGTCCTTGTTTTTGCATGAGCACGCCTAAAAGCGCTATCTATGAATTGCTTTGAGAATTTGTGCTGACATTTTTTACGCGCCTACGCGATAACTATTGGCACGAGCACGACGATAGGCTTTTGTTGTCAAGCTGGTTGCTTTATTTAAAAATTCCCCTGTGATATCCATATTAGGAGGGAGGAATCTCAAACTTATATTGCAATTTAAGTTTGCATTGTAAAAACAATGGAAAGACGAGGTTAAGTTACTCCCAAGCATCTTCACAAACTTTCACATTTATAATATTAGTAGCATAACAGTTACTTCGTTAAAACCAAGAACGTTCTTCAATTAAACGCTTGAACTGTATTACACTAACACCAATTTAATCATCAAACATTATAGTCATCTACCAAGCTAATTACATCTACTTAAGTACTAAAATTATTTCACTACGAAAACCTACTAAGATTTAAAATAACTAGTGCTTTTAGTGCTCACAAAAGTGTCGGTAATAAAATACCATTAACATTGTATTTTGTACTAAGTAGTAATATAATGGGCACTTGCGTGAAACTTAGATTTGGCATTGCTTTATACCACAGGAGACGTAGAAAAGCTCAAGCTTTTTTTATTACAGTTTAGATTTCGTTTTTCATTGAATTCTAAACGTTTTCTAAAAAGTGGGTAGATGCATAAAATGTTATTTTACGAATTAACTCGAATATTGATAAACGCGCCATACATTATAAGGCTTTATTTTCACGATCTGGCGTCATAGTTTGAGTCAGATTTGTATGGCGCACAAAAAATATTACCTACATAGTCATAGTATATTAAAATATTTTTTTGTGCCAGTCCTCCGTTATCACATAATATAAAAATAAATTAGTTGATAATGAAGAATAATAATAAGCATATACCTACTATCGAAAACAACTGTACCTACATGACAAAAACTACTACATGACAATGAACATTACGGTAGGTATACGATTTAATAAATCTTTCGAAATTTTACTATTTTTATTTTTAATGCACTAACCCGTGCTAAGGACAAATTAAAAAAAAAATAAGCCTCTAAATAGGTTTTCAATCTTTCGAAAGTTAGCTGCTTTTACATTGTTCGACGTACCTACAAATCAATTCCTATTTAAATCAGAAAGTTGTGGGTTCTACCCCTAAACACCAACAACTTTTTGTGAAGTTAAAACATCAAAATCGCGAAAAAATAGCAGGTGCTAAGGAGAAAGTGAACACCTGCTGCATCTTAATGTTAAGTGTATTAAAAATCGTCCGTATTGACGAGAAATATTTTAGGAAAATATTTTTTTTTACAGAATGGTAAATTGTAATAAAATTATTGCGTAATTAGCTATAACTACTATCAATTTAAAAAATAAACCAAGATCCACATTAAATATTTCATAAACGGGCATCAACACAGCTTCATCTCTTATAATACGCAGCATAGTTCGAGCCGCCTCCGTAGCTGGATCTGCGAATATAATTACAGTCTTTTTAACAAAACACGATTTCTCTGAAACACACCTCAGAGGCGGTTTCAATAATCCGTGGTTACGTTTTTCCCTTTACTACCGCTGTCGCCTACCTTCTTTTTATACCGCCTCTGAAAAGCCGTATTTATGTATTATATTATTACTATTACTGCCACAATGTCAATATCCAAACTAGACGCAGTTATTTTAATTAATTACTTTACTAATCTTACATTTTATGGGCATAAGGCATTTCATAGACTGTCAATTATTTTTGGCGTTATGGTTTGACAAACATCTAATCGTGAATGAATGTAGGTAATTAATAAATACATACCTTTTGCTACATATGCCGTATTATCTATAATAGCCATACATTGTCTTCGTAGTCTTTTTATTTGTTTCATGAAATACGATTGTAATAATGAAATGCACAGTATTAGAAAATATTGAAATGCCATAAACAGTATAAGAGCGGCCACATTGA
This sequence comes from Yponomeuta sedellus, assembly GCA_934045075.1. Classification (NCBI taxonomy): domain Eukaryota; kingdom Metazoa; phylum Arthropoda; class Insecta; order Lepidoptera; family Yponomeutidae; genus Yponomeuta; species Yponomeuta sedellus. Next base: position 16,710,067 of record OW203722.1, on the reverse strand, counting down.
TCATTTTCATTAACTAAAACAGTAAATATGTACACAATTAGTCATTATTTTACATTCAACGGGAATAGACCGAAACACATTTATACATAAAATACTTATTATAATTAATGACATCGTACGTACTCCTGATCTGATCCCTTCAGTAATACAGCTGATAATAAAAAATGACCACAAAAACTTAGCAGTTATTGCTACAAATAACTGAAAATTACAAGGCACCGACATAATATAATATAACATCGTGTTGATATGATGAAATCAATCGTCTCAGTGTTTATTTATGCAAACGTACCTGAAACCTACAAAGTTCACCAACAGAATTATAGGCTTTGACTATGTTATTCAAGCAAACTACATTACTTTTAAGTTCGGTATCACGAAACCTAACGTTTAATAAAGTCAAATTTGACCAGCCTTCGGTCTTTTCTCCTATCGCTAAATCTTCCCTATCATATTGTTGATCGTTCATCATTGCAATGTTAATTGAAATTTTATCGTTCAAAATTCTTAATCTGTCACCAACAAAGTAAATGAAATCCCCTATTTGCAATATCTCTAAGAAGATTATATATCCCACAATTATTGGAAACAGAAATGACGTTGATTGAAAGCCAAATTCAATGTAGAAATTAATTTCCATGAAAATTAAATATGCAATCCAGACGGCATAAATAAAAATTTGTGGTACGTAATACAGGAAGTAATTATTGTATTTAATACCGTCGAGATTAAGCATCCGATCTATTTTTTGCAACGTATCATAAATAATTACGTTTTCATATTCACTGTAGAAACGTAGATTGATCCAGTTAGTTATGAAAGCTAAGTAAATCACGGTCGCAGTCCCTATAATTGTACTGTACATTATCACATTTTCATTGTATGTAATATAATAATGGTACCCAAATTGAAAACCTAATACATTTCCCAGAATAAACACAAATAAGGAGTACATCTTCTGTTGGGTTGTGAGTAGCCCTAAAACCCTCCCCTGTATATTAACTCTTGAGACTCCAAAAAGAAACTGTGCCCTGTGCATTGTAGAAAAATATTGTACAAATTTTTTATCCAATGTTACCGATTTTATAGGAACGTTTTGTTTTGACTTCATTATAAAAAAAATGAGGCGTGAATGCTCTTTATTTCACGATTTACCGTGGAATAACGGAGTTTTACCATAGACTCACTGTATTATGAAACCGATAAGTATAATGACCAAAATTTCGTTGTAATACATCGATTAAGTGCCCACTCTAATTCAGATTAAAATTTAATTTCAGTAATTATATAAAACTAATTTCGTCTCTCAAATTACGATCTTCATTAAATACGAGTATTAAGTAAGTTTGATACGTTTGTACAGCAAAATGAAATTACTCTTCATTCGTTAGATAAATAACTAGCTAGCTATCTATTAGCTTTACATTAATGTAAATTGCATCAAAACGATGACAAATTTGGCAATTAGCACTAATAAATGCAAGGGCCATGAATGGTCAACTGTGAAAATGTCATATACCTACTGAAATAACTTGCTCTCCCGTTTCTGTGATATGCAGCATACTCTTTACCATATTTCGTATAGCATCTGAAAAAAAACCCATACTTTGTTATAAACGTTATAAAAATAATGGTGAGACGAGGGAAAAGTTTTCGTTAGGGTAATCGGTCGGTCTGCGTCTGAGGAATCGTGGGTAGGAACCTTCGATCTCGGGCATATCTGATGCAAAGGATTTCCTAGGCGGTGCAACGGGATTAGGCTGCTAGCGTCATGGGAACTTTTAGGTCAGGTGTGTCACGTGGCTGAATCTTAGTTTATTTTATTTTCTTTATTAGGAAAACCAACCAGTACAACAAATTTACATTGGTAGTTGAACAGAACACTGGAATAACGAATTATAGGTTTCCACAACTTAAAAACATAAATCAAAAGAGCAGTCGTAAAGCCCTGAAACACAGAATTGCCCCAAAAATATATTTTATCATATATCACTATATACACATATATATATATACAGCGATTTATGATATTTAATAAATATTAAATAGGTAGATAAATAAAAAAATACATATATATATTTTTTATGTATATACAGCGAAAAATAAAAAAATAAATAAAAAAAATATATATATAATATGTATATACACATTTTTTACACTATTTTTATTTTTAATGCACTAACCCGTGCTAAGGAACAAATTTAAAAACCTATTTAGAGGCTAAAAATTTCACCCATGCCGGGATTCGAACCCGCAACCTCTGGCTATCCGTACCAGCGCTCTACCAATTGAGCCAATGGGCGACTCACGGCATCAGTGAAATTTCGAACCTCTTTACAATATTCTCTGTATTACGTACAGGCAGCGACATCTGACTTAAGCAAATTGCATTACTTACAGCCCCGACTACCTACTTTGCAGTTAGGTTTAACATCGGAACGATATCACTGTACCCACATGATTACACTATTTTTATTTTTAATGCACTAACCCGTGCTAAGGAACAAATTTAAAAACCTATTTAGAGGCTAAAAATTTCACCCATGCCGGGATTCGAACCCGCAACCTCTGGCTATCCGTACCAGCGCTCTACCAATTGAGCCAATGGGCGACTCACGGCATCAGTGAAATTTCGAACCTCTTTACAATATTCTCTGTATTACGTACAGGCAGCGACATCTGACTTAAGCAAATTGCATTACTTACAGCCCCGACTACCTACTTTGCAGTTAGGTTTAACATCGGAACGATATCACTGTACCCACATGATTACACTATTTTTATTTTTAATGCACTAACCCGTGCTAAGGAACAAATTTAAAAACCTATTTAGAGGCTAAAAATTTCACCCATGCCGGGATTCGAACCCGCAACCTCTGGCTATCCGTACCAGCGCTCTACCAATTGAGCCAATGGGCGACTCACGGCATCAGTGAAATTTCGAACCTCTTTACAATATTCTCTGTATTACGTACAGGCAGCGACATCTGACTTAAGCAAATTGCATTACTTACAGCCCCGACTACCTACTTTGCAGTTAGGTTTAACATCGGAACGATATCACTGTACCCACATGATTACACTATTTTTATTTGTAATGCACTAACCCGTGCTAAGAAACAAATTTAAAAACCTATTTAGAGGCTAAAAATTTCACCCATGCCGGGATTCGAACTCGCAACCTCTGGCTATCCGTACCAGCGCTCTACCAATTGAGCCAATGGGCGACTCACGGCATCAGTGAAATTTCGAACCTCTTTACAATATTCTCTGTATTACGTACAGGCAGCGACATCTGACTTAAGCAAATTGCATTACTTACAGCCCCGACTACCTACTTTGCAGTTAGGTTTAACATCGGAACGATATCACTGTACCCACATGATTACACTATTTTTATTTTTAATGCACTAACCCGTGCTAAGGAACAAATTGAAAAACCTATTTAGAGGCTAAAAATTTCACCCATGCCGGGATTCGAACCCGCAACCTCTGGCTATCCGTACCAGCGCTCTACCAATTGAGCCAATGGGCGACTCACGGCATCAGTGAAATTTCGAACCTCTTTACAATATTCTCTGTATTACGTACAGGCAGCGACATCTGACTTAAGCAAATTGCATTACTTACAGCCCCGACTACCTACTTTGCAGTTAGGTTTAACATCGGAACGATATCACTGTACCCACATGATTACACTATTTTTATTTTTAATGCACTAACCCGTGCTAAGGAACAAATTGAAAAACCTATTTAGAGGCTAAAAATTTCACCCATGCCGGGATTCGAACCCGCAACCTCTGGCTATCCGTACCAGCGCTCTACCAATTGAGCCAATGGGCGACTCACGGCATCAGTGAAATTTCGAACCTCTTTACAATATTCTCTGTATTACGTACAGGCAGCGACATCTGACTTAAGCAAATTGCATTACTTACAGCCCCGACTACCTACTTTGCAGTTAGGTTTAACATCGGAACGATATCACTGTACCCACATGATTACACTATTTTTATTTTTAATGCACTAACCCGTGCTAAGGAACAAATTTAAAAACCTATTTAGAGGCTAAAAATTTCACCCATGCCGGGATTCGAACCCGCAACCTCTGGCTATCCGTACCAGCGCTCTACCAATTGAGCCAATGGGCGACTCACGGCATCAGTGAAATTTCGAACCTCTTTACAATATTCACTGTAAGTAATGTAAGTAATGCAGTACTGTAAGTAATGCAATTTGCTTAAGTCAGATGTCGCTGCCTGTACGTAATACAGAGAATATTGTAAAGAGGTTCGAAATTTCACTGATGCCGTGAGTCGCCCATTGGCTCAATTGGTAGAGCGCTGGTACGGATAGCCAGAGGTTGCGGGTTCGAATCCCGGCATGGGTGAAATTTTTAGCCTCTAAATAGGTTTTTAAATTTGTTCCTTAGCACGGGTTAGTGCATTAAAAATAAAAATATTGTAATCATGTGGGTACAGTGATGTCGTTCCGATGTTAAACCTAACTGCAAAGTAGGTAGTCGGGGCTGTAAGTAATGCAATTTGCTTAAGTCAGATGTCGCTGCCTGTACGTAATACAGAGAATATTGTAAAGAGGTTCGAAATTTCACTGATGCCGTGAGTCGCCCATTGGCTCAATTGGTAGAGCGCTGGTACGGATAGCCAGAGGTTGCGGGTTCGAATCCCGGCATGGGTGAAATTTTTAGCCTCTAAATAGGTTTTTAAAAATGTATATACACATGTAAAATTAATAACTACATAACAAAGGTAGACAAATACCTTCAACCCACAGATCCCACACACTACCCAAGACAAGCAACCGAGCCATGAGGAAGCCATCATTATTACACACTGGTGCATAAATACATTAATAGAACCTATGTACTATATAAGGAGAGTGACCAACTTAATCCCCAAGTAGGATATTAATGACAGAGGATTTAAACCGCTGCTTCGAACCACAGAAAGGATTCGCTGATGCAAACCTGTTATTGTACGTGCGTACCAGTCGTGACAGTACGGAGTTTTGGCCATAGTTTGTAAAATGGTGCGGTTGGTTAAATAATTTAGTTTGTCGAGTGCGTCGGGTCGGCGTTTGCAGTGAGATATTCGCGAGCAGCTCTGGGCAGTCAAGGCGCCCAGTAATAATGTCAAAGAGTAATAAAATAACATATCAATTAGAGTGCGTCTATCCTCAAGCGTCAGCATATTGTAATCGTTACACCTTTTTTTATAATCAGAGGTAATATATTAAATTGCCTGGTCCGAAAACTTTAATACTTTATTAGTTTTTAATGTGTTGTTCATTGTACCACTTTTTATGACGAAGCCTTCTGTGAATGTTGAAATGTCTTTTTCTAAGCTCTAAATAAATATTAAATGTTAAACCTATGTTGCATTGTTTTATAGCATAGCAAACCTAGAAAAATATATTTTCGTTGTTTTGCTTGTCTCAAAACTGCGAAAAATCAAGTTACGATAATAATCAAAAAAAACATTAATACTTTTTCATTAAATGATAACTTAAAATAACTTTTTCTAAAAGGATGTTTATGTATAAAAATCATAATTTTTCGTGATACCTCAAAATTATTTATAAACGATTCAAACATTATAAGGCGTTACGAGCACCGACTGCCGTGGCAGATTTTTAAGACACGATTTTGTACCACGTGACTAGAATAATAATAATTGTAGTCACGTTAGTACCACGTGACTAAAATTATTCTAGTAACGTAAGACCAGTAATGTAAGTCCGTAATTATTACATTTAGACGGGTTATGTTTTGAAGACTAGGTATAAGTCGTAACAAAAAATAAAATTACCACTATTATAATTTTTTATCGTTTTAGGTACATACCTCACCCCCTTCGGCCGCGTATGATACCAGAGTTTGGTAACCAGTATCATACGAAGAAAAAACCGGCCAAGTGCGAGTCAGACTCGCGCACCGAGGGTTCCGTACAAACCTGTATTATAGACCTGAGTATTTGGTATGAATATTTCAATTTAATACCTCTACGCGTTTATGAGGAAATGGGTAGTAAGTTTAAAATTATTAAAAAAAAATTTATTATGTGATGTAACTAAAAATTTATGGTTTTCGTAGTTTTTCCTTTATCTATGCTATAAGACGTTGCTTCGTACTAAATTTCAAGATTCTGAGTTCACGGGAAGCACCCCGTAGGTTTTGATTCCCTTGCAAGTGTCGAAAATTTGCGGCATAAACGGCTGTATCTTTTGATTGCGTTGGCTTAGAAGTTTGATTTTTTCACAGCTTCAAGGGACAGTAGACTTGAGTAATTGATATAAATTTCAGCTTCATACCTCCACGCGTTCCTGAGAAAAAGGGTCTTGACAGACGGACGGACGGACAGACGGACGGACGGACAGACGGACAACAAAGTGATCCTATAAGGGTTCCGTTTTTTCCTTTTGAGGTACGGAACCCTAAAAATGATCGTCGTCGGATACTGGTATCCAAGTGATAGGATATATTACTTTTCTGATACCCTTCATCATGTTTGGTAACCAGTATCCAGTAAGGAATATAACATTCTGTAAAACCCACGCTTTTTTAAAAACATACAAGAAAACAAGGAAATAGTTCAACTGTGAATCATTTATTACCTACAACCTATTGGAATAAATGGTGAAATGATTTCGATACAATGTCCAACACTAATTTCGTTTACATTTAGCTGAGATATGGCGTCATTTATTTCTTCATCAATTTCTTTGAACTCTCGGCTTAGTTTCGATTTTCTCTTGTATAGGTATATCGCTAACGGTGGTTTCATTTCTATAAATATCTAAGAGTTGAGCCAACGCCGGCCTTTTGCGTCCAATATATCTATTAAGGCGACTGTGCCAACCTTCTGTATTATTCGTAGTACGTATTTTAGATGATGACCAATGAACATGCACATGACATGCTTAGGTATCAGTATCATACGAGGAAATATTAAGTAAGTACTCACTTGTAATTGTTTGATAATTTCCTGAGCTGATACTCGGTTACATAAAACGAAAAATCCCTATCACTTGGATACCAGTATCCGACGACGATCATTTTTTTTCTTCGTATGATACTGGTTACCAAACTCTGGTATCATACGCGGCCGAAGGGACCTCACCAACAAGATTTAACAGTTTTATGCAAGTTCTTCTTTATTATACACGTTATGTCAGAAGGTTTGTACTATGAGGCTTTGTTCCTACCTTTTTCCAAGCCTGACGGTTTTTAAGACTATTAGATGTACTTAGTGACTAGAATAGAGAATTGAGGAATGTTGCGTTGGTTTGGATATGTGGAGAGGACGAAGGAAGAAAGATGGGTTAGTGAATCAAATATATCGAGCCTATGTGGGTGGAAGGACCAGTTAGGAAACTTCGACCAAATAGGGGATGTATTAGCAAAGGGAAAGTAGGTACTCGAAACCGGCGTGCGTGCGTGCGACGACTATTGCACGTTGATAAACCGAAGGGGATCGTGGCAGGTGGCGGTTCCTGGTCTCTACCTACTCCTCTGGGATACCGGCGTGAGTTTAGTTATCTAATCAGTAGTATCGCATGATTTTTTTTCCACAATTTATTCCTATTTCTTGACTGAGCTATATAAGTTTAAAGAATTCCAGACAGAAAAAAAGTCTTGTCTCATATTATTCAGCGAATTGTTGTTACCTTTTGGTCTTTCCGAGTTTTCGGTAATAACAGCGAAGCAAATTCAATATAATTTTTCGTAAAATGGCAACAAGCCGCTTACGACCTTTTCTGCCAGGATTACGTCTTTAGACGACATGCGCATTACGCATACAGTTAACAGAATATATGCCAAAACTTAAATAAAGTTTACTTTGTGGAGGCTTCACATGTTGTGGCGTCCGGATTTATTACAAGACTAGCTGTGCCCCGCGGTGTTAACTGCGGTTTATCGATTTTCCCATAGGGTGTCCGCTAACGCCATACCAAATTTTATTAAAATCGCTCCAGCCGTTTAGACGTGAAGAAGTAACAAACATACACACTCACAAGCTATCGCCTTTTTAATATTAGTGTAATGTGATATGATAGTGTGATAGGAAAGATGATAAATACTTTCTTATAGTGCAAATACTAGGTATTTCTAATGTAAATATCAACTCTAGTGATAAAACAAATAGTGTATATGTCTTATTTGATTACGACTGGATTAACTTACGAAAGTTTTAGTTCAAAAAAAGTGTCTATATGTCTAGCAGTGGCCTAAAGTCCACTTTTTTTCCCTGTAGTTGTAGTACCTATAACATATTACTTGCCAAATTTCATAGTTCTAGGTCGACGGGACGGGTACCTTATCGACGGTTAAGATTCAATACCACCTAACTACAAAAACAAGATTTTACAGGAAATGAAAAAAACGTTTAATTTTTTTATTTTTGAACTGAACCGAACTTTTTTTACTTGAAAATTATTATAAAATTATGCCGTATTTCCCATGTATGTTGTTAAAATTGTATGTCTAGCCGTTTTCGAAATAGTGGTAGTTAGGTGTTCATGGTATTAATTGAGAGAATAATATTTTAATTAATTTTAGATAGATGTTATTCGCGGAGGATAAATAATAAAAAAAACTAAGTAGTTAATAAATTTCTTATCATGAAAGAATGTTCTTTTCTGATAACAAAGTTGAAATAAAACAGGATCTTTAATCATTAGGCATTTGGTACCAAAAAAAATAACTTCCAATATATTTTTCATGTAACAAAGCAATGAATTCTATGGTATTTTTAAACAATTACGGGCAATAAAATAGTACCTACGTAACATTTATGGTAAAATGTAATACCGCTAGGAGGAAGTAAGAAAAAAATCTAAATATACGCAAAATGATAGTTAGCGAAATAAGATAAAAACAAAAACCAGGTACAACATTTTAAGTATGCGGCAATGTGTCATACAAATTATGACAGTCCGTTGGTAAGACTTGTTTCAACTCTTGAAGATGCTGAAATTTTTAAGCAGCAATAGCATTTTAGAGTTTTGTAAACGACGTCCAAATTCTTTGCGGAAGAGCATTCCAATCGTCATCAAAATATAACTTTACTTTGATAACTTCTTCTTGATCGTAAAGATAAGCTCGAATGTCAGTCACTACAGGATCATCAAAATTGCGCTCTGGTCTTATGCTTTTGTAGATCCAGGTATTTTCATTCGCATATTTTTTCACAAATGTCTGATCTATCTGAATCACTTCAGTGATTCGATATTTATTTATTAGAGAGTCGAGCGTCTTGAGTAGCAGATACATAATCTGAAGGCAAATGAATTTCTCTATTCTAGAGTATGCGTTCGATTCCGCTGTGAACCGAGTCACATTCCATTTGTGTGTGACCACGCACAACATATTTTAAGTTATGATTACTTTATGTTTGATGCTAAAATTAAGCAATGCTCAATGCCCAAAATTACCCAGTATAGTGTTTTGGTTTTGGTAGGTACAACCGTCTGACACAATAATTATTGGTTGTTCTCGTGGATGCAATGCCTCTCTAGGTAGTCGATCAAAAACGAAGCAAATGTATTGGCAGTCATATCAGCAGCTGTTTCTGTACACCAATAACATGTGCAGTGACGAGATTCTAAATTGAAGATGGTGAAATTGTGACAAGTTAACTTCGTCTTAAAATACAATCTACAAACATGATCAGAGAATTTTTTTTTTTGACTGCAATAATTGACGCTCGTGGCCTAGGCGAACCGAGTGATTGGAATCAATCACTTGGTTAAGCAACAACAGGCGCGGTCAGGTACGGGATGGGTGAGCGTCCCGTGACTACCGCTAGTGGCATTTTTTCCGAGCGCTTCCGTGCTTCGCAAGGCACGTTAAGCCGTTGGTGCCGGCTGTCATATAATGGCAGTCGTTAAGCCATGTCAGAGGCCTTATGGGCGGCTTGATAAGTTCTGACAGTAAGGCCCGCCACTGTCTTACAATCCTCCACCAACCCGGACTTGGCCCCCGTGGTGGAGTATGGCCTAACCTTCCTGCGATGCAGGAAGAGACCCGTGCCCCAGCAGTGGGGACATACAAGGGTTGATAACGATAACGACTGCAATAATTCTTAGAAGCCTTAAATACCTCAGTAACAGTTTGAAATGTGGGTTCCAAATAAAGTTTATTTGTTTCCTATATTTTGTTTCCTTTCAAGGCTAGTCAAAAAGTTTTTTTTTAAAAAGCATCTTACAATTTAGATTGTTTGGGTTTGGATTCAGTTCATCATTAACAGAGGTATCAAACTCAGATTGTGTAACCCATTGTTGTACTGCAGTTGCCTTTAAGGATAATGTGTTAATGATAATTAACATCATCAGGGACCTTCATAATCTTTATTGGACGTTCTGAATCATTTGTAGGAAAATAAAAATCATAATAAACGGTAAGTTTTTAACAGCACAGGTACCGAAAACAGCAGCTGAAACTGCTGTTAATGGTAGCTATTCGACTGTTGCTTATAATATACACAACACATCAAGAAGATTTTAGCTGATGATGTATGTTGTAAATAATCAAATCAATCAAGCCGCAAGAAGTTAGATTTCATAAAAAAGCAAAATATTCAACTACCAGTATTTCATTTTTTACTACTTTTTAAGTTGGTTCCTACTTTTTAAAGTAAAAACAATCTACCTTCTACTAACGGCACTTAGTAAATGTTCCAATTATAACACTGAACACATATTAATATGAATAAAAAGAATGTTAGCAAATTTTTCAAATTATTACTGGCAGTAGATAGGTGATTTTGGCAGACAATACTATGTCAATTTCACATAGACAATATTGTCATGGTTGAATAACTTTTTAAATATAGTCTTTTTGACCTAGGTGTTTTTTCCAGTGCATGCTAAATTTAATTTTAAAGCGAACTGCATTAAAAAGTCAAAATCGCAAAAATGTCAGTTAGGTGGTATTGATTCTTATGTCTTATCTTAAAAATGTCAGTTAGGTGGTATTGAGGCTTCTGCTTGAAAAAGTGGGAGGGTGGCGCATTAACTGACCGCATGGTGCTTGTGGGATTTTTGACGTAATTTAACAAAGTAATTTTCACATTTTAATGCTGATTTCCGCAAAGTAACGCCTGATTCCATACAATGTAGACCTGTATACAACTCGATACCTCCACGCGTTCTGAGATCTATTCTTGAGGCCATAGCTTTTACGGAAGGCCATAATCTTCTTAACCTGTCCGATTCCAGAAGCTGTCTACAAGCCCTATTGGCAAACCCTTTCAGAACAAAAATCAAGTTTCTCTGCATTTTCCAGATTAAAGAGGCATTTTTCCGGTGCAAACAAAAAGGCCTCGAAGTAGTGATGGTTTAAATTCCGGGTCACCAATATTGCGGGTAAAAAGAACACTTTATTTTCCCATGACCTTTGTGCGCAACAATAAATTTAATGACTTCGTGGACAGAATCCTGGGATCGTTCACGTAAAATTGTCGGGAAATATTATGGGGATATTCAACCCACAATTCCAAGAAGGCCTTGGTTCTTCAAGTTTAGAACTGCTAGTAAACGCGTTACTTCTTCGATATGCAGATTAAGAATTGGCCACGCTAGCACTCCGGTTCATCTCGCATAATTAAGGGTATGGGACCACTCCCTCTGTGAGTGTGGACTCGAGGAGGGCACCATTGATCACTTGATTTTCAACTGCCCTAAACTACCTTCTTTATACTATCTTCTTCCCCCAGATATCCCGAAGTCCATTAATTTCAAGTCGTTATTAACCCTAGTTCGTTCACCGTTTATCACTTTTATGGCTAATTTCTTTACTAATAACAATATCAAATTGTGATGTGTTGCTAACCAGATTATGTGTATTTGTGTAGGTATGTTTGTCAACAGGTCAATAGCTCAACAGAGTGATATTTAAATTAAATAACCGACCATTCCCTGAGCTGTTACTTTATACAACCCTTTAAAGTTATATACCTAATGATAGGCAGAAATATCGGTTGCCAACAAACCATAAAAAAAATCTTTATCGCATGAACACCAGGAATTACATAAAAGCCTTAAACAATAACAAAGTAAGTACAGTATAGTCTGTTAGCCTTTAGAATATACCTCGGGCTCTAGAGTAGGCTTCGGTTTTCGTCAATTTTCGCTGGTTTTCGTACCTACTGATGATCGAGTTCTAATTTCGAAATTAAGTGTCATATTATATTACTTCCGATATTTCCAATATATCCGATTCTATCCGATAGTAGCCGAGGTATATTCTAAAAGCTAATAGACTATACAATTAGCGGCCTTATTACTAAGGGTAATGTGTTTGGCTCGTACGTATATGTACAATAACTAAGTCCGACTCTTTTTTAGGTCCTAACTCCTTAACCAATGATCATATTTTGACAATCCGCTACTTGACTCATATCAAATTTGACGCTGTAAATTAATATTACTTGTAGTATTTAACGTAAGAAACTGAAATATATTGACTTTGCTAAGTAAGTATGTAGGGAGGCTGCAAAATTTGGAAATAAAAAAAATATTTTCCGCTTTTAACTCGGAACGGCGAAAACGCTATCCGCCATGTTGAATGCATATTTCGTTTGTAAACAAACATCTATCAGCCAGAGCCAGTGGACATTGATTATTTATTATAGGACTTTCATCAAAGTGATCTTGACGTATCGGGGTCTCTTTTGGCAAGTTTGAGCCTATTTTTTCATGTTTATTTCACTGGGTAGGTACACGAATCCACAATTTCCCGGGGTCTTTATTGACTTGTTTTTGCATTCTCGAACAATGCAATAATGATAATTGATATATTTTGCACGTAAACTCGATGAAATCATAGTTGCGTCCTTGTTATTTCACTATGCTCACAAATCACTCGCAGATGTTGAATGTCAAACTTTGTTTACAAGTCTTCAGGTCTTCAAACTATAGACAAAAATGGCTGACCGCGTTTTTGGCTATTTAGTAAAGCTAAGTTTTAAAATATATGTTTTGTTGCATTTACTTAGGTCCTCAAAAAATAAAAATATTTTTTGGTCTAATCGAAGAGATATTTACCATTTAAGACTTACTTGAAAAGAGAGTCAAATAGCGGATTAATATCTCTATCGATTCGTCGCCGTTAGGATTCCGTACACCAAAAGGAAACCGGAACCTTATAGAATCACTTTTTTGTCCGGTGGTGCGTATGTCTATAAAGTCAGTCAGGCGCAAAATATATTTTTGGCTCAGGCGACGTAATTTGTATCCCTCATTACATCCAGGATTCTATTAAAGAATCCCCCACTTCGCTCTGGATTCAAAAATGCGCCCTCGCCGTAAAAATATTATTTTACTCCCTTACGATAGGTATATCGACTATAGTGTTGATTTGCTTAAACATTGAGCAATGCCGTTATTCGGCCGGAATTCAGTAGGCTTTCAATAAAATTAAATAGGTATTTGTTCAGTCCTTAGGGAATAAACCATTAAGTCATAATGGCGATGACTGATTGTGTTATCGCTCACCAGCAGCAAACACGCGTTAGTTTCTTGTCAGTAGTAAACCGGAAAAAATGAAACAAGCTGTTGAGCTTTTTGAAAAGTTATCAGTGGACCTCCTTGACGATGATTTATTTTCAGTTTTTGTAGTACCACATTTTATTCTAAGTTTGATATGTTTTCAGAGAGTGAAAATAAAATTTAATTTTGTGTCAACACCCTCTAAAGTCTATAAAGTTTATTCGTGCATATTTTGGCTGGTGAATGTGGTTGCTGTTCTCGACTATTCACTGTATAACAAAACCATCTTCGAATCAATGGACCATTTCATTAAATTGGGTCTAATTATAAATACTTTAATTAACGCTGGAATAGTTACAAAAAACCTATTTCAAAACGGCCACATCAATAATCAACTGTACGTGAAAATGCAGAAAATCGATAGGTCACTTCACTTTACTAGGTCAAGATATATCAACGATTATGTGTCTAAAAGAGGCGCCATTGGTATGATTTTGTGTAGTGCATCCTGGTTCTTGTATATGTTTGTATTCAACATGAAAATATCTAGCTCTTTTTGTCTGAGTGGATGCATTGCAGCGCTTTCGGGAATGCCTTTAAATATAGAAATAGGCTTATGCTATATTATTTTGGTCTGTGTCCAGAGAAGGGTGGACTACCTCAACGAGGTTCTGCAACGTGATCTGAATAACGCAGAAGGCAGAAAATCAAAGAATCCTTTTCAGACGACTGTTGTCTGGGCTATAAATGACTCAGTATGTTCTTCGAAACATTTACCTGCCAATATAATACAAGGCATTCGCAGCGTCCTGGAGATGCTAGCGGATTTAGTGAAACTTTTTCAATATTCTGTAAGTAGTCCTCTAGAAACGGAAGAAAAAGACTGGTGTATGACTAGCATCATCATGATTTAAGACTTGTACGTACCTACACTTCGAGGGACGGCATATTCTGCCTACTCCTCGGACAATTTTTGATACCTTCCCTTTAATTTGATCAAAATAGTAATAGTAATTATTTTTCATCAGGTTTTGGGTTTCACGTGTCAGCTATTGATTTGGGTGATGATTTCTGTACAGAGCGTCATATCAGTTATAAAGCAACAGGTGAGTTTTAACTTCGGTAGGTAGTACTTCGAAACTTTTGTTTATTTTATTTTCTTTCGGGATACCATTAACGAGGCGTTTTCACAGATGGCGGATGCTTCATCATCGCACCTCAGTGCAGCACTTACTGGCTGTATTTCGGTTCTATTAATAGCAATAACGTTTCTTGCTCTGTGTTTCTTAACGCAGAGTCTCGTCAACAGACTGGAAGTCACGAGGACCCACATCTTTCAGATCATGACAGGATCAAAATATGACGGTTTGTATTTCGCACGTCTTATTATACAACGAGAGCAAAAGCGGAAATATCTCCAAATAACTGGATTGGCTGTCCATTGTGCAGTCACAACACTTACGTATGGTAGCGAAAGTTGGGTATTGCAGAAGCAATAAAAGTAGGATTAATGCAGTAGAATCTCTATTCTACTGCATTAATCCTACTTTTATTGCTTCAAGAACCTCTGTTCTTGAGCACTATGTAGGTGTGCTGCTTTAAAAGACAAGATGCATTAAAATATCACTGCAGGATACGCCATGGTGTGCTTAGAGAACGTCGTAGACGGGATTGGTAGATGTAGTGACTAGAATTGGGAAAGGAATATTGCGTTGGTTCGGATATTAGGAGATTACAGGAAAAAATACCTATTGACGAAGTCTTCCGAGACCACGATACTTGAAAAAGTGCCGAAACGTCGGAACAAATGAAACGAGTAGAATCCATGTAAATACAGTTTTTTTAATATATCTAGTGCTCGTGTTAACCTTAGAAAATACTATAACGATATAGGTATATTTTGCGTGAACTTTTTCTTATATTTTTTTCAGATAAATCACGCAAGGACGCAAAAGACGCATTATTGTTGTAGTGTTTGAGTCGGAGGTAATGATACGACGCGTGTGCTGGCTCAAGTAAAACTGGTTTATTTCAGATAACCCACATACAATATTTTAAGAGTACCTACTACAACATCTCTCTCCTTATACATATGTACATGAGTTATGAAAGTTATCTAATTAACGATCTATACAATCTAAGTTTACTAAAATAATAATGAACACTATTCAAATCGAAGCAATCAGTATAATGACTTACTGGTAGGTTATACAATATTCTACCATCTAATTATAAATTAAGAAGCAAGTTATTTATCAGTTCACCAATCCTGCATTAACCAAAACTAATAATATTTATAATTAAGTAATCTGATTAAGAAAACGTAGGCGCTCGGCCCGTATTGAGCACTGAAGTAATTATTCGCAGGATACAATGCAAATCGATATAAATCTAATAAGTATATTTACATTCATGTTGCAACGGAAATAAAATTCACTTACACATTAGATAATTTAAACAGGGTGAGAATATGTGTGAATTAATCATATTAGTTGTATTCCCAGCGATCTGGTGGACGTACCTGTCTACCTGAACGAGTTCTATATGTACCTGATGATCTAGCAGCGGAGTCATTTTCAGCTGTCCCTTGTTGAGGTAGACTCTGTGGAGGGGTCGGCCCCAAATCACCTTCAAAGTCATCATAATGGCCAGTGGGATTCCTTCCAGGTATTATCTTTGGCCGTGTTGGTGCGATGATGTGTTGTCGATTGCGCCTATAGTGCGCACCGCGTTCTGTGCGCAGCCAGTAAGAGCGCGGCTCGGGGGCGGCGCCCTCGACGCGCGCGCGCACCCAACAGCCGCCCGCCCCGCCGGCGCCGCTCGCGGGGTCACGCATGCGCACCTCTTGCCCGGGTTCCAAAGGTCGTAGCTCTTTTGTTCCCCGGTCGTATTGCTCTTTCGATTTGACTTGGCCGTTTCTACGCTGATCATTTATTTCTCTGCTTGATGGCACGTTAGGTATGAGTAATTTTTTTGAGATCGGCATCCTGGTATTTAGCCTCCGTCCCATGAGCATTTGAGCCGGTGAGTATTTTTCTCCTGTAATTGGGGTGTTGCGAAAGTTTAGAATGGCTAAGTATGGGTCCGAGTTCTCCGCCTGCGCTTTTGTTATTAGTCGTTTCATTGTTTGTACGTTTCTTTCTGCAAGACCGTTAGAACGCGGATAGTATGGAGAACTCGTAATGTGCTCGAATTCCCATTTTTCGGTAAATGTTTTAAACTCTTGAGAAACGAATTGTAAGCCATTGTCCGATATTAATTTAGTGGGAATACCATAGCGGGCAAATATGGCTTTGAGTTGATTTATTATAGTGCTGCTGCGTAAATCTTTAACAGTCACTATCTCAAC
Organism: Yponomeuta sedellus; assembly: GCA_934045075.1. Classification (NCBI taxonomy): domain Eukaryota; kingdom Metazoa; phylum Arthropoda; class Insecta; order Lepidoptera; family Yponomeutidae; genus Yponomeuta; species Yponomeuta sedellus. The sequence continues at coordinate 16,693,209 of OW203722.1, read as the reverse complement.
AAACTTGGAGTAATAGTCAACGACAAGCAAATAGTGCTTATCATTCACTTGAAAAAGGTCAGTAGCGAGGTGTTGCCACGGCAACGTCGGCTGGTCGTGCGGCCGCAGCGGCTGGCGCGGCGGCGCGGCGCGGCGCGCGGCGCACGTCTCGCACGCGCCCACGCACCGCTCGATGTCAGCTGACATGCCGTGCCACCATAGGACATCTCGAGCCCTCCGTTTGCATTTTTCAATACCGAGATGCCTTTCATGTATCCTCTGCAGCATCTCAAGTTTCATGCTTGCAGGTATTATCACTCTATCATTCCTAAAAACGATACCATTTATTACATGTATTTCGTTTTTTATTGACCAAAAAGGTTTTGCTTCGCTTTTAACTAGGTTTTTGTTTTCTGGCCAGCCCTCTTCATAATAGGTTTTCACCGCGCACAGAGCCCGATCATTAGATGTGTTATGCTTTATTACACTTAGTTTATCTGCACTGAAATTCACATTTTCGTAAAGCGCACTAACATGTACTGCTATTTGTTTATGTATGTCGCAGTCGCGACCTAACTCGGTCGGCGCCCGCGACAGCGTGTCGGCTATAAACATTAGTTTGCCAGGAACATACTTAATTTGAAGCGTGTATTTTTGTAAACGCAACAAAAGCCTCTGTAACCTAACTGGTGTGTCGTTCAGTGGTTTTTTAAATATGGTCTCCAAGGGCTTGTGGTCAGACTCGACCGTCACCTGATTATGACCGTAAATAAACTGGTGATATTTCTCACAACCGAAAACAATTGCCAACATTTCTTTCTCAATTTGCGCCCATCGCGTCTCAGCCGGCGTGAGTGTGCGCGCGGCGTAGGCCACGGGCCGGCCGTCCTGCAGCAGGCAGGCGCCCAGCCCGCGCGAGCTGGCGTCCACAGACACCACCACCGGCGAGTTCGGGTCGTAGTAGCGAAGCGTTGGTGCTTCTGCTATACATACCTTTATCTTGTTGAACACGCATTCGTGCGTTTCGTGCCATTCAAACAATACATTCTGCTTTAATAAGTTTCTGAGTGGTTCTACCAGTTCTGCGTAGTTAGCAATAAAACGCGCTAAATAATTTGCCATTCCCATGAAACGTTCCAGCTCTTTTTTAGACTGTGGTGCTTGCAAGTCCCGAATCGCCTGGACTCGCTCGGGATCCGGCCTCATGCCGTTTTCATCGAAGATGTGCCCGAGAAACTTGACCTGCGTAGCCACGAGCTCGCACTTGGCGCGGTTGAAGCGCACGCCGGCGGCGGCGGCGCGGCGCAGCAGCTCGCGGAGGCGCTCGTCGTGCTCCTCGCGCGTGCGCCCGTGCACCAGCAAGTCGTCCACGTACACCTCGACTCCCTCCATACCGAATATTTTGTACATCATGTTATGGAACACCTCGGATGCACTATTGATACCAAATGGCAACCTTAAAAATTTAAAACGACCAAAAGGGGTCGCAAAAGTGCAAAGTTTCGAGCTAGCATCGTCTAGAACTATCATGTAGAACCCTTTACTGGCGTCTAATTTTGAGAAAAACTTTGCCCCAGATAAATTACCTGCGATTTCGTCCAAAGTTGGCAGTTGAAAATGACTTCGCTTTATAGCTTGGTTTAAAGGCTGCGGATCCAGACAAAGTCTTAATTTACCGTCTGGTTTTTCTACCAACACTATGTTTGAAACCCAATCAGTTGGTTCGTCCACCCTAGTAATTATGCCCAGACTCATAAGACGATTCAGCTCCTCGAGCAGTCTAGGTTTAATTTTTATAGGTATTTTTCTCGACCCTCTGACTACCGGTGGAACTGATTCGTCTATGACCAGTTTATGAACCCCTGGTAGTCGACCAATGCCTTCAAATAGATGTTTGTGTGATTTAAGTAATTTATTTAATTTTTCATTGTTTTTGTCTACAACATTCTCATTAATTCTCATAATAAGATTTAAATCTACGCATGCCTCCCTTGACAACAAGTTGTTACATTTTACATCTAACACAAATATCTTTCGCAAAGTATTTTTTTCTCCATATATTAAGTCCGCCATAAAATACCCTACAACAGGTAAAGTGTTTTTACTCACTTCGCGCAGGATCGTATCCGTCTGAGTCAAGTTTTCTTTACCGAAACCCGATGACATGTAGCTGTGCAGCGACATGACGCATGCATCGGCGCCGCTGTCTAATTTGAAGACCACCGGCACTCCGTTCACCGTCACCGTCTCACGCCATTATTTTTCGTCTACCGCATTTAATTCGATTCCATTTATCACGAGCTCCCCGGCTTCACTGTCATCCTCATAAGACGAATAATAAACTTCTCTAACACTGCGCGCTTTGCAACATCTCGCGAAATGTCCACGCCTATCACAACGGAAACACGTCACATTGTAAGCTGGGCACGCATTCCTCTCATGAGCACTATCACAGCGCACGCATTTACTTGATGACGACGACGGCTCGCGGGTGCGTCCCGGGCGGCGGCGACCTCGTCGCGCGCTGCGGCGGGCGGCGGCGGCGGCGGGGCGCGCGTCCAGCGGCTCGACGTCGGCGCGCGGCGCCGCGGGGCCCGGGCCCGGCCCGGCCGCCACGGTCGCTGCCTGCGCGCACGCTACTTCAGCCGCGCGGCACCATCCTACCGCCTCCTCCAGCTTCAGGTCACTCTTACGAAGCATTCTCTCCCGCAGCTGGCCATCCTTGATACCTCTGATCAATTGCGTCAACACCATACTTTCTCTTAGGTTACCAAACTCGCATGATCTACTTTTAATCTTTATGCTCACCAAAAATTTCTCGAACGGTTCTTCTAACTGATAAGATTCAAAGAACACATGACGCTCAAAGTTTACATTTTTCAAAGGGTCGCATCGCCGTTGAAATTTTTCACATAAAGACTGGTATTTCATGTCATCGCCAGACTCAAACTCAAGTTCGTTGTATATTTCTCGACCCACCTTTCCTATGACATGTAGGAATAAGGCACATTTTTCTTTGTCCGGTGCTTCGTTCCGTCCCGTGGCTATCAAGTACCAATCAAAAGTATTTTTCCAGTCACGCCAATTATCCGCCATGTTGCCAACTTCCGACAAAGGCGCAGGTTGATTTAGTTGTTCCATTTTCACACCACTTATCACTTTGATATTTTACTACAACTTTTGGGAGACACGGATTCTAGAATGATATCTAGATGAATTCGACCCGATTCTAGCCACACCTGACACCATGTAGTGTTTGAGTCGGAGGTAATGATACGACGCGTGTGCTGGCTCAAGTAAAACTGGTTTATTTCAGATAACCCACATACAATATTTTAAGAGTACCTACTACAACAATTGTTGTTGGACACAATGAACTTCAACTTTTCTGTCTACGATATTTACTCGATTGATGCCAATTTACCTTTGGATTTACTGGAGATCACAACTACTTACGTTGTCGTATTACTTACTACAATTTGCGTTTCTTGAATAAAAGTTTCTCTGTTAAGGCTAATTTGATGTAACAAATAAGTGATTTTCATTAATTGGGAAATAAACTTTATTTAAACGGTGTTATTTATGAAAACACCATTCTGTAAAACAATCCACAGACGAAAACCTAGTCTGGTAAAATGTAACCACAAATAAAATGCCTCTGAGAAGTGTTCTAGAGGAATCGTATTTTTATAAGTAAGACCGTAGAGGTGAATTAATTAAAACTGTAGTGTTTTAATAACACTAACTTTTCTTCAACTTAATCTAATCTGGTACTTAATCTATCTTGTTTTTTTTCTAGTGTTTTAGTTTTTTAATAATGTAAATTGCATTAAAATAATTACATAGTTAGCAACTAAAGCTAGTAGACGCAGAGGCAATGAAAGGTTAACCGTAAAAATATCGTAAACAGAAATAACGTGATCCGCCTTTTCTGTTATACGCAGCATTGTCTTTACCATGTTATGTAGTGGATCTGAAACAAAATAATAAGTTATACTTTGTAGAAAATCTCTATTTAAAAGTAGGCAGGTACCTCAGAACAAATAGGTACATTTAAATACAGGTTATACAGGTAACAAATAGGTAACCCCAGAATGCATGTGAACTAAAGGTTACCTATACCCATAATCGGTATGTAGTGTAGAAATTAACATTATAAAATAATTCAGAGGATTTGTAACTTAAACAGCTGAAATCTGAATAAAAAATGCATAAGTATTGCGTAAATAAGCATGTCCCTAAACAGAATTTAAATACAAGAAAGTAGAATTTGCCTTCATAATTTGACTACGAAACTGACGTGGGTAGGCTACTTATTCCACTCAACCGTAGAAGCAACCTTCAACCGTTGAAGATCTTAGTGCACTCGGGCTATATTCTGCTCACCTAAAGCTGGGCCCACTGCGATAAGTCATTGTGTAATTTTAACATCTATCACGTTTTAAAAACTTTGCTGTTAGGTTTTACATCGGAATGATACACTGTACCCACATGATTATAATCATGTGGGTACAGTGATATCATTCGGATGTAAAACCTAACTGCAAAGTAAGTAGGTACTCGGGGCTACAAGTGATGCAAATTACTTCAGCCAGATGACGCTGCCTGCGTAATACAGAGAATATTGTAAAGACGTTCAATATTTCACTGATGCCGGTAAGTCGCCCATTAGCTCAGTTGGAAAGAGCGCTGGCACGGATAGCCAGAGGTCGCGGGTTCGAATCCCGGCATGGGTGGAATTTTTAGCCTCTAAATAGGTTTTTAAAATTGTCCTTAGCACAGGTTAGTGCATTAAAAAGAAAAGAATCTATCACGTTATTCCAACAAAATATAGGCGTGGCCTAAATGTTTAGTAAAACAAAAACACCCAAACTTTTATCCGATGCGAGTAACATCACCCGCGTTCGCCTGCGCATGGCTAACCAGTCTTTCATTATGTGTTTTGTCAACGCGAGACTGCAAACTTCCCGCAAAGTCGCAGTAGACGCTCTGTTTGCCAAACTTATGTTGGCAAACAAATGTTCTGTTACAACTTTAGCGCAGTGAACCCGCCTTTAAGCTGCCAGATGAAATCTTAGATAAGACCAAAATGGCGCCAAATCACTAATAGTAGAGTCCTACGACTCTTAAATAAATCTTATTGATGTTCGTGGCGTTTCAAGAAGCTATGGAATTGTTGTGAACTACACGTGTGAACACTGCCTACCTATGTTTGATTCGAAATTATACCGTAGTCTAATGTCGAATCGAACATAGGTAGGCAGCTATAATTTAACACAAGTATATCTAATTATGTGGGTAGGTATAAGCTAACATAAATATTCATAACTTCTATGAAATTAAATACCTTCTCGTCTTTCCGTTGTTTTATCCAATACGATAAAGCAAACTTGCCTTATATCCATGATTTGATTCTCAAAATATTTGCATATAAAAACAACCAGGATTACTTCGATAAACTCTAACAAAATTAGTATTGTGATAATTGCTATGACTGGCACAGGTAACAACTGAAAACATAAAAGAGTGCGTCAGATATGGCACAGAGTGAAAGTAAAAATGGAAGTGTCTTGCCAACAAATAAAGTACATTAATTCCATGCTAATTCCAGTACATTAATTGAAATAAATGTTAAAGACTAAATTTGGCAAAAGGCCTTATGCTCAGCCTAAAGTTGTCAGAGAATATGTTCCACGGCGACGCTATTTTTAGCAAAAACCTGCTGGAGATACAAAATTATAAAGTCGCTGTGAAAAATGTTGCTTTGCTTTATAGTCTTTCCTTTTTACGCTATAGTTGATTTATGTTTTAAAACTTTTAAAACATAATCTCTTCTAACCGGGGGGTGCTAACTATAGCCACCAATGGAATAAAAATCACAAGTTCTACGTTAATTAACTACGTGCTTAGTACTCATTCAACAGTCTTTTTCATCCCATCTATTCGAAAAGGACGACTTGGTTTGCGGTTTTGCTTTGAAAAATGAGGCGCCTTTTTTTTCTCATATTGGGTGATGAAAAGTAGGGTGTATGATATCACTCGGGCGCAAAATATAGTTTTGGCTCGGGCAGCATACTATGAATCCCTCACTACATTCAGAACTCTACTCAACCTGGCTATTCTCGGGATTCTACTCTAGAATTCCCGTTCAGATTGATCTGAGAATCCCTCACTTCGCTCAGGATTCAAAATACCGCCCTCGCCGTAAAAATATTATTTTGTTCCTTATGATAGAATCTACTATTATATTCTTATTAATACGTCCAGAATATCCACTAAACGTAAAAGCAGAAATTTAGATAGGTACTATTGAAACGCAAAACAAAAGTAGAAAATTTAATGATTTTTGAAACACATAATTATTTAATTAGATTTTCATGAATTTTCTACTAATCATTGTAATTTTATATTTACTTTTTAAAAACGAAAAATCTTGGCAATACAATTTTCATTGTCTACTATTCCTTTATGAATGTGAATTTCGTGGTACGTAGCTAAAATTGCTGTAGGTATTTGATACACATTATGCGTAATTTAGAAGTTCTTTTTGAAACGCATTATTTATGTAGGTACCAAACAATTAATGTGAATTGTTTACTGTCAAAATGTCTATGCCCGAATAAGTTGCTTAGGACGAAAAATATGATCCACTGAAAAGTGAATATGGCTTTTTTTGGTGACAGTAAGTAGGTACTTTTATTTTGTAATAAGGTAAATATAATTGCTTTTATACCCCTTGAATGACATCTATTGCTTTGTAGATTATCAAATTTAGCCAAATAACAACCATTATCGTGCTTATCAAGCATCAAATTCAAGTGATTGTTTTGTTGTTGTTATTATTAACTTTGTATAACTTGAACATCCGACTTTCTTCTCCCAGTGGAACAGAAAAAAATATTGGCAGCAGATGTCCTCTTTTTTTTGCTTTAAGTGCAAAGTAAGCAAAAAAAATTTCTAACTATTCCTAGAATTCCGGTATTTTAGACCTATTTTCTCGAAGATCATACATAGAACTTTCTTTTTTCCTCGGTGATAGAACATAATAGGTATGTGATTTTTTATTTAGTTGATCAAATCGCAATCATATACCTACGGCGAGATCTTCGACCAGAGAAATATTTCGTGATGAAAATTGGTAGGTACTAAATAACCATTTTAGGGTTCCGTAATCCACAAGGAACCCTAATAGTTTCGCCATCTGTGTGTCCGCGGCGTAGATCAGATACGATAAATACTAGAAAGCTGTGGCTTAGACAGACTATTTATTACGCGGACAAAACGGTAGAATTTAATTCATTCATTCATTCATTCACTCACTCACTCACTCACTCACTCACTCACTCACTCACTCACTCACTCACTCACTCACTCACTCACTCACTCACTCACTCACTCACTCACTCACTCACTCACTCACTCACTCACTCACTCACTCACTCACTCACTCACTCACTCACTCACTCACTTACTCATTCATTCATTCATTAGTAAATAGGTAGGTACTCCAAAATGAGAATGTCAGTTGTGTAATTTCGGCAATGTCAGCTCTTAATTTTTCTGAACAAAATTTCACATCAAATGTTAAGACTCATGATCTTCCTTTTATTTCTGACAGTAGGTATGTTATTGAGAAAAAAATAAGCGTTGTAATGAGAATCCCTTCCCTTCGCCCTTGCGCCCTTGCGTCAGGAGCTCAGCACAGCTGAAGAACATCCCAACCCACTGAGGCAGCGGCTTACTCTCCGCCCACGACGAACCCACGTTACCTGGTGCGCAGGCCCAGGAACGTACTCGTCGACCCGCCCGATAAATTGTCATCTGATCTGGACCACCTACTAGAGGCTCGGTCCCAGTCAGACGCAGCCCCCGCCCCCGCCAGTGTCCCCGCTAGTGGGGACACTGCTCTTTCCTGCCCGTTTTGTAGCAAACTCTTCTAAGCGGACGCTCCCCTAGGGAGGTCCGCTGTGCGCGCTCCTCGACCTCGAGGGGGGTCGCTTCCGATAAGGGTTTAGGGGTCCTTAGGACCGAAATCAGCCCCAAGGTGGTGTTTTGTGGGTAGGCGCACTTCTTGTGAGTCCCACATTGGCAGCACGGCCGGGCCCGTGCTGTTATGCATGAGCATTCACCACCTCCCTCCCCCGTGTCCTCCGGAGGGTGCCCTTTATAGGGAAAAAAAAACAAATATCATGGACATTTTACCAAAGAATTGAGTAAGAGTATGGCCTGGCGAACTATGCGCCTTGTTTTTTCTTTATATCGTGGCCATACCGTAGACTTGCTCATGAAATGCCCGAGTTCATGGTATGACAACTTAATTTGGCCAGATCATTAAATCGTCAATATTTTACAATTTTGTCATCCAGGACTGGCCGGATTGTATAAATAGGGTGTCTATAAAATGTTTAATAAGAAAGCAATCCAAATTCTACGGGTTTTAAACTCTGGTTGGTTTATAAGTGACTTCTATACCTAGTACTCGAGATCCTTTTCATCGCACCTACTCTTATGTTATGATCACTTTCTTACGAATTATTCACTCTTTTACTGCGAGACACAACATTGTCGTCAGTGACCGCCATCTTTAGTGGTTATAAGTATACTCTTTGGCGCTGTTTCACATTAATGTGTAAATGTAATTAGTTTCTCTTTCTAATTCTTGTTTCTCATTCGTTTTTATCAATGTTTTAAAAATTTAAGAAAAAATAAGGGGCAGATTCCAAAACTCCCAATTTTTTTTATACAAAACTTCACTCCATATTAGCACCTTAAAATAAGTAAATATAGTTACTTAAAAACCTATTTAGAGGCTAAAAATTTCACCCATGCCGGGATTCGAACCCGCAACCTCTGGCTATCCGTACCAGCGCTCTACCAATTGAGCCAATGGGCGACTCACGGCATCAGTGAAATTTCGAACCTCTTTACAATATTCTCTGTATTACGTACAGGCAGCGACATCTGACTTAAGCAAATTGCATTACTTACAGCCCCGACTACCTACTTTGCAGTTAGGTTTAACATCGGAACGATATCACTGTACCCACATGATTACACTATTTTTTATTTTTAATGCACTAACCCGTGCTAAGGAACAAATTTAAAAACCTATTTAGAGGCTAAAAATTTCACCCATGCCGGGATTCGAACCCGCAACCTCTGGCTATCCGTACCAGCGCTCTACCAATTGAGCCAATGGGCGACTCACGGCATCAGTGAAATTTCGAACCTCTTTACAATATTCTCTGTATTACGTACAGGCAGCGACATCTGACTTAAGCATCTGCCTGTACGTAATACAGAGAATATTGTAAAGAGGTTCGAAATTTCACTGATGCCGTGAGTCGCCCATTGGCTCAATTGGTAGAGCGCTGGTACGGATAGCCAGAGGTTGCGGGTTCGAATCCCGGCATGGGTGAAATTTTTAGCCTCTAAATAGGTTTTTAAATTTGTTCCTTAGCACGGGTTAGTGCATTAAAAATAAAAAATAGTGTAATCATGTGGGTACAGTGATATCGTTCCGATGTTAAACCTAACTGCAAAGTAGGTAGTCGGGGCTGTAAGTAATGCAATTTGCTTAAGTCAGATGTCGCTGCCTGTACGTAATACAGAGAATATTGTAAAGAGGTTCGAAATTTCACTGATGCCGTGAGTCGCCCATTGGCTCAATTGGTAGAGCGCTGGTACGGATAGCCAGAGGTTGCGGGTTCGAATCCCGGCATGGGTGAAATTTTTAGCCTCTAAATAGGTTTTTAAATTTGTTCCTTAGCACGGGTTAGTGCATTAAAAATAAAAAATAGTGTAAATATAGTTACACCCGATTTGATTGTATAGTAACAAACTAAAAAAAGTGCTATCAATGTTAGCTAACATCTCAACTTTATGCAAATACTTATGCATCCGATTATCCGATCTCTAGTCATAACCAATCCCTCAATCGAGGCCCCACCTCCTTTATAAAAGCCTTTCAAGTCACTCAGTAGTATGATAAAAGTAAAACCGTCACTAGATTAGATAAGTTTACTTTATTTAGCGCCACCAATGGAAAAAATCATAACTTTTTTATAGAACGTTTTTATCTAAAAGTGAACATGAGAAATCTTAAAAACTGTGATAACTATTTTTCAAACTTACAGTCTAGAACATATGATCAATAGATTAGAACTTTAATGGATTTCCGTTAAACCGGCTGTTTTTGGCGGAAAGTGCTTGAAGTCCTTGGTTGTTGATTCTAGTTTCTAGACTGTATGTTTAAAAAATAGTTGTCACAGTTGTTAAGATTTTTCATGTTCACTTTTAAAATAAAACGTATTATAACACAACTTATGACTTTTTTCCAATGGAGGCGCTAGTTAGCACCCTGAAGCACCTTGATTCTCTTGATTTAAAAAAGTGGGCAAAGTGATATTAGTCTGGCAACACCGATGGCACGCATACATAAAGAGACGGCGGCCATTTGTCTGCTTCACTCGTGATTCTACAGAAGGTTCCATCCGTCTTTTTTTGACATCCGTGGTGTGATCTTCACCCGCGTTCACCACAGAACAATATGATCTTCTTCAGGCAAATAAAGCGGTTGTAGCGCCTCTACCGGTAATAAATGTTACTATTTTACGATTTGATCAAAAATCTTGAACTTTTCATGAAGTAGCCGCGTGTCAGTTGTCCACGTCGAGAAACGATTTACTATCATTGATCTGCCCAAATCAAATCATGACGTGGCCATGACCTTGATAGAACTAAATGTTTTTCTTCTTGTATTTTGTTTTATTTCAGCGGGCAATACACACTTACTTACCTCAATTCGCACACCTTCATACACAGCTTGAATAATTATGAATGTCCAAATAACTATCGTTGTTGTTACTAAGAATAACTGGAAATGCAGTTAAAGAAAAGTTTTAGGTAATCTCAAACTTATGAAAAAACTAATATTTCAAAACATTAGATGTTTACAAACCTGAAATCTATAGAGTTCACCGATGGAACTAAACGCTCTTGTGATTGTGTTTAAGCAAATGACAATATTATTCATTTGGCTGAGGTCGTAATACGAAAGTTCAATGACACCATGGTTGACGACTTTTTTACTACTATATACATTAAATACAAAAGACTTAAATTCCTCTTTCAAAGCGAGCAAATTCATGGCTAAGTAATAAACTAAGTTACCCAATAAGTGCATCTCTAACTGTAAGGTGAACATACCTAACCCCCCGTAGAAACACGATGGAAATACATAATGTTCTTTACCGATAATTAAATAATATTGATAGCTGAAACCGATCAAGAAAAAGCATGCGGAAACATATACAGACATAAGATTGAGTATGTAATTATGAATGCTGGAGTAAATGTTACCGTTGATACTAATAAAACTATCTATGGTTTGCAATGTGATATAAAGTCTAACATTTTCCTCTTGATTAATGAAACGTGCATTGAATAAATTGAGGAAGATACAAATACCGTAAATAGTTATAGCGAAAAAAAAACAACCACTGAGGAGAATGCTTTGGGATAAGCTCTGGTAATACTGTATCAATAAACAAAAAAAGCTTAACAGCCCTATAACCACATTAAAAAATAAGTAAATATTTTGGAATTTTGTTGGCTTATCCACTTGAGATCCACGTATATCGACTCTCAGGGTCCCCAATAACAGCTGCATGAAATGAATCGGTGCTAAGCACTTCTGAATATTGTACTCAGATGCTTGAAATCGTAACATTTTTAACACCACTTTCGGCGGTGAAGTTAACAATAATGTGATACTTACAATTACGATAATTATATTATATACCCAACATACAGGTATTTTAATCGCTTGATGTTATCGCACCTTATGTTAATCCCATAAAATAAAAACGTTTGGAAGCACGCAAGCTATTACCAATTTTACAGACTAGCAATTTGACCCAGTCTCACCTACTTCGTCATCAACGCTTTTATGCCCCCACTGCTGGGGCACGGGTCGCTTCATGCAGCGCAGGAAGGTTAGACAGACCTCACCTTGATATCCCGACATACCTACAACTGAAAATGGGGGCTCTACTCTTAAAGCGAACATTATTCTTACTGAGTAAGAATGAGGAACACGGAAATCGCAAAATAACTATAAAAAGTTGTGTAGGTATATACCTTAAGTAGGTACGTACATACGTACTAAAGTCACCATAAAAAGCATTAAAAAGTAAGGAACTGCTTATATTTTCAAGATTTCAAAGTGTTTTTCATAGTACTTAAAGTTGTAGTAAAAGTTGTTACCATATAGAAGTAGAACTTAAAATAGTCTCGAGATTCGGCGAATCTTTAAAATAGTTGTGGTTCCATAGAGTCATATTAGTAAGTCTTTGGTTGTTTCATTGACACTGGCAGTGTGGTCACCCACCGCATTCCAATGTTATAACCCGTCTATTACACTCCAGGGCCAGGGCCAAAGGATCTATTTTGTATCATATCCACTGGGTTGAGTGACGTCGTTATTTACTTTTTTTAAGCGACTCCAGCCGTCTCCATCTGTCAAATGCATATTATTTTGACATTTCGGAAACGTTACCATAGACGACCCAACACAGTGGACCGTTACATAACAAGGAGCAGTCCTTAATCTAACACACACTTGGTTTGTCAATAGAATATTACCTATATGTACGACAATCGCTCTCATTTACGTTTATATTTGGTAGTCGAATTGCTAAGGCAACACTTTCGGAGGCGATTTAACGTGAAGTATCAGAGTGCTTAGTGCGAGTTTTTTTAACTACTCGATCGCTTTAACGTAAACTCATATTTCTATGGCAACGAGGAAGCGCCACCTAGCGACAAGTATGGAAATTAAAATTGCTGAGTGCGAGTTGTAATGGTTTACGTTATCTCTATTGAGAACGGTGGCGATCGAGAAGTGAACACGTTTACCAGCCAAAACACGAATAAACGCGAGTGCGATTTGTACTGTGACAGCGTTTTGACAGTTCGAACGGTTAACTTACGCTCGCAAAATAAATCTTTCACTTTTATCTTGGCGGTTAGAATAAGAAGTTGAGTGGTTTATTTTAAAAAGGAAGGATGTCAGCACGTTTCTTTTTGGCTTTGAGGATGTTTGGAGCTGGGCTGGGCAGCGTTTGGGAAACTACGCAGAGTCTTCTCGTTATCCATACCGCAATGTTTGAAAACGGAAGTTTTCAACCAGTGCGTCCTACCTGTGATGACCTACGGAGCCGAGACATGGACACTCACGAAAAGGCTGGTCCACCAGTTCAAAGTCGCTCAGTGAGCTATGGAGAGAGCTATGCTCGGAGTTTCTCTGAAGAATAGGATTCGTAACGAATGCATTGAACAGAGAACCAAAGTTGTCGACATAGCTCGGAGAATTAGCGAGCTGAAGTAGCAGTGGACTGGCCATCTCGCGAAGAACCGACAACCGTTGGAGTAAATGTTTTCTTGAGTGGAGACCGCGACTCGGTAAACGTAGTGTAGGTTGCCCTCCGACCACGTGGGATGACGATCTGCTAAAAACTGCCGACAGATGCTGGATGCGGCAAGCTGAAAACAGGGCGCTATGGTGCTCATTGGGGGAGGTCTATGTCCAGCAGTGGACTAATATACAGCCTGAAGAAAAAGAATCTTGTTTTTATTTTAACTTTGGAAACATTTTTTGTTCGTATTATTGATCTGTAATAGTATTAAAGGGCTATGTCCAGCAGTGGACTACATAATATAGCCTGAAGAAGAAGAAGAAGAAGAAGAAGAAGAGAATGACATAGCCCTCCCTATCATATTCAGAGGGCTATGTCTATCATATTCAATAAATTGAGCTTTACAAGTTGGTTATTACTTTTATTTTTAGAAAGAGTTTCTTTTAAATGTTACTGGATCCACATTAGAAAGGAAGAGATTTTTTAATTTAGTTAAGTATAAACGATGAAGAATAGAGTTTTATAAGCTTGTTTTATGCTGTATGGTGTCGGCCTAGAGAATAGCACCAACCCAAATTCTTCCCGCGGGTGTCATTGGGCTAATCACCGGGCTACCTCAGGCTGCCACAAATAACTGACCAACGTCCAACGTTCAACGAACGCACTCTGAGGCTTGACCATAATCTAGCGCAGTTGGAAGTGGAGCTAGAGAAGATTAAATGACATGTTCTACGGCTATGTGAAGTCCGTAGAGAGGGGGAGGACGCCGTAATTGTAGACTCAGGCCATCTTCTCTACTTTCGCGAGGGTGATAAAACATCCCAGGGTGGCGAAGGTTTCCTAGTCACTAAGGCCCTTTCTAACAACATTGAAGAAGGCATTCAGGCTTACGCACCGAACTCGACACACTCAGATGATGAATTGGAGCATATGTACGAAGACATATCCAAAGCCCTACATAATACCAAAAAAACTCACTTCAACGTTGTTGTGGGGGACTTTAATGGCAAGGTGGGAACCCAGAGTGGCAACAAGTCCCGAATAGGCCCGCATGGTTATGGAGTCAGGAATCACTTACTTGAGAAAGAGGAAGTATTCTTGATGAACTCTTTCTTCAAGAAACAGCCTAAATGGAAGTCGACATGGCAAAGCCCCGATACTGTGACTAAAAATGAGATCGACTTCATCATGACGGATAGCAAGCATATATTGATGTCTCAGTGATCAACAGGTTCAATACCGGATCCGATCACCGACTTCTCCGAGGTTCCCTGAATATCAACTTGAAGCTTAAGAGAAACCGTCTGATGAAGTCCATGCTCCGGCCTAACCCAATCCAAATCATGGCAGCACCGAGAAGTTTCAGCAGCTTCTCGGGTATAGATTTCTTGCCTAGGAGCCCACCGACGACGCTGACGAGACCCTACACAATCAGGTCGAAACTCCGAGGGACGAGAGCATCAAGCTTTGCAAAACGCAGCGGACTAGCAGGAAATCCAAACTTTCGGCGGACCCTCGGGTTGTTGACAAATTCTTCTCGGAGAAGACTCAGCGTAGTTTGAAAACGAAAGTTTTCAACCAGTGCGTCCTACCTGTGATAACCTACGGTGCCGAGACATGGACACTCACGAAAGGGCTGATCCACCAGTTCAAAGCGCTCAGCGAGCTATGGAGAGAGCTATGCTCGGGAGTATTCTCTGAAGGATAGAATTCGTAACGGATGCATCCGACAGAGAACCAAAGTTATCGACATAGCTCAGAGAATTAGCGAGCTGAAGTGGCAGTGGGCTGGCCATATCTCGCGAAGAACCGACAAACGTTGCTGTAAACGTGTTCTTGAGTGGAGACTCGGCAAACGTGGTGTAGGACGCCCTCCCACCAGGTAGGATGACAATCTGCGAAAAACTGCCGGCAGATGCTGGATGCGGCAAGCTGAAGACAGGGGGCGATGGCGCTCATTAGAGGAGGGCTATGTCCAGCAGTGGACTAACATATAGCCTGAAGAAGCAGAAGAAGCAGCTTGTTTTTATTTTTGATTTTGGAAGCATTTTTTGTTTGTATTATTGACCTGTAATAGTATCAAAATTTATGATAACATAATACCTACCTAAAAATTACATGATTATCAATATATTTTTCAAATAGTAAATATTTTGTTTTAAAGTACCAACTATTAAATTCGTTCAAATAGCTAATCAGTGGCACATTTGTTTTAGTGACCATTTACCTACTTTGTATTAAAATATGTGGATTTAATCTTATCGCGCATTTTATTTCGCCCGAAACAAATTGCACTAAAGAATCAAACGACAGTAATCGTTTTTGCAAATACAATTAGTCTGAATCGAGCGTACAATAACGAATTAAGCGGAAAAACGCCTATTGTTTTAAAAGTTAATTACATTCCACAATATTTTCTTAACTGACATGAACTACATACACAGTTAGACCTTCAGAGTAAAAATTATGCTCTTAACTTAAAATATGTAGGCACAGCGACTCTTTTAAATTTGAAATCTTTGAAGCCCGTTTTCTCATTTCTAACAAAGTGTCGGTTGAACTCTTCTTACATAACACCGTCCAATTGTCGGTTGATCTGTTCTTACATAACACTGTCCAACTTTTGAACCCCCTTTGTTCCCTTTGTTACTTTTTGTGAGATGGCTTAGTTTGTGACTTTTTGAAGTATGGGCCTGTTTGTGACTTTTTGACCTAGCTCGTGTAAATTTGGCAACACTGCGGAGTATATATTTCCCAGTTTTACCAACCAACGCAACTTCTTCTGTGCACGCAACCAACGAACGAGATGGCAACGTTCCAACGGGGCGCTGACGGAGGGTTTCCTAGTCCCTAGTCACCGTGAAAGACTAGGCGTTTTCTGCGGCACGGTGGCCACGAACGTGTAATCCAACTTTGCCCTGGACACGACTTAGAAGCTCGCGTGGCGGACATCGAAGTTCAATCAGGAAAGATCAAAAGGGCTTTTTACAACATCGGCCCGTTACAAGAAGAATCATCAGACTCAGTAGCTCCTTTTCATCATCATCACTACAATCTTTACAATCTTCATCGTTGGCCCGAGAAAATGTTCAAACGGGGGCAGACAGTAAAAAGACAAGAATAAAAAAAATAAACAAAAATAAGCAATAACTCGACTGCTGACCATCAACTACTACGGAGGCGGGACCAACTCAGATAATTCGCAATTAACTACATTCATGAATTTGGGCCCCGTTGAAGATCAGCAGTCGCGTTATATTGCTTAATTTTTATTTAAGTTTTTTAATACCTACTTTTGTTTATTTAAAGAGTCATGTTATAAATAGGAACAGGAAGTGCAGAAGCAAAAGTAATCGCTACCGAAAGTGTGGGATCTAATTGAGATTTAACTTCACTGTGAGTTTTCTTCAGTAGTCTTCGGACATTTAATGTGTCCTCTGGACACCTGCGGGTATAGTCAGTTACCCTGTATGGTTTAATGTACACTATATCTTCCTGTGTCTTGTCTTCAGTGTCGTCCATCTCCTCATGTGGGCTTGAGTCGGATTCACCACTATCACTGATCTCATCCTCCGCCTCATCCTTCTTTCTTTTCTTGGGTTTCCTCTTCCCCATTTAGGCTAAAATAGTTTGACTTCAACCCCAGAAAGTAATAAAAAATTATTGTTACAAATATTAATTTCAAACTTGCCTCCAATGTTTTCTATGCTTCCCGCGCTTTTTTTTCTTTTCACCATCAGTTTGACAGCAAAGAAAGAGTAAGTAGTATTCACGGATGTAATGTAAAAAAAAGACGGATGCCTTCTTGCATTGAAAGGGTGTGAAGCACCGCTAGTCCTACACTTTCGTGTGCATACACGAGCTAACTCACACAGATACACCAAGTCGGACAATCTGCCGCCATTACGATCCGGGCAGCAGTGGCAGAAAGTCTTATTTTACACAAATGAAAATTTTAAGAAATGCCGTCTTGTGTGGTACGGTGGTGTAAAAAATTCTCGAAAAAATGCAATAAGTCTCAAGGGAGAACCTACCATGCGTAAGTAATGTTTTAAGTTACTGATTCGTGATATTTTTTCCTTATTAGATTTTGTTTAATTTTCTTTATTTGTTTACAAATCGAGATGTCAAATACAGCAGTGGTACCAGTTTTTTTTCGGGAAAAATTCGCGAAAGTAGAGAATATATATTTGTTGGATTTATTAGTGTTTTTTACAGTAGTAGTTTTAGAATTATGGAAATACGCAACCATAACCCTTATAAAATAACATTTCTTTACTATCTTTTTTTTTTTTTTTTAATCTTATTTATTTTATAAGCTATACATCATGATTGATTAAGTCAGCTTAAAAATAATAAAAAACAATAGTAAACACTAGTTAACAGTTGGACTTTCTACTTAATGAGTAGTTTTATAATATTCAGATCTAAGATTTAATGACTCTATTATGAAACTAACAAATCTATCACTATATTCGGTAGTGAAGCCGGAACTTAAGATTTAATGGAAAAAGAAGAGAAAATCGCCAGCGGAGCACCGAGTTTCATTTAAGAAATCCAACCTAGTTTGTTCGTTGATTTTAC
Source organism: Yponomeuta sedellus (assembly GCA_934045075.1). Classification (NCBI taxonomy): domain Eukaryota; kingdom Metazoa; phylum Arthropoda; class Insecta; order Lepidoptera; family Yponomeutidae; genus Yponomeuta; species Yponomeuta sedellus. The sequence goes on along the minus strand of OW203722.1, from coordinate 16,675,228 downwards.
ACTCGAGTACTAAATGTAGGAGGTCCTCTTCCTTCTCACATCGTTTACAGTTTGGATCGTCTCTTTTTTATCTTTACTATCTTCAAATATCTACTTGTATGAAATTTGCCGCCTCACCCGCACTCATAATGAAATATCATAGCCTTCTCTATTGTACAGACCGACACAAACTTAACGATCGTCGAGTGATGCTGCGCGTCTCATTTTCACGCATTTTGCGTGCAGGAAAGAGATAGAGTTACGCGCGCTTGTTCTTTAAGTTTGTGTCGGTCTGAATACCACAAACATAAAAAATAAGAGATAGCCTACAATAATTATCGACAGTGACATTCAGCATATATCAGTTAAGTTGTCAAACACCCGCCACCGTTGTAGGTGGCAGTGATATTACTTAAATTTTGTATCCTAAACTTTCAACTTATTCGTCACATGTGATAATGTGAGTAAATTGAGCGCGTGAGTTAGTTGGTGACGCAATTTCACGTTAATTTGGAAATTCTCGATTCCAAAACTTAAAATAAGTAAATATAGCTACATCCGATTTAATTCTATAGTAAAAAACTAAATTTGTCGATCCCAGAATCCCGGGATTTTTTCGATACGAAAGTGCTATCCATGTTAGCTAACACCTCAACTTTACACAAATATCCATCCGATTATCCGATCTCTAGTCATAACCAATTCTTCAATCGAGGCCCAAGTAGTGTGATGAAAGTGAAATTGTCACTAAATTAGGTAAATTTACTTTATTATTTGATAACAATGATTTAAGGCGTTTTGAAGCGCTAACTAGCGGCACCAATGGAAAAAAATCATAACTTATTTTATAGAACGTTTTCATCTAAAAGTGCACACGAGAAATCTTAACAACTTTGATAACTATTTTTAAAACTTAAACTCTAGAATATACGATCAATAGATTAGAACTTTAGTCGATTTTCGTTAAACCAGCTGTTTTGTCGGAAATGATTGAAGTCCTTGGTTGTTGATTCTAGTTTCTAGTCTGTATGTTCTAAAAATACTTATCACAGTTGTTAAGATTTCTCATGTTTACTTTTAAATTAGAACGTATTATAATATAACACAACTTATGACTTTTTTTCTCTTGTTTCGAAAAAGTGGGCAAAGTGATATTTATCTGGCAACACCGATGGCACGCATACATAAAGAGACGGCGGCCATTTGTTCGCTTCACTCGTGATTATTTGTTTCGTATCGAAATCCAGAATCCATCTTTGAGTGAAGCCTCTGCTTTTCTGTCGATTGAGTGTCTAGCCAACTTCCTCTCCCCGACGGTGGCGCCACCTACCTTGTTGGGCGAACTGTCATGGTGCCAAACTGACAACTTTTTGAACGGTTTGTAGTTATTATAGCGTCGTTTTTCGCGTCGTGAACATTGTTCTAGCTAACGAAAAACTATTGAATTTTACAGTGTTAAAATAAAAATTAAATTCCTCTCTCTAAATAAAATGGAGAACGAGAACAGTACCTAATGGTGAAAGTGTGATTTCGGTTGAGAAAGGTACTCAAAAAAGTGATGATCGTGGTTCGAAAAAACGAAAGCGTTCTCCTTCTCCGAGTTCGAGCAGCGAGGGATCTACGACATCGAGCAACGCCTCCAGCTCCAGCAAGGAAAGGGTTCGTAAAACGAAACTGACAAAACATGTGAGTGATCTTCAATTTGAATTTTTGTTGCAACAAGTGGCCTTTTTGACCAACATGATAACGCAAAATACTGCTAGAGATAGTGTTGGCGCCGACGGTGTGGCAGTTTCATCAACTAATACCGCTGTAACCCTAAATGATCTTGATTTACGCAGACCTACGGGTAGCACGGAAAAACATCAGCTTGTACTATCGGATCTTTCCACAACATTCAAAGACCCTGTTTTTGTGAAATCGAATGACCAGCGCCTCGCAAAATTAGCGCAATTGTAACGTTTCAATTGTGACGATTGGTATGCTAAACGTTTTTCCAAAACACAGAAAAAATATTTGTCTACCCCCGGTTTTGTCGAACTAAATGTAAACGATAAATACGATAAAGACAATCGGGGGTCCTCGCGTACGGCAGCCCCGAATGCATCTTTTAGAGCGTAGGTACTTTTGCTGCCTTGTCAAACTCTATTCTTTCCCAAAAAGAAGAATTACAATTGGCCTTACAAACACTCGTTGATTGGTCGAGCGGTTCTAAGCCTATCGTATTTCACGCCCCATCATCGCTATTCGAAAAAATTCAGGAACTTTTTTCAAAAACTTCTACGTATAGGAACGTTTCCGACTATTTATTACAAATAGTTTGTGGAAGGCGTGCTGATCTTGTTACATTGCGCCGAGAGGCCATTTTACGTCAAATACCGGACGAATTTCATCGCGACGTCTTGCAAAAAATGCCCCCAAAACTCTAACTTACTATTTGAAAGCGCAGCGATGCAAACTTGCAAAAAATTGGGGGGGGTGGAAAAGTTAATTGCGCAATCCCGATCGGTTCAACAGCAATACAAAGAAAATTTTTATGCAAATTCAAAGCCATCCACTAGTAAACAAAACGATAACTTCTTTCGTCAAAGAAAAAACACCAAAAAAGAGCAGCGTGCGCCGCAAGCGACTCATAAGCCTAATCGAGAAAAAGGCGGCAACGACAAGCGAACCTCAAAAGGAAAAAAGCCCCGATCCCGTACACCTCTTAAAATAAACACCGCGAATGACTCTTAAAGCTTTCAGGGTGGTTGTCTAAGGCGATTTCAGGGTGTGTAGAGAAATCTAGGAGCTCCAATAGAAATATGCAAATTGTTAGTCGGCACGCGGATTCCTTTTATGCTAAAACCACCCTTGATATGTCCATTTTTGCATGATTAACCACCATTGATAATGCAAAATTATCAGACCAAACAGTCCCCTCATATGAACCTGCAAATAGAGAGTATGCTAGCGTCGGGAGTACTGGAGGACGCAGAAATGACGCCGAGCTATTTGTCAACGTTCTTTCTGATTCCGAAACCCGATGGTATGTACACACCAGCCTATCTTCAACCTCAAGCAGCTCAACAGGTTCGTAAAGACCAAGTCATTCCAGCTACATAGCCATTTTCGAGTACCAAGTTTCCTTCAGCACCTGGATTGGATGGTAAAGGTCGACCTTAGCCAAGTTTATTTTCACCTGCCTGTAGCACACGAACATCGCAGGTTTTTGAGGCTAGTTTACAATCGTCGGTTACTACAAATGATCTGCTTGCCTTTTGGCCTGTCTTCGGCGCCAAGGACCTTTGCCTCTCTCACCAATTGGATAGCGGAGCACCTGAGATCGCGTAGCATCAGGTGTGTAGTCTACCTGGACGACTGTTTGTTAGCAAGCCAGTCTCAACACGAGCTACGCAACAACATAGCGTTCACCATCAACCTGCTGCGCAATCTTGGCTGAACCATAAACTTCGACAAGTCTGTGCTGGTTCCGACTTGCTGCCTCGAGTTTCTGGGCATAACATGGGACACAAAACGCAACGCAAAGTCCTTGTCGGAACCAAAGTGCCTAACGTTACGCAAAACACTTCAGCACCAGTTGCGGAAAGGCAGTTGGTTCCTCAGACAGTACCAATCGCTAATGGGGAGATTTAACTTCGCCACGTTCGTGACCCGGCGGGGACGGCTACACTGTCGACAATGCGATACTACAGTCGACAGCTGCCAAAACACCACCCATACCGACAAGTAAGCATCCCACAACCAGTCCTTTCAGAGATGCAGTGGTGCTCAGCACATAAGGGAGCTCAATGCCTATTTACACAGGACCAGTCACCCATCTTCTAACGACAGACGTGTCCGACTTCGGATGGGGCGCACAGATCGGCGACGAAAACATCGCAGCTACATGGCTGAGAAATAAAAAAACACGGCACGCGAACAGAAAAGAGATGTTTGCAGTTTTCGCAGCGATTCGTCAAGAAGAACATGAACTTCAGAACGCTCAGATACTCCTCCAGACGGACAACCGCACTGTAGTCGCCCACATAAACAAAGAAGGCGGGACCAAGTCAAAAAGATACCTCAAGCAGACTCTGGAGCTTCTTGAGTCAATTGTATTTTGGCCCACATATGGTTCCAAGACCGACAATGCCAGCTATAGACAGTCTGGATGGAGGTTACGGGAATACCCGGATAGGAACCCTAATGTCGTCTATTGGATTAGGCTGTTATTGCCCTTGTCAGAGTCCCGCAGAGAAATTGGTAAGTTTAAAGAACTTTTTATCACAGCCAGAGGTGACCCGAAACCTGCATCCAGAACGGTCTTAGATGGCTGGATAAAATCTTTGCTTCGAGAAGCAGGTATTGAGACATCTCCAGGCTCTCTGCGCTCAGCTGTTGCCTCACTTAATTGGCTGGAAAATTTTCCAATAGATCAAATATTGTCAACCGGTAATTGGAAACGAGAGCATACATTTAGAAATTTTTATCAAAGAGAATTAATTGAAACTAATACGATTAGAAATGATTTGGCGTCCTTATCAAATTATTTCGATGCCGCTCGGTAAATCATTATTTAAACAAAATTGTCTATCAAATTACAAGCCATATTTTTGTTTTATTAGAATATACCTAGTAATTATTGTTGTTTGAATCAATACTTACATGCAAATTATTAATGTTAATATTCAATTAGATTTATTTTCGTTGATTAAACAAGATTTTCTTTTCATAATTATCCTCCTTATCTCACGCATTATAGCGTTTTCCACACTTTTCTTACACCAGGAGATATCAAACATGTCACTCAAAGATGGATTCCGGATATCGATACGAAACAAATAATAGAGATTATACTATTTTTTATTTTTAATGCACTAACCCGTGCTAAGGACAAATTTAAAAACCTTTTTAGAGGGTAAAAATTTCACCCATGCCGGGATTTGAACCCGCAACCTCTGGCTATCCGTGCCAGCGCTCTACCAATTGAGCCAATGGGCGACTCACCGGCATCAGTGAAATTTCGAACCTCTTTACACTATTCTCTGTATTACGTACAGGCAGGGACATCTGGCTTAAGCAAATTGCATCACTTACAGCCCCGACTACCTACTTTGCAGTTAGGTTTTTACATCGGAATGATATCGCTGTACCCACATGATTTTACTATTTTTATTTTTAATGCACTAACCCGTGCTAAGGACAAATTTAAAAACCTATTTAGAGGCTAAAAATTTCACCCATGCCGGGATTCGAACCCGCAACCTCTGGCTATCCGTGCCGTATCCGTTTTTAGCCGGGGTAGTAGGTAGTCGGGGCTGTAAGTGATACAATTTGCTTAAGCCAGATGTCGCTGCCTGTACGTAATACAGAGAATAGTGTAAAGAGGTTCAAAATTTCACTGATGCCGGTGAGTCGCCCATTGGCTCAATTGGTAGAGCGCTGGGACGGATAGCCAGAGGTTGCGGGTTCGAATCCCGGCATGGGTGAAATTTTTAGCCTCTAAATAGGTTTTTAAATAATAGAGAGTTTTACCTGAAAATGAAACATACTTTATTTTTTTCTTGAGATATCCGGAATCCAGGTAAGTTCTACCTGGTGCATCTTGAGCTTTATAATGCCTAAAAACCGTTCGAAAAGTTGTCAGTTTGGCACCATGACAGTTCGCCCAACAAGGTAGGTGGCGCCACCGTCGGGGAGAGGAAGTTGGCTAGACACTCAATCGACAGAAAAGCAGAGGCTTCAGTCAAAGATGGATTCCGGATATCTCAAGAAAAAACAATAGGTATGTTTTATTTGTAAAACTCTCTAATAAAGAAGGTTCCATCAGTCTTTTTTTTACATCCGTGGTAGTATTATAGAGTGAGATAAATTATGATTGTTGCCATACGTAATATCTAGACTTTTTTGGCAAGCTGTACCATAATACCTACAGAAATTCAAAGCGTACAAAAGAAATGGAATATTAGGCAATTGTCCGACGATCTACTGAACGCAGCCCTTGGTTCTAAGCTCGGAATACAGGGGCATTATTACGTAAGTATCCACTGAGTTGAGTGACGTTGATTTTTACTTTTTTTAAGCTACTCCGGCTGTCAAATGCATTAATTTTTTGACACTTAGGAGTCCTCTAAATGCTTCACTCGACATAGTGGAGTGCTACGTAATAGGAGGGCAGATCTCTCTTTACTCAATAAACTCTGTACAATAGTTTTGCCGTCAAAACGGATAATGTTGACATGGAAACCCGATAATTTGCACTTTTTTAGTTGGCAACACTGGTTGTTTGTTTGGAGTTTAGACGTATAGAGTTTGGACGTTGTTTGATTGTGGGTTGTGGTTTGATTCGTGGTTGTTTGATAGGTACCTGTCTAATTCGTAGCTATTGCCGCATTTGTTGCTCACTTGTTTTTGGTGTCGTTGCTGGGCTCCTAAAAAAGGGCCAACTTAACTTTTATTAAACTATAAGTTACCATGAAAGTCTTCCTAATACTATGTGTTTTGTTGCTAGCAGTCACCAAAAGTAAGTTAACTTTTTGTTATAATTCCGCAAATTTCTGTCCAGGGCGTGGTTTACTTTTCGATTACTTTGAAGGTCCTCTTATTGAGAAGTCAAGTAGAGACTCAATCGTTTGAATGCATTCAATGCTCCATCCATTGCACACAATGAGACCAACCCACCTTTTTTACAGCAAGCGAGACAAGCTGCACCCTATGCAGTTTGAAGCAAATCACATATTAACATTTCGGAAATAGTTTTTAAATTTTAAATCAACAGTTTGCTAATGCGTAGATACCAAATGGAACTAGGCTCCTTCAAATTAGCTTTACTTACTAACCATATCTGGCCAGACAGTCTTTAGTCAGTTTAATAAGCAAAAGTGTAGGATAATGTAAAAGTATTGTGTTATTTCAGGCTTTGCAATATGGTGCTACCAATGTACCGCTGCAACCCCAGGCTGTTCGGAGCCCTTTAACTGGCGTGGTGTCAGTTATTTAGGCAACCTCTGCCCAGAAGATGGCGACATTTGCATAAAACTTATTGAGCGGAAAGGTGGTAAGTATGTACTAAGTAGGCATACAAGGGATCCATACAACACATAGTTAGTAGATTTTTGTAGCCAAGATACTACTAGACACAGATTAAAGACAAACTTCTAAAGAAAATAACCATATGCATTGGAGACAAGAATAAAACAGTTAAGAATCACAAACTGCTGTTTTAGATCCTCATAAAATTATAAATTATTTCAACAAAAAATTATACAGTACAATGAATGTACTTTTAGAGTCCCCAGGGTCCAAATGTATTTTAATTTTGTATACTTTCACACCTCAATTTGCTCTGCGCTTGCAAATGTTTAGATGAAGTGAGCTAGTTTGCTAAGCATAATCTGTCTGTGCCAATCTAAAATGAAGACAAGGCCAATTTATGCAAAGCCAATAAACCAGCGGGTTTTCTCACAATATGTTTGGACCCCTTTAGAGTGATAGTTCTGTTACGAAGTCATAAATGTTTATACCATAGGCAACTAAGTCATACCAGAGTGCTTAGTGCGAGTTTGACAGATCCAATCGAATGACTTTACTACCGCGTTAATCGAGCATCGAGTAGTGAATATGAGTAAGTTAACCGTTCGAACTGACAAAACGCTGTCACAGTACAACTCGCACTCGCGTTTATTCGTGTTTTGGCTGGTAAACGTGTTCACTTCTCTGCACTAAGCACCGAGTGCTTAGTGCGAGTTTTTTAACTACTCGATCGCGTTAACGTAAACTCATATTTCTATGGCATCGAGGAAGCGCCACCTAGCGACAAGTATGGAAATTAAAATTGCTGAGTGCGAGTTGTAATGGTTTACGTTGAAGTGAACACGTTTACCAGACAAAACACGAATAAACGCGAGTGCGAGTTGTACTGTGACAGCGTTTTGCCAGTTCGAACGGTTAACTTACTCATACTCACTACTCAATGCTCGATTAACGCGGTAGTAAAGTTATTCGATTGGATCTGTCAAACTCGCACTAAGCACTCAGGACTGGAACCTATAACCTCACAAATATTAAGCAACTGGTACGATCCCAAGGTATAGGTGCATGTAAAAATTATATTATCATTGAGAAATTTTATGGGAAATGTCATTCAAACTTTGCTATTAACCTGTAATTTATATTTGACAAAAGTATAGTACTATTTTTATTTTAAATGCACTAACCCGTGCTAAGGACAATTTTAAAAACCTATTTAGAGGCTAAAAATTCCACACATGCCGGGATTCGAACCCGCGACCTCTGGCTACCCGTGCCAGCGCTCTTTCCAACTGAGCTAATGAGCGACTCACCGGCATCAGTGAAATTTCGAACCTCTTTACACTATTCTCTGTATTACGTACAGGCAGCGACATCTGGCTTAAGTAAATTGCATCACTTACAGCCCAGACTACCTACTTTGCAGTTAGGTTTTTACATCGGAATGATATCACAGTAGTATAATCATGTGGGTACAGTGATATCATTCCGATGTAAAAACCTAACTGCAAAGTAGGTAGTTGGGGCTGTAAGTGATGCAATTTACTTAAGGCAGATGTCACTGCCTGTACATAATACAGAGAATAGTGAAAGATGTTCGAAATTTCACTGATGCCGGTGAGTCGCCCATTAGCTCAGTTGGAAAGAGCGCTGGCACGGATAGCCAGAGGTCGCGGGTTCGAATCCCGGCATGGGTGGAATTTTTAGCCTCTAAATAGGTTTTTAAAAGTATAGTATTGAAAATATCAATAAATTACTACATAATCATACATTTCTCAAGTAAAGATTGGTATTTTGCTCCATCAGCTCAAAAAGTTATAACGAGAGACTGCCTCAGCAACTTCAAGGCATTCCGTACAGACATACCGGCTGACACATATGAGGGTTGCAGACCTGCTGCTAAAGATGTCAATTTGGCAAACTATGTCAATAATACTATTAAGGAGCTTGACATAAAGAGGTAAAAATTATACTGTCCACACCGTGATCTCCAATACTGAAAGTCCCGTTTTCCACTCTGATAAACTGAATGTCGATCAGAGTCACATCAGAGTGGAACGCCATTCAGACATAATTATGTTATTGAATTCTTATTTTAAAATAATATGACTTAAGTTAAAGTCTAGGGCTCTGGCTCCCTGATCATTTTTTTTTTTTTGTTTCATTTGCTTGTCAAAGCAGGCAAAGGTTTATATAAAAATATATGATCAAAACGAACTTCTCAAGCGAAGTTCGATCATTATTATATGAATAGCTCCATTCGAAGATATAGGTAAGATAGGTTTAGATTACCAGGTAGTTTTCTTTATTGTACTAGGTAGATTCGCACGCTTTTAGATTCAATTCGATTGAAAATCGAATAACAACAAAATCGATATACCGGTTACCTACCCTCCCGCACTTCCCGAATCGAGTCATTACTTTAGAGTTCAGTAAAAACTTATGTCTTATTCATGGGTTGTGGAGGGTGGGTACCTACCTATATCTTCGAATGGAGCTATTCATATAATAATGATCGAACTTCGCTTGAGAAGTTCGTTTTGATCATATATTATATTTCATAGCTCCATTCTTCAGATATAGGTAAGATATGTTTAGATTACCAGGTAGATGTTCAGAGAACTAATCAGTTTCAAAAGTTTTTGTTCTGAACATAGGCCTATAACAGGAACGTTAAACATGGAAATGTCAGTTAAACTTAGTTTTAATTAAGTATTTAGTTTTATTTAATAATGGTTACGGAATCAGTTTAAACAAAATTTTTCATACAATAATTAATCCTTATCTCTAGGTGTAAACAATGCTTTTGCAAAGTTTTCTGCAAGAATAGGGCGATTATAAAACTTAGCAAAAGCTTGCAAGTTAGGTGTCCAGCTAGCAGTCTTCCGTATGGTATCGACGGAGACGCCGGCTGCACGCGCGCTCGATGTGGCGGCGTGCCGCGTGCTGTGCGCGCTGAACGTCGCCACATCGATACCACTCGCGTTTAACACGTTCTTAATCCATCGACTGATGGTTTGTGATGTAGCACACCTGTGTGGACGTGTGTGTGTTATAAACAATCTGTTTAATTCATTAGACTGTCTTATGTTTTTAGTTACAGCTAAATAATCTTCTAAGCATTTTGCGGGACAATTAGGTTTGTCACGAAAGTAGGGTAATATCAAGGTCGTCTGTTCACGTCCTGGGGCTGATGTTTTGATGAGATCTAATATAGTTATTATTATTTGATTTTGGGAAATCACAATATCGTTCGCCTTTATGAATGAAAGTGTTTGCACACGATGTGCAGTGCACAATGCAATGAGAATAGCCAACTTTTTTGTCAGTTTATCAAGAGGTAAACTTATGTTTGGGTACCATACTGTAATAAAATCAAGCACCGTTTGCGGATCCCATATGTGATTATATTTTGTTACGCTTTGTCTTGTTTTAAAGGCCCCTTTTAACAATCGCGATACTTGTTCATTAGAACCTATATTGTTACCTAAAAGTAACGAAAGGGCAGACCTGTGACTATTGAGTGAACCGTATGATGCACCTCTCTTGTATTGTTCTGTTAAAAAAAGAATGACTGATGTAATTTGAGCTCCCAGAAATTGGCAGCTATTATTTGTACAGTAATTCCACCATAACCTGTAAGTTGTATTATACTGCTTCACTGTCCCAGTTGAGAGAGAAGCTATCATAAGGTCTATCGCTTCGCAGGGAACACCCCGTTGTGTGAAAGCCTGCCTGAAACTATTGAGGCACCCAGGGTAATCTCCTGAGGTAGATGAACCCTGTAACGAGACCGTAAAGCGTCGTTTAAAAGACTATCTCAGATATTCGTAAACTGTTCAAAAAGGGAAACCATGCCTGAGAGGGCCAATGTGGAAATATAAAGATTCCTGTTGATTTTTCACTAACATTTTTTTGTAAACATTTAAGGATTACTGTAAATGGAGGAAAGCAGTAGAAATAATAGGGATGCCATGAAAACGTAAACGCATCAAAAATAAAAGCGTCCGGGTCGGGCCTCCACGAGACATAAGTCTCACATTTGGCGTTGGAACGAGAAGCAAAAATGTCTATGTGAGGTTGGCCAAATTGTTCAACAATTGTCTGGAAAGAATGCAAACTAAGTTCTAATTCAGTATCTGGATTAATAACCCTTCTTGACTCTTCATCGGCTTCTACATTGTCCTTTGTATTTATGTACGACGCAAATACCCAAAGCTTACGTTCTTCGCACCACTGCCAAATGGACCTTGCTAATTCATTCAAGTGAGGGAACTGTATTCCACCCACTGTTGATGTAACTTATGGCGGTTGTGTTGTCTATCCGCAGCAATATGGCGCAATTGGATGTATTTTTTGCAAAATAGCTTAGTCCAAGGAAAGCGGCTTGGAGTCCCAAGTAATTAATGTGGAACTTTAATTCACTTTCTTTCCAATGTCCATTTGCACGCATATTGTTACAGACAGCGCCCCAACCAGTTAGTGACGCATCCGTGAATATTTCTACTTCATAGGTAGCTGGAATTACAGAATTCTTAGCAGTTAAAATATTTTTCTCCCACCAATTTAAATCAGGTAATATGTGGGTAGATAGTTTTATCTTTGTATCATAATTTATGTGGTTTTGTATGGCAAGAAATTTTTCCCTCTCCAATTTCTTGGTATAAACCCAACCGTATTTCACAGCTGGGCAGGCTGCTGTTAGTGTTCCAATAAACTGAAAAAATTCTCGGATAGTGCATTGGGGCAACTGAAGAAATTTTTGTGTAAATTGTAATATAGTATTACGCTTTTTTTCGGGTAATGTTAAAGTAACATATCGACAGTGTCAAAGATAAAGCCTAAAAATTTACATTGTTGTCTGGGCACAAGCACACTTTTTTCGTAATTAATTACGAAACCCAGGCATTCGAGAATTTTCACCGTTTCTTGAACGTTAAGGAGACATTCATGGTATGTATGTACTAGACAAAGCGTATCGTCCAAATAAGAAACTGAACTAAACCCACGACCTCTTAAATAACCGACGACCTCTTTCATTATTTTGGTGAAAGTCCTTGGTGCTGTTGAAAGACCATAAGGCAGTGCATTAAATTTGTACGTTATGTAACGCCCACTATTATCCTCAAAATTAAAATTAAGATATTTTTTGTCATCAGGATGTACGGGAACTAAAAACTATGACTCTTTTAGGTCAATTGTAGCCAGGTAACCGTTAATACGTAGTAAACTGGCGGCTGTTCTATGATCTTCCATTTTAAAATGATCTTTTTGTACCAATTTATTAAAAGTCTTTAAATTTAAAATGAATCTAAATGTACCGTTTGGCTTCGGGGCTAAAAATATCGGCGATAAATATTGCGTTTCTTCATTATCACTGCACACTGACACTGCACCTAAGTCAATTAAATAAGCAATTGCAATTTTCATATTATTTTTCTCAATCGGAGAAAAAGTTTGGCGTATTTTAGATGGCATATTGGTTTGTCTCACTGTGGTAGTAATAGGTATACGATAGCCGTTAAGTATACAGTCTAAAACAAACTTATTTTTAGTTACATTTCGCCAGCAATCATAGTAATGATGTAATTTGCCCGCGTGTACCTGTACTAATGTCGCGTTGGAGCACGTCCTCTCGCTGACTGCTGCCTGATCTGCGACCCCGCTTGCGGTGGCGGGGCGAAGGCGGCGGCGGTGCCGCGTATGTCGTTGGAGTTTGAATTCTCCGGTAGTTCGTGTTCGGTGTCGATCTGCTCGGAGTGTAGGTCCCCCCTCGCCCCCCTCTGTTGGTCGACGAGGGATATCGAGGAGGGTTTGTCCAGTTTCCCGACTGTCGAACTTTGTTAGGTGGTTGAGACACAAATTTGTTCGTCGTCGGGGCATTTCTTTTTATTTGTAGACCTTGTTTTTCTATGGACTTAGCTGCTTTAATTTTTTCTGTTAGTTTGTTTCCAAATAAAGTTTCATCACGTTCTTCCTCATGTATTATGTTTGTAAATGACTTGTCCAAGCAGGGCGTTATTAGTTTTGTGCGTGTCTGTGTTTCCGTGTAGTGGAGATCACATAAAAGTCTGCATCCTTCTGACAGAAGTTTTATAACGTCGACTTTCTTTCCGTCATTTATTAACGTTGACATAGCTTTGGAAATAGCGGTTATTTCCAAGCCCAGCTGGCTTTGTTTCAACTCGATCTTCTTGTCTCTCGCTCGAACTACGTCGGCGACGGCCGCAGTGATTTCGGGGTTTAGACTTGGGGCTTTTAAAATCCGACAATTATCAGGCACATTGTGCTCTTTTGACAATTTCTCTTTTACTTCTTTTGTGAGGCCTTTACGAAGTATAGGTTGCCAACGTTGGGCTAAATCTGAGTGAATATTTTCACCATATTGGGGTATCTTCAGCTGGATCTTTAAGGGCTAACCGTATTTCGGGGTCTAGCTCCAAATTTGTATCAGTGGCTGTTTGAGGAATCGCTGTCTCATCTGTGCATGTAGGTGTGTCCTGGGGTAATCCACGGGAATTCCCATATTCTCGGTGGCCGCGAGATTGTCATCAACTATAATAGTTGAGTCTAAGTTAGCAGACATTTATATTTCTGAAAATAAAATGATGTTGTTTTTAATTTCTTTATTTTTATTTCTTTATTTTTTAGTAGAAAACCTTGTGTTTTCAACGTGTTTGCACTTGTTAATTGCCACTAGAAAAAATATGTTTCAACCTTCGTGTGTGACCCACGGTCAACCCCCAGGTTTTTCGTCGCATCATGTCTCGCCATCGTGTGTAACCCGCAGTTAACCTCCCGGCAGACTTACAGATGCTTTACATAGTTGAAGTGATTAATTTATAAAAGACACTTTATACAGCATGGACAGAACTTACCTTCATTTTCCGAATCCGAATAAATAATTGCTCGACGACGACGGCGAGCCGTTTGTTCCTTTTGTTGTTCTAGTTTCTTAATTTTTTTGTGGTAACGACTAATAAGAATGTCTTCACTTCTTCGTTTAGACATGATAAACTTGTTGACAAAGAAAATACTTATTTAAGTAGCGATGCGTGCGTCCTCTACCGCGCACGAAAAAGTAATGACCATAGATTACTATATACACTGGAATAGATGGTTCACTCTTGTCTTTTTATAAAGCATAGATAGTGCTGCTGTCGGCGGACGGCTACTGGAACTATTTTGAAAGCGGGAAATTTTGAATACATACGATACTGAGGTATCTTTGCCTGTTTCAGATAGCTTTGCGCGCAATTTGAGTATTTATTTTCCTTTGAAATTGGGGACAAATTTCAAAGAAAAAAAATACCCGCTGTACGCAGAGCATCTGAAATAAGCGTGTAAGTGCAGTCAGTGCAGTAAGTGATGGTATTCAAAAGCTTTGGGTGAATAATAAAAACATTATCATGAGGTTTTACAATATTTCTATTTTGTTTTTATACATTAAGCGCTGAGCCAGTCTGCCTGTACCTTAAACCTTTTTTATTTTTTACATATTTGTTGGCAGCCATTTTCATAAGACTGCCTTCATGCTCGCCTATGTCCCTTTTTTGCAGAATTTGATTTATTTCTCGGCACCAGTTGTTAACGAAAAATATCACCGAATGCTTCACAATAAAATGGCCTATCTCTTTTTTATGCATTTCGCAACTAATAAAATTAAAATTTATTGATAAAGAAATCACCATAATTATATATTTAGTGATGCCTTTAATTTCGCACCTTTTGTCCAGTATTTGCTGGACGATATTTTCCATTTGAAAAAATATTTTAAATAAGTCTTTACTGGGATATGAGAGCCAAGTTTTTTCTTTGTTATATTCTTTTGTTTTTATTAGTTTATGAAATGTTTCATTTCCTTGGCTCTCCATAGTGGCTTTACAAATTTGGCATGATTTATATATTTTTCTAGCCTTTTTAACGAGCCAGCCGCTACAGTACCCTACTGCTGCGCATTTTTCGATATCCTCCCTGGCTTTGCTTTTTAGTAATGCCTCGACGTTTGTTAGCACAATTTGAAGATCTTCTTCGAAGATTGTCATTTCAGCAGTCTCGTTAGAGATCCCTTTTTCTTCGAAGAAGACCTTCAAATTGTGCAATGAGTCTGCATCATCTTTTTCACAATTAGCTCCAACTGAGTGAGCAGACGTCATGTTATTTATTAATAACGTTTTATAGGCAGACTCAAAAGCCGAGGCATTTGGCATTATATTACTAAAGCCGTGGGACCGTATAGCTCCGAAAAAGTTTTCGACAGGATCCTGATTAAAATGGCGCAGCAATAGCGACCTGAATCCCAGGTTATTAAAATGCTTTACAATCATTTGGAATGCTTCAATTGTCTTTATCCAGCTGGACAAAGAGGGCACTGAAACATGGTTACCATTTTTCGCCACGTATCTCATGCTTTTCAAGACGGGCAGACTAGCTCTCCATAGTGCAAGGTGGGGCGATCGCGGGGTTACCGCACACCTCAAAAACTTCCCATCTTTGGCGTCGCTGGAGCTACCGTTGACGGAGTCGAACAGGTCATCAAAAAAAAGCAGAATTTCTGCAATTTCTTCGCTTCGTTTCGGAAGTACCCCTTCATCTGAAAGGAGAAGATACGTTTTTATAAATAAAAATAAAGTTTTATTTACTTACGGAAGAATCAGCCACAAAAAAAAAAAACTACGATCGTGCTCTTTCTTGATAAGTACTAAAATTTATGATAATTTAGTAGTTCATTAACTTAAAATAAGAGTAGTTTCATATAGTTAACTGACTGGCGAACGAGTTAGTCTGAGTTAACAATCACTTGGTTTTCTTATATATAAAAGGAAGTTGGTTCAGTTAGAACATATGTAAATATACTTTAAACCACTTTCAACTAAACTAGGCATCCAAAGTGAAGGATAAACAAAATTAATGTTCATGTTTGTAATAATACTTACTTGCCAAAAAACAAAGTGAAACTGCGACTGTCCTGCTAAAAACTTGCGTACAGTTTTTAACTTTCATCTTTGGTATTAGCGCAGGCTCGACGTGTTGGGCCGTTAATTTCGGTACCATGCGCAGACCATTGTAACCTGGTGCTCGTCGATATAACCGTTGTAGGTCTTCCCATTTTGCCACGCCTTTTTTTCCATTTTTGGTATACTCCAGATCTTTCGTTAACAAATTATTTCTTATACCCTTTATCAAGTGAGGTGGGTCGTATAGAGGAAAAACCTTTTCGCCCTCGATTTCGAAGAAGTCTCCTCTATATTCTTTGTTTCTTCGTATGTACAGCTCTTTGGTATCCAGCAAAAGAGCATTTATTGCAGCAAGATTAGTTGTTCCTTGATCGCACACGGTTGCAACAACTTTAAGCCCAGCTTCCTGCAGCCTCTTAATACATTCTTTTATTATTTTTTTAAGTTGCAGCGTTGGCGTAGTCCCTTGACAAAATGTATAAGCAATAGGCTGCTTAAATTTTTTTATGACGCCTCTCACCATCATGACCAAAGCATGGTCACAGAATTTTTTATTTCTGTTCTCGCCATCATCACCAAGTCCATTTATCAAATCATTACTTCTGTCGAAGTTCACGCTCGCAGCTACAGCCATTTCGTCAAAAACTAGTGTGCAGTATCTGTGAGAACTCGGAATCTTTTTCACTTTTTTTTTTAATTGTTTAAACATTGCTTCATCAATACCTGGTCTCAGTTGTACTTGAGCCAACAATCTTTGTAGCGTTTTTGGATTAGGCAGTACACAGAGTTGACTCAATAGTCTGTATGCCTTGGGACTTGGTTTATAAATAGAAAGTGCCATGATTTTTTGCTCACGCGTAAAACGTCTTCCACGTCCTTGTTTTTTCGCCTGCGTTATTTGCATTTCAAATATTAATTTCGCAGTTTTTGACATTTTTTTGCCAAGAATTTCAAATGCTTTCGACAAAGTTAATTTTTCAGCTATCGCAAGTCTTTTCTTGAAGGACATTCTTTCCGTTTCCTTTTTCTTTAATGTCATCTTTAACCTGGAGATTGACTTAAGTAAACTTTTCTCTTCTGCATCAACATAGCAGTGTCCCTTTGTGGCCTTAAAGGTTGCTTTTTTTCGTGGCACAGCAGCATGTGAGATTTCACCTGAAATTTGATTATTTTATTAGGATTAATTCCAGTGCAAAGCAATGTCTCAAAGTTGACTTGAGGTAATGGACATCTTGTATGTCTGTCAACAGCTCAATGGAGCACACCTACACTAAAACAATACCCAAGGAAAGGAAGTGTACAGTTGTTTGTTTCCGGAACTACTGAAAACTCTTGCCTTCCTGTTTCATTTCAGAGGAAACTACCAGGGGCACTTGTGATTTTATCACTGTTTCGTTCAGTCTTTTGAGGTATAGAACTGAAAAAAAATTAGGAAACTATTTAATTACCTTCTTTGGCCACATCAATAGTAGCAGGAACATTGTATGCTGTAGAAGATGATTGTTTTAGGGCCCCTTGAAAGAAAAAAGAAAATCATGTGTTATAATATAAATGGTTTCAGATCTAACTAGTTTTGACAGCAATAATTATAACAAATTTCTATACAATGACGTGACAACTTGTAGAGGAATCTTAATTTTGCTATTTTTTAATAAAAATGGATGGCAGTAGTAAAATACTGCATCTAACGTGGAACGGAAATGGAACAACTGATAAATTTTTTGCTACAATTTATTTGAGATTGCAGTGTAATAAAAGATTGAGAAGAAAACTTCCCAAAAAAGTATTGCAAAAATGCAAAAAATATTATAGTAAATTGAATTGTAGGTACCTTCATTCTCTCCCAAATTTATTGCAGGTCGGTCAACATCCATTGGCACAGGAACATCACCAGTGCCAGACGAGGATTGTGGGGATGCTAAAAAATACATACAATATACATATCATTATACTATCACCAGCTCTAAGCTTTGTGGAACTTTTTCAAAACTCATTTAATATTCTTATTCTTCTTCTTCTTAATGCAATGGTGCAAATTGGACTTCCAGTTGACAGCTTTATTTATGATTTATTAATGCTGTTGGTATGTGCTTTTAATATTTTTGCAGTACATATTATGTATGTAAATATGTACATAAAAGAATATTCATACTAATTGATATGCTTATGCATTGCCAAGCAATAATTAGCGAAAAATGCTGTGTACTTATATGGAGATGGGCAGTGTGTAACCATAAATGTATAAGGTACCTACCTGGCAAATGCAGAGTTGGTATGGCACTTCTAACCAGTCTGTTTTTGCTCCCATGGTATTTATCTTCAAAGTGTCTATGGCACACTTTAAATTTTTTGGAAAATATATCCAAGTCATCTAAGCCCTCAAAGCTAGTTCCAACTCTTGTTTTCCATGTGAAGAAGCGATCACCATCCTTAGAAGGATTTGGGAACTTATGCAATGGGATACCTTTAACAAAAATGTCATAGTTAGATAATTCAATTCAAACTAATGTATGTAACACAACAACGAGCATAAAGAATGAGAGGCCAGTACATACCATCAGAGACTTTAGTTGTACAACCAACCACACAACACCAGTTTTGTGACATCTTGGTACTTGGTACAGAGTCCTGTCTCGAAACAAATGCTGCACAAAATTAATAATATGAAGAGTCCTATCTCAAAACGTGAGTTCTTATCTCAAATTCACTAACACTGGGAGTCCTGTCTCAAATCACTGGGAGTCCTATCTCGAATCACTTGGAGTCCTGTCTCAATCAAATTATCGTAGAGTTGAACTGGAGGAACAGTATTGCTCGACTCACAGATCACGCCTACCACGAAATAGAACACAAGCGGAGCGCAATAAAACAGAAAGAAAACTTGGAAAATTACGGAAAAGAAACGAACGAAGCATTCAAAACTTTTCAGTTTGACGTTTTTTAAGTGTTGCCACTAATAGCAGAAAAAGTACCATTAGGTAAAAAATAATTTTATTTTCTGCTTAAACGACATTTTATTTAATACTAAGAGAGTATAAATTGTAATATTAAGTAATTAACAATTCACCAAAGTAAAAAAAACTGTACAAATTAATAAAATAGGGAAATAATAGGGCATTAGTTTTCTACCATGGGCAATTTAATTTCAGTTGCAGCCACACAACGATGAAGTCGTACTCTAGCCGTCCGCTAGATGGCTCTGTTTTTGAAAAAATCACGATCATTCTAAGTGTCCACAGCATGGTAATGACTCGATTCGGGAAGTGCGGGAGGGTAGGTAACCGGTATATCGATTTTGTTGTTATTCGATTTTCAATCGATTTGAATCTAAAAGTGTGCGAATCTACCTAGTACAATAAAGTAAACTACCTGGTAATCTAAACCTATCTTACCTATATCTGAAGAATGGAGCTATGAAATATAATAGAAATATGTACGACAAGGCTCCCTGATCAACTTGATGTTGGCCGGAGTTCTAACAGACCGAGGAGGTATTCTTCTCTGGCGGTCATCAATAGAATAAGTCTCCATATGCCGCTAGAAACGAAATTACAGCTGGCCCTAAGACATTTTATTCCATTTAACATTTCCGGAATATTTTTTCTAGCTATAAAGCTAATCATGTAAATAATCTACGAAACTATAGTAGATCGCAAGTCTTTTGTTCCCAAAAGTCATCATAAAGTTATTAATTTTTTTTGTCATCTTGAAAATTTAATTGTAAGCAATCCAAGCGAAGAAGCCAGTCCGACAGCAAAATATAACACTTTGTTGTAAACTAGTGACAAAACGTATGAACAGACGGTATGCAGAATAATTTGGTGAATCATTTAATAGATCAAAAGGAGCGGTCATTTGCTATCTATTTAGCCATAAAAAACCTTGCCCCACTTTTCTTCTCGTCTGTCATGTCATCTGCACTCTTATAGCCGGATTTTCATGATCTTAGTACACTCTGACCGAGTGACCTATTTTATGCTACTGCGCTGCGGATGCTACTTGTATCCTGTACACTGGCGATTTTAGTTCTCTTTGGTGAAATCAGTAAGTTTTCACTAAATGGTTTCTAGTTGTCTTAGCTAACTAGATGATCGCAAAAACGAAATAGCGCTATGTTTGTACCAACTACCAATCTTATGTGTCCTAATAAATTTTACCAAATTACTGAAGTCATTGAAGGGGTATTCATGACTTTTTCTATACCTACCATTATGGGATTCAGACCAGAGAACTTTGTTAAAGAATTTGAAGATCTGGAGGTTTTATTTTTGATTTTATGAAATAGAAATAAAAAAATAGAATAGAATAGAATAGAATATATTTATTTGTCTTCAAGCGAAATAAGACACAACAATCACTTATACTAGAGGCATTAATGACAGTTTAAAGAGACTATTATTTAACAGCTTATAAATAACAAATGAAGACAAAAAGGTCTGTGCCTCGGCTTGTAACTAATGTACACCAATATGCAACTAGTTGCCGATTTTCAGGCAAGGCCTTTTCTTAAACTAAATTATACCTATCTGGGTATAATTAAACTAATGTTATAAAGAACACACGCGCATGATGATGATGATCTTTGAAAAGCTTTGTTATGTGTATTGGAGATTATTTGGTATATGTAAAAAAAGTTTAGATCGTTATGTGAAACTGGGACCAGGATTTTTTTAAGAGAATTTTGTGTTACTTTCAAACACAATATTTTAGGGGCATAATGTGTTGCAAATTAGTTGTATGTGGGGTGGTATTACAAGGATTAAGTCGAATTTCTCATCACCCTGCAGCAAGTAAATGTCCTTGTCGTGCAGAGTAATTTAATTTGACTGGAAGAAAAAAGTGGTCATAAAAAAGAAAAATAGAGGAAGATTCGTACAACATACAATGTATAAAAGAATTGTGATCTAAAACATTTTTTTTTATTACAGGGACTGGTATGACGAGACAACATGGTGTTTTTGCTTCCTCGATCATAGGTGTAACAGCGCGTCATTGGCGACATATTCAATGGCGGCACTAATTCTGCCAGGCATGCTATTGTTAATACGCGGCCATTGATTCGGTATGTGCAGCACTTATCAAAGGATCGTGAATCGGATCGGATTTGTAAACCAAAATATCACAAATAAACATGATTGCTAAAGCAAGCTTAACTTAGGAATTATTTTGTTATGGTCAGCTTATCATCGTTAATTTATTAGTTCTTGTATATTTGTCTTGTATTATATCAACCTCGATACATCTATATGAATAGCGCCACCTTGCTTTACTTAGTGAGAGAGACTGCTCGGTTCCCGAAATAGGAGTTTTTGTCTTCTATCAGTTTTTCAGTATAATATTGTTTATATGTTGGGAATTCCATAGTTTTACTTCGCGCCGGTAAATCATTGTCCGCCATAGATGTTTCTCCATTATATTTATAATGTATACTTTTGACTCAATATTTGGTCTATTAGCCAGCGTCTACACCGAAGAGACGTAGGCAGGGGGTGCGGAAAAGACTCAACACGTTGTATAGAATTCGCGCCCCTACGTTGTATAGAATTCGCGCCCCTAGCCCCGTCCAGTGGGCTTCGTCCTGACCCGTCAGTATGTTATTTGAAAAGATTTTCCGCGCCCCTGCTGTGTGGCCACTGGCTTAGTAGTACAACTGAAAAACTGAACCACCTGAAACGAAAATTGTACCTAAATGTTACATATGCCCCTATATCTTTAGATTTACAAACTCTAATGGATGGGATTGAGTAACTTTATTTGTTATTATTTCAGTAATAGCGGTAGGACATTTTACAAATTTCAGTTTACAATTTTATAGCTGGCATGATTATTGGGGCCATCCATAAATGATATTACAAAATGAAACTATGAAACAAAATGTTTCATAGTGTGACAAGAAGAAGGGTTATAAGCTTTGTTAGAAAGGGCTATAAAAATCTGAGCTCCAACAATGATTTTATCATGTTCTGTGATTTTATCTGTGTAAAGTTATTTATGGATGGCACCTTATACAGACTTATATGAGTGTAACTGTAGAGTATCATTTACGCCAAACACTATATATCTCCTTAGATGACACTGGGATTTCACTGAAAGCAGATCAGAGTAGGATGCAGAGGTGAGGTAACTGCAGCATATTATTAGCATTGTGTCCGTCCCGCCATAATATTTAAGCGTGTATTACACAGGGTTTTTCACTGAAAGCAGAACAAAATTAGGATTCAGATCATGACACAAGCTGAGTGTAACTGCAGCATAGGTTTCTCCGACCATAATATTTAGGCATTATGATACAGGGATTTCCCTGAAGATAGATCAGAATTAGGAGATCCTATGACACAAGCTGAGTGGAGTAACTGCAGCATAATATTTAGGCATGTATGACACAGGATTTACACTGAAAGAAAATCAGAAATATAATGCAGATGAAATGACATATATTATGCTACGCCGACTGTAACAGCGGCATAGTAGCATGTATCTGTTAATAATAGCTTTTAATTATGACAGGGTTTTCCCTGAAAACATCAGAAACCAAAACAAATCAAACATGCATTACATTGTTAGCAAAAGCGTATTTTATTATTTTACTATATTACTTATGACCCATTTTTTGCCAAAGACGAAACCCTTGACTGCCAGGTTTGGAGTCTGTCTTGATTGAATAAATAATTGGTCTGTGTCACAATCTTATTACTATAAGGAGATCTGACTATTTTGCGAATCTATGGGATTCCATTCCTACTTGCATTATTTCGCATTTATTACAATTACTATGTAAGGAAGTTTTTACAATCCTTAAAAGTCCATATTGTTTTACGTTATAGGCACAGTTTCGTCATATCATTAGGCATTGATATAAGTATAGTCGCGTGTGTGCACCGAGAACTATTCCTGGGATTCGCTCAAAACGATCAATATTTATTTTTGTCGTCCTATAATACTCGTATAGGTAATGTTTCACTGGGATCTAGCATGTCAATATAAATTAATCGTCTCGCGAGATCTTCGTCTTAAAAATATACGTTTATAATACGCATTTTGTTTCATTGAGGTGTATTTTCATAGTATTAATGTGTAGGTGTAATGATATTGTGAGTTTCCCATTTTTTACTAGAATTACCTATTCTACTAAATATTAAATCTATTTGGATTTCTAGAATTTCCTTCGTAAAAGAGTTGTGTACCACTCCACTGCTGTATTTCCTTCGTAAAAGAGTTGTATACCACTCCACTGCTGTACGTTGGTGTGGACGTACGAAATTAATGACTAGCTTCACACGTCGCTATCTAAAAATTGCCCCGATATATTTGCTCCATTTCTTTTTACAAAATGCTGCTTGTAATTTCTTTTTAAAAGTGCTACTAAATCTTAACTATCTTAAAGTACGGTTAATTTATTGTATTTAGTAACATAATTACCTACTAAATGTTCTGTTTTTGTGTGGATTGAGGGACTACAGTAATATGCTTGTGGTTTATTTTATTTTTCAACCTTGTGACATGCTATTTTCTAAGTAAGCTTTCCAAACTATTTAGTTAAATCTATACGTAGTTAAGGCAACTGAATTTTCTAGGTCCTTCCCGAAATCTCGCCTGTAGGGGACCACACTTTACATTTGTTTTAAGACATCTTCTAAATCTTGGTAAACTTTGGTTTCGCGAAAAAGCTAATTCCAGAAGTAGTTATTCGGTCCACACACACATTATGTTAGTTGCAATGTCGCCCATAACAAAACTCTGCACGTATTTTAAGGTTGACGTGCTGCCGACTGCAGCTCACATAATATCCGTTGCAGGCTTGCAGCAATTATAACATAAGATAAATTTTATATTGTTTTCTATATACTTACGTATTTTTTTCATGGGCCATCTTTCCGTCGTTAAGCGTCAATGTGTTGTACCTAAATTAAGTAAAAAGATGTATAATTCTTATTAGCATATTCTTGTAAAATAAATGTCATGTTTTTTATAAGCAATTCCGTCCACGAAAAGATCAGACTACTATTTAATAAAATACATAATTTTTATTTAGAGTTTTTTTTATAACGCACTCGTTTTACAATAACGCAATCTGTAAAAGAGTAACTAAGTATGCTGTACCGATGCTAAGCAAGGTGACAATGAAATGAGCGTTAACATTGAACAGGTCGTAGACAGCGAATGTAGGCGGTGTATGCTCTAAAATACTCAGCATTCGCTTGGCTTTCTTCCATAATGGCCCTGAAATCATAAAAGGATGAGTCGTTTCACGGACACAACAATACAAAGTGGTCTTAGAAGACTGGAGCTTCGCGGTCATCCGCCACGGGACAGGTATCGCCTAGTGTCTGTAGGTATATGATCTAATATTTTATATGGCAATAAAAGTTTTCATCTTTTATTTTTAATGTAGTTACTCATAAAAACATATAAACAATGAAGCGCTCGTCGCCTAGTTGAACCGAGTGATTGGAATCAATCACTTGAATTAAGCAACAACAGGCCCGGTCAGGTGCAGGATGGGTGACCGTCCCGTGATTACCGCTAATGGCATTTTTTCCGAGCGCTTCCGTGCTTCGCAAGGCACAGTCGATGGTGCCGGCTGTCATATAATGATATTCGTTAAGCCATGTCAGAGACCTTATGAGCGGCTTGATAAATTTTGATAGTAAAGCCCTTCAGTGTCTTACAATCCTCCACCAAACCGTACTTGGCCCCCGTGGTAGAGTATGGGCTAACCTTCCTGCGATGCAGGAAAAGACCCATGCCCCAGTAGTGGGCACATACAGGGGTTGATATCAACCTACACTGAAATCGCGAAAAAAGTATCAGCTGTTCCAAACTACTAAAACTTAGCACTAAAAAGCAGTTCATCTAAGTCGGTGAGGTCCTAACCAGTACCTACCTAAGTTAAGGAAGGGTCGTGTTAGAAAGTGATGAAAATTATTAAGGCGCTCCGGGGTGCTAACTGCGCGCCACCAATAGCAAAAAATCATAACTTGTTCTATAAAACCTTGTATCTAAAAGTGAACATGAGAAATCGTAACAACTATTTTTAGAACCTAGAAACATAGACTAGAACTTTAATCGATTTCCGCCGGCCGTTTTTGGCGGAAAGTTATTAAGTCCTTGGTTGTAGATTTTAGGTTCTAGACTAGGTTCTAAAAATAGTTGTCATAGTTGTTCAGATTTCTCATGTTCACTTTCAGATAAAAACGTATTATAAATTATTAAGTAATGATTCCTTTACCATAGGACGATAATTCATAAAAGTCATACCAACTAAACTTAAATACCTCCCTAACTAACCGGTCTAGCGACTGTATGCTAAAATCACTCACATTCAGTACACATTTACCTACACAATTGTAAATTATTTGTTACTTTATCTCATGTTTACGATTTGTGTTAAAATATTTTCTGGCTTTTCGGGGTTCCAAATGCGAACAATCCAATAATGTACTGTAATAATAAAAATCTTAATTTTTAATTGAATTCTAAACCTTTTCTAAAAAGAATAACTCGAACCTTGCTAAGCTTTCCGTCTATAAGGCGTTACCTTGAAGTTATGGCTTCATAATGTTGAGTCCAATTTTATGGTGCATTTGAAAAGTGTTTCTAGAGAAAAAAAATACCATTTTAATTAATTTTTTAACATGACCTCAGCTATGGGAGCACATAGTCACGATAAAAGTTTTATTTCACTATGAGTTAGCGTCTCGCTTTATAGATGAAATAAAGCAAAATTGCGCTAGCCGATAATGGGATTTTATCGTGACGTTGTGCTTCCCTAGCTGACCTCTTTAATGCAATTTCTCCATTGCAATTTTGTCACGCGTCTGCAATAACAGTACAGCAACCGTAGAGAGTCATCTTATTGAGGTTCTGGTCAACGCGTTGCAAAGCCACGAGCTCGTTACCTACAACTTTATGAAACAGTCCCATATAGGTTTTGGGTTATTCTTATCCATTATCAGATCACGTCTCCGAAAATCTTTTTGCGCGAGCATCTTTTTGATCCTGAGTTAAGTTGTGCGGGATCCAACGCGAACAAATTTTTTTTACAGACAAATGTTCATGTTCATGTAATATCCTATGAATGCTCGTCATACATATGCCCAGAATAGCCTCTATCTCGCGATACGTAACATGGCGGTCTTGCATTATTAGTTTTCGCACAGCTTCAATATTTTGTGGCACAACCACCGATTTCGGGCGACCTTCTTTAACTTCGTCCGTGAGCTTACTGCGCCCGCGATTAAACTCACTAAACCAGTGATACACAGTCGTTTTTGATGGAGCTTCACCACCAAAAGTCGAAGTTAATTGATCTACGCACTGTTGTTGCGTTAAACCACGTCGAAAATCGTAATAAATCATAGCACGAATATTTTCACGAGTGAGTTCCATTTTTTCAGCGATATGACATTTTAAACCCAACAAAAACAAAACACTAACGTATATAAGAGAAAAATATTAGCGGCCAGTACCTGTTTAAAAAAAGAACGAGTTTGACCATGGAGGTCAGACATTGCGTTTAAAATTATTGGAATCCCAGATTCCGCAATAAGTAGCAGCCTATGTATATATAAAAATGCACAACAAAATATTACCTAGGTAGATATGTGAACAAGGTTTTATTTTGTAACTTGTCAAGTTTGGTTCTTTGTACGTAGGTATGTTTTTGAGGTATACCTACGTATCACCACTTTTATGGGACAATATAGTAGGTATCCTATGCGCTAGGAACTCCACCAATCCACTAGGAGCTGGGAACACCATGTTCCTAGCCTAAGTCCCTAATTATTAAGCCCACTCTCCCTCTTTCCCTCGAACGCATTAAGTTCACAATGCAATGGTACGTTTAAATGATGCTTTGCTAGGTAAATGCTGGTACGTACATTTTGCTGAAATCCTATTATTAATACTTCAAATGACAGAATCATCCATACAACGCCAGCGAACACTTGCAACATTATCTGAAAAAAAAGGAGAAATAGCATTGTTTAATTAGATCACGAAAATAAGCATTAGGTATAGTTAGATAGACAGTATTTTTTTGCTTTCAAACCTTTCTTTCACGTTTCCATAAGCGGATAACCACATTTGTAAACATTGCAGGTAAACGACTGGTTCTGACATGATATCGGTAAATCCAGTTTCTTTTAAAATAGAATAGAATGCATTTATTGACATATTAAGACAAAGGGTCGAGGTTGATGATGAGATATTTTTATTTTCTCTATCCAAGGAGTTTATACCTCATTATCAGTACTTAATTGAACACCCCTTTTATTTCACAAAACATAATGAGTTGAAGTAGGAACTGCCTGAAAATCAGTGCTGAATGCTCACTCCCTCAGCAAAACGCTGAGGTAGATGTCTTTTCAAAGGGACCTTTTGTGGCAACTTAGACACACCACAGGCTAAATCGATGTTTTGTCTGTTGTGTAGGTAGTTATGCCCTCTGCAACCCCCTCTACCATACCTAAGCTTCAGCCTAAAGTGCTGAGTGTAAACATGTAACAAAGTAATATTACACTATTTTTATTTTTAATGCACTAACCCGTGCTAAGGAACAAATTTAAAAACCTATTTAGAAGTTAAAAATTTCACCCATGCCGGGATTCAAACCCGCAACCTCTGGCTATCCGTACCAGCGCTCTACCAATAATGCGCTGTAAGTAATGCAATTTGCTTAAGTCAGATGTCGCTGCATGTACGTAATACAGAGAATATTGTAAAGAGGTTCGAAATTTCACTGATGCCGTGAGTCGCCCATTGGCTCAATTGGTAGAGCGCTGGTACGGATAGCCAGAGGTTGCGGGTTCGAATCCCGGCATGGGTGAAATTTTTAGCCTCTAAATAGGTTTTTAAAGTAATATTATACAATGTAATGTAACCGTTTGAAGTGTCAGCTTCCTAGAAGGCAGGATGTTTAGACTAAGTAAAGACTCTCGTCGTCGAGTCCCTGTAAAGACTGCGTGAGAGCATCATTAGTCGTCTGGGCTCCGAATCGTCCAGTCGTTTTAAGAGTAATTTTAAGGTTTAGCTGTCGGTCCTCAAATCGGATAGGCATTTTAATTAATTAATAAGTGAATAAAAGTTGTTTTTAAAAACGAGTTTCACGCACCCAAAAACTTGTCTAGGTATTAAGTTTTATTTCTATTGTTGTTTATTATGTTAGGTACCTACTTCTCTGTTTTCGTTTCTGTTATAATAAATCTTTATTATTATTATTAAGTACCTATTGTATTATTTTTATGTAAGTAGGTATTACCTGAAACTCGAAGGCTTTTCTAAATAAATCAAAGCCCTCAAGAAGCATTCTCAGTTGGGTATCTGCGTTACTTGACGCAAAATTATGTCCATTTTCCGCAACCCATTTGTCCATAGTGTTGCCACCCCATTGATTGAGTTTAGTTTTCAGCCTCTGCCCTATTGTCGGTGCCTCTATTCGTTTATTTTCAAACGGCGTAAGTTGCGTTCTTAATATTGAGTTCAAATAACGCATTCTTGTCAAAAAATTGAGAGACATAAGTCGACATAAAGATAATTCCAGCCAAAAGGTCAAAATAATCCAAGCAGTGCTCAATAAAGGAATTTGGACATACATTCTCTTGTCGCTGATCCCACCGCTTACAACCAACGCAAAGATTGTTAATAACGCAGATAATTCGATCAATGCACCATTCAGAGTTATTTCCTGCACCTTCGTCTTGTCAATATTCATAACTCTGTCGGTCTCTTGAATATGCACCGACATTTTTACAGCAGCTTTCTCATCGAAGAATCTCACTTTTATAGCGTGACAGATGTAAAGAACAATTTTCATCATGATTCCAAATGTACACAATCTGTACAAATCGGGCCAATGACCGTAGATTTCAAGGTACACGTCACTTGTTAGGTAAACGGTTATAGATACCACGGCACATATTAGATATGGCGGTCATGATTCTGCCAATAGTACTTGGTCCAGTTGCAAAACGGTCTTTTATGATCACCCGACCAGAACTCAGTAAGAACTGTGCGTGGAAGTGAGATATAAAAAGGCTGAGAAAGTCATCTTCCAAAATGTTTGAGGAAACAATCTCGCTCTCCATCATGCTTCGGTCACACTGGTATACCCAGCTATTTGTTAGTATTTTCCTCCCTCTATCCACGAAATTAACGTGCTGCGACAAAGACTGTTAATGACGATCACAAAGTGCCCATCCAACTACGAAAAAGGTCATTAACGTAGTTGCTATGAGGTAAATAAATTACTGATTCCACCAAACAAAAAACACAAATGATGTTACGAGTATAGAAACTAACTAGGTAGGTATACCTGACGCCTTTTAGGTACTATATGTGTGTTACAGGAGGGTCAGATATGAATGAATGATTAACTCCCGTCTAGTCATACCTGATACAAAGATATTTTATTATGAGTCTAAATCAAACAAAAATATTAGACGCTTCATAGCAAATTCTTATACCTACAAAATGCATAAAACAGCTAGTTTCCAGACTTGGTCCTGAAATAAAAGTTGTTTGTAATGACGAGTAGAGTAGTCCTACCGAAACTTTCTGCAACACGCTGTAGAACTAATAACCATTTGGCAGGCACGAAAATATTCTAACGGTTGCTGTACAGGGTAACCTCGAATGCGCAATTTCTGAAACACGTCAAGTTTGTCATTTAGAACCACTTTTGTTTTAAGACTTTTGAAATATATTTTTTTACTTAAATTAATAAAAAAATTGGCACGCTCTAGAGCGTAACTTTCGGCGTTCTTACCAGAGTGCTTAGTGCGAGTTTTTTAACTACTCGATCGCGTTAACGTAAACTCACATTTCTATGGAATCGAGGAAGCGCCACCTAGCGACAAGTATGGAAATTAAAATTGGTGAGTGCGAGTTGTAATGGTTTACGTTGAGAAGTGAACACGTTTACCAGCCAAAACACGAATAAACGCGAGTGCGAGTTGTACTGTGACAGCGTTTTGCCAGTTCGAACGGTTAATTTACTCATACTCCCTACTCAATGCTCGATTAACGCGGTAGTAAAGTTATTCGATTGGATCTGTCAAACTCGCACTAAGCACTCAGAGCGACAAAACTACTTCCTGCCCGGTAGTGAGGAAACAGTAGTCGACAGAACAGAAATGTTGATACTGAAAATGTGGCCGGAGCCACCAAAAATCTGAAGATTGTCTGGTAGCTTTGAGCTATCAGGGATTTAATATAAGAGGATAAAAGAAAACGGTTAGTATTAAGCACAATCTTTATTACCTAACGTTTATTTACATACAGTAGCAATAGTATAATGGTGAAACTTTAGTATCTAAACCCAGACAATTTGGTACTTAATTAAATTTTGAAAAGCTCAGAGCAGAGCGGGGTCGCTACAGAAAGTGGTTCTTATATTGGTTCACAAGTTATACCTACTGTCTAAAGTTGTTAGTCCCTACTTAAAATCAGATTGCCATCAATTTCAATAATTATATTTATTACTCCTAATTCCCTAATTTATAGTTTAAATTGTTTCACAGACCTTGTCAAGAAGCACCCTTCATGTGAAGTCAATCCGGCAGCCAAATACAGCAGCTGTTTCTCTACAGCGAAAAGAGAACACTGTCCCAAACGAAATCTCCAAAAGTTCAATAAGCACTAAAGCTATAAAATGAATAAATAAATAAACAAAATAAATTGATAAATTAACCCTATCCAGCTGAAAGAAAGAAAATTGCTTCTATTAGAAGATTGCTAATGGCTTAAGCATGTGGCAGGCAATTATTAAATCAGGATAAATCTTACCGAAGACATTCAGCAACTAAGGATTGTCTCAACGCTGGTAATCCCTCCTTAATCCCTTAGCATGGGTCTGATATTTCCTGAAAATAGCCACGAATATGAGAGATGACCTAACCTGAATTGTACAAGATTCACACACAGCTTTCCATATAAGTATTTACTTACAGGGTCCCTGCTGCTACCAAATATGATTTAAATGGGCTGCTTCGACGCCATCTGAGCCAAGTCTGCTCACAATGGAGGACCAGACCTCCGTCAATCACCAGATGCTTCAAGCTACAAATTTAGCCAAATTTATACAAGCAGCCATTCATGTCACAACTCTCAATCTTCTGCTTGCTTGGGTGGCCATAATCCGAAAATTATTATCTCCCAAAACAATATTCCAAAATTTCCATATTGTGTGAATAACATTTACTTGTATTTTTTCATTACTAGCTGTATTTAGTCTTTGTTTATTATGTTATTATTTTTCTATCTTTTAATTAAATAAATGATATTCATCAATACCTGAAGTTACTATTTTTCCCTAAAATGGGGTAACTAGATTTCCTATGGCAATCCAAACAATGCAACAACCAATCTCAGGCGGCCTCTCAAAACAGACCTAAAGAAGAGATGTCAGCCTACAAAATTCTATGGTGCTACCAGAGTAAATCGAAACCTCAGCCGTTCAAGGCATTGGATAAAACACACAACGTGACACCAGTGCTTTGCTTAATTAAGATAGATAGTATTGATGTTTTAAAAATTTGCGCGCCTTTATGTCCGTTTTCTAAAAGTAAGCTTCGTGACATGTTTGGCATGCATGTGTTTGGCTTTGTGCTGCAAAAAAAGTATGACTTTCAACTTAAATAATAACCTAAGCAATTGATTTCCCTAAGGCTCTTAGCGTTCCGTAGTCAACAAGGAACTCTCACTGTTTCGACATATCTGTCAGTCTAGCTGTCTTTGGCTTAGGTCAAGTTCAGCAGTTAGATGTCATTTATCTCTTTCTTGAGAATTTGCCAAAATTTTCAAAGCAGCATTCTTATCGAGGCATCTCACATCTCACTCACGTTGTGATTCAAAATGTGCACAATGTGTAAAGATCATCATTACATAGACATTGACCGTAGGTTTTTTTCACTTGTAAGATAGGTACGCGGCTAGATATCACGGCACAAATTATGGTGGTAATTATTCTGCTAATAGTAATGCCTTACATGATCATCCGACTAGAACACAGTTTGAACTGTGTATCGAAATGCGATATTAAAGAACTGAAAACGTCGCGTTCCAAAACATCCGGTGAACATAACTCAATCTTCACCATGGTTCTGTAGCACTCTGAAATAGTACCTACCTAGTTTCTTCAATATTTAAAGACGTTATAAACGCGAGGCAACGCTCGCCTCACATCCGAGAGGAGTACCATTACATTTGAGTACCATTTAGGCATGTAATTGAGAAACTTTGCCTTTCATTTTGCTTACTTAAAACATCAGTGAATATAAAGTTCACATGTAAAAGTAAAGTAGTAATGTAGGTCGGTACATCAATGTGTTAGGGCTTTCCTGCCCTCTAATACATTGATGTTAGGTATATCAAGGTTATAATTTTAGGATAAAGAATCTTGTGCATGATTTACGTAGAGTAAAATCTATTTTGCTTCCCAAAAATCCTCACATTACAAAATAAATTATGTAGAAGAACGAGTTAATTTTTATGTGCATTTATTGTTGGTAGGTATTGGTATTGGTGACGGTTTGGGTTTCCGCAACTCGACTGCAAATGATCCTATTTTGCGTGAGAGGAAGGTGTTGTCCCCAAAGGAGCCTTAGTCCTGCCACCCCAGCTCCTCAAGGAAAGCCAGAAGCCTGCGAGTGACACTGCAGGCCTCCCTGAGTGTCCCTGGGTTTCCGAGGAGAGCCGTCCGTTGTGAGGCCAGCCCCGCGCATTCCACCAGCACGTGGGCGGCTGTCTCTTCCGCGTCCATGCACGCTCTGCACAAAGGACTATCTGTAACACCTATTGTGAAGAGATGTTTATTAAAGTGACCGTGACCGGTTAGGGCCCCTGCTGCTAGGCATTGCATTGCTGCCCTGGCTTGTCTGCAGTCCGTGCGTGAGGTCCAGTCATTGTTGTGTAACCTGTTGGTGCGTTTGCCTAGCCATGTTTTCAGTTGGCAGAAGGGTAGAGGGGCGATGGGCTCGGTTCCCTCCACTGTAGATCCGGAGCCACCTCGCGCGAGCACACCCGCTACGTCGTTGCCCCTTGAGCCACTGTAAAGTAAGGTTGTTCTTAGAACCTACCTTCGTTAGGGATTCGTGACACTCTTGGATTAGTCCAGAGTTGAAGCTATGACCTTTGAGAGCCAGTAGTACGGCTGCGCTATCAGACAGAATGTGGACGTTATATTTTTCTACCTCCCTCTGTGTGATAGCTTGTGCTATCACTTGTGCTTGTGATAGCAGCTCGTATGATACCCACACACTCGGCCTGGAAGACGGTGTTGTGGGCTCCTAGAGGTGTCGATATTTTAATGTTTAGGTCCTCTGAGAAGGCTCCCGAACCCGTACCTTGCTTCGTCTTGGAGCCGTCTGTGAAGACCATTAGGTCCTTGTTGCTGTTGTCTCGAGCTGGCTCGTCGAGTTGTATCTTATACTTTTTATCAAAGTATAAGATACCTTAGGTATCCTGTCGTTGACCGCTAGTAGGAGTGGCTCCTCCGCGGTTGGTAGATCTAGGATCCTGGTGTGCGGGGTCCCATTGTCGCTCCACAGCCCTAGCGTTCGCAGGCGTATCGCTGAGATTGCAGCCTCCTGCTGGACGTGTAGGTGAAGCGACGGTAGGTCTAGCATGATTTCCAGGGCCGCGGTGGGCGTGGTCCTCATGCATCCCGTTATTGCCAGGCAAGCCATTCTTTGGAGCCGTTGGTGTTTATTTATCGTCGTGACTTGTGTCGTTTTCGGCCACCACACCAGGGAAGCGTAGCTGATGATAGTTCTTACCACTGCTGCATACAACCACAAGGTGATCTTAGGATTTAGTCCCTAGGTCTTACCTATCATTCTGCGACATTGTGCAAAAGTGATGCAGGCTTTTTTCAGTTTGGAGTCGATGTGTTTGTTCCAGTTCAGCTTACTGTCTAGTATGACTCCGAGATACTTGACTTCTGTTGATAGCTGGAGTGTCGATCCAAACAGTCTGGGTAGTCTGAAGTTTCCCAGTACTCGTTTATTTGTAAACATTACCAGTTCGGTTTTTTCAGGGTTGACCGACAGGTTGTGTTCCGTACACCAGTCTTCCACGATACCTAAGGCGGCCTGAGTGACTTCACAGACTATCCTGCATAGTTACCTGATACTAGAATTGTCAGGTCGTCTGCGTAGCCGACTGTGTAGTAATTTCTGCTGTTCAGTGTCGTGATTAGTTTACAACAACATTCCACAGTAGTGGTGAGAGGACGCCCCCTTGGGGGCATCCCCTGGCCACCAGTGCCATGGTGGGGTCTTCCTTGGATGTTTTGATTACCCTTTGTCTCAGCATGGCTCCGATCCATTCCATTACGATGTCTCGATGTTGTGTCTGCCGAGTGCTCGGTTGATCTTGTGAAGCAGGTTATGTGAAACGCGCCCTCGATGTCTATGAATGTGCCTAGGCATACCCCTTTGTTTTGGATGGCCTTCTCCGCCATGGTGACTACGGCGTGAAGAGCTGATTGTTAGGGATTTACGTGAATAGTTTTTATTTCTATTAAAAATCACTTATGAACGATTCCTAAAATAATAATAATAATGGCTGAATGTTTTTACTTTGTTGTGATAAGTACTCAATACTGGTTTGATTTTTAAAAAGAGCGCTTTGGCGGCCATTCCCGGTAGAAACGTCACCGCTGAAGGTTGGCTCTGTTGCACAAAAAATTGTTAATTTTGATTAGTGCTGAAGAAAGTAAATGGTTTGTATTTGATCACAGCTGAGGAGTATTATTTCAGTGGGGTAACTAATAGTCAGAAGTGGTCTGAACAAAAGTTGGAGATATCTTGAGGTATGTAATTCACAGTATTTTGTCGGCCGTAAATCAAAAGTAAACAAGTAAAACATTCATGTATACATCCTAGATTATTGTTTTTTTACATGTTTAAATGGCTATAATATGATGTAAAGTTTAGTTGGACATTAGTGTGGCATAATACACTTAGCCACTTCCAGAATAATACAAAATAAAAGAGAAGTTAAATGTTTGTATCGGATAATCAACATTCACATCACATTAAAAAAATTTACACGAATACCTATATCTTAACGGGTTAGAACTCTTGTGTACAATGTAAGATTGTTTGTGTATGCGGAGCGCAAGTAGCAACGCTGCATCACGAACGGCAGTCGCGATTTCCTACCCTACAGCCAGCATTATTTAACAAGTATCGAACAAAGTGGATAACTCTCGATGTATATGCAACAAAACTCATTATTTTACATTTAGTCCATAACTTACTAGTAAAAAGATCGAGGGAACGATGCACGACTGGTAAAACTTCATCAAGATGAGTAAAGGAAAATTAGATACTAATCTACTAGGTTGGTGTTTAGAATAATGCGTAATCTAATTACGTACTGATCTAATTCGGTACATCTTACAACTTTAATGCTCAACATGGTTGTAGGTGGTCTAACTTCGTATTAAAATGAATTAATTCATCGATATAAACAATTCCATGATCTGAATAATTAGGAACGTACAAGTCTGGTAATACGAGTGGTATGCGAATTAATAAAATTGGTTTTACAAACTACTGCGATATGTTATTTTGTTTTTCTAATCTCTCTTTACAAACCGGACACGCAAGCAATGTTTCCTATATTCCTTAAGTACCTTCCGATTAAACAGCTTATTTTGCAGTGCCAGTATTCTGATCATATTTTTTTGTTTCTTCTCTTCCTACTAAAATTCTAAATTTCTAACCCCATCCTTTGACAAACTATTGACTTCTTGAATTTTTCACTGTCAAATATTTATTAGACTTCACTCACAGACTACTCGACCGTTACAATGATGTCCAGTGAAAGGTCTAACTATACACCCCCGATTGAAACTCGATCGTCACGAAGTCCGGATCGCAACAAAACACCTAAACATAGGGGAAGATCGATAAGTAGACTGAACAGGAGACAGAAGAAGCGTGACACTTACCGCAGCAGGTCACGGCGGCGAAGGGCCTCATCGTCTAGTTCAGATCAAAGTATAACATCTGAGAGCAGTGCGTTGGCACAGTATCGGATTAAACAAAAGGCGCGTTACGCAAGACGTAGGCCAAGTACGGACGATACTGACATCAGTACAAGTCGACGAGACCGCACACGTAAAAGGAAACGCGCTCGGTCTCGGTCTAGCTCATCCAATACAAGTGCGTCAACCACTGATGAGCGGTCCCGGCCTCGATTTCGGTTTTCCTCTAGACAAAAACGGAAACGATTGCGAACAGAGCCGACAAGCTCCTCTGAGAACAATCTTATGGAAAAATTTGCGAAGTTACTCAAGCATAAAGGAAACCACTTCGAGGGAGCGCACAATGTGATCCCGGAATTTGACCCCGATGCCCATTCGCAAACAGCTGTAGATTGGGTTCGTAAAGTGAATGAGACGGCACGGATATATAGATGGAGTGAAAGACAAATTATCTATTATGCAATACCAAAATTAGCTGGGCACGCAAAAAAATGGTATCAAGGTAGAAGTACTGTAGATTTAAGTTGGCGGCAATGGCAAAGAAAGATTATCAAAACTTTCCCAGATGATCGCAACTACGCTGATCGTCTAGAAGAAATGCTAAGCAGAAGAAGTAGACGAGAAGAACCCCTTGAGGAATATTTCCACGAAAAATCTCGATTGGTTAAAATGTGTGGCATAACTGGGAGAAATGCTGTCGATTGCATAATTAGCGGTATATTCGATAATGGCTTACGACTAAACGCTCAAGGTGGCAGCTTTAAAAGACCATCCCAATTACTCAAATATTTACGTCGCATATCAAAACGAAATACTCATGTGATGTTTCGGAAGGAAACATTGTTTGCAAAGAATGAATCGCAAAGTACCCGCAATATTGAGCCCAACCGCAACAATATTAATAGATTCTCTACAAACACTCGCGACAAAACGCAATTTGTTTTGCGGTGTTTTAATTGCTCTGAAGTAGGTCATACAGCCCGGCGATGCACGAAACCATTGAATAGATGTGACAAATGTTCGCGCCTAGGACATAAATCCGATGTTTGCGACATTGTCGAAAAGGCTTACTCGAAAGCACCGCAGTCTCAAGAGAAATCTGGTGCCAAGTCTAATCCTCCTCAGAATGTACTACAGATAACTTCCACCGACAAACCTAACAGTAAGTATTTCAAGTCCATAACACTGAATGGTAGACTTTGTTCTGGTTACATCGACTTTGGAAGTCAATGTACTTTAGTGCGTGAGTCAATCTCTAAAAACCTTAATCTGATCACAGACAATTTAGGGCTACCAGTTATTAAAGGTTTTGGGCAAGGCAGCGTTTCACCGTTAGGAAAGGTATCGATTAGCATTGTTGTAGATGCAGTTGAAGCAGACATACTTGCGTATGTCGTGCCCGACCATCTGCTTAGTACCGACGTTCTTATTGGGCAATCTTTAACGGAATTACCCACTGTAGTTGCATTTAAGACCTGTGAACAATTAACGTTATATTGTGATGGCTCTGACGTGAATCGTATAGACATTATGAATACCGAACAGGTAACGGTTGTAGGATTAAGGGACCTGGCAGTGCATACCGACAACGAGCATACGGGAATGCTGTTCATTCCTGGCTATGCCTGTATGCAATCTGGTAATGAATACATTATGCTACAAGGTTTATATCAATTCGAAAAAGGCAAAGGGCGTTGTCTTATTTTAGGTTTATCAAAAAAAGGGGCCACATTAACGAAATCAAGGTTATTAGGGCGAGCTGTTACGATAAACAAACCAGAACTGATTGGTAATTGTACTGAGCAGAACACCGTGGATGTTAAGGCTATCGATATCACTGAACAAATACCTCAGGTCGCTAGCAAAGAGCGCATCACACTGGAAATGCTTAACATCGGTTCTAAAGTTACGGACGAACAAAAAACGCGAATACTTGAGCTTTTGATAAAGTTTAGAGACTGTTTTGCTTTCAATACACAAGAGCTGGGACTTACAAATATTGCAGAAATGACACTTCGCCTTAATGACGACACTCCCGTAATTTATCGGCCCTATCGTCTTCCATTTAGTGAACGTGCTAAAGTTAGAGAGATGGTTGGTGATTTACTAGCTAATGGCATCGTACGTGAATCTCAGTCAGCTTACGCCAGTCCTATAGTCATGGTGCGGAAAAAAAACAATGAGTTACGTCTTTGTGTGGATTACCGAGCCCTTAACAAAAAGACCATCAAGGATAGCTATCCGATGCCGGTCATAGATGACCAACTTGATCGACTCAGTGGCAACTCATATTTTACTAGCCTTGACCTGGCATCTGGTTACCACCAGATACCCGTAGCCGAGGGGTCACGTCATTTAACGGCATTCGTGACTCCGGACGGCTATTACGAATACACAAGAATGCCTTTTGGTCTGGTGAATGCTCCGGCCGTCTTTCAGAGCATGATCAACAAGGCACTAGGCGCCAAACGCTTCGATTTAGCTATACCGTATCTAGATGACTTGCTATCGACAGGCAGAACGTTTGAGGAAGGATTTGGTAAACTCGAGTCTATCTTAGAGCTTTTACGTAATGCTAACCTCACGCTTAATCTTAAGAAGTGTTTTTTCTTTCAATCCGAGATTAACTATTTGGGATACGAGATATCGGAGTCTGGGCTTAAACCTGGTAGTGCTAAAATACAAGCGGTCTCAGAATTTCCAAAACCAACGAACGTTCATCAAATTCGCCAGTTTGTTGGCCTGGCTAGCTACTTCCGGCGCTTTGTATATAATTTTGCATCAATTATTAGGCCACTGACTCATTTAACTAAAGTTGGAGTACCGTGGCAATGGGGCGCCGAACAAGAAAATGGCTTCCAAAACATAAAAGCAAAATTAGTCTCGCGTCCCATTTTGGCGTTGTATAATCCTGATTATATAACTGAAGTTCACTGTGACGCCAGTAAGCATGGTTTGGGCGGCATTTTATTGCAGAAAGCCTCAGACGATGATAGTTTTCGACCAGTCGCTTACTTTAGTCGCCAGACAACTCCGGAAGAGGCATACTGGCATTCATATGAACTGGAAACTGTCGCGGTCGTACTTACCCTAAAGAAATTCAGGGTTTATTTAATTGGCCTGGAGTTTAAGGTTCTTACAGACTGCAATGCATTGCGCTCGACACTAACAAAACGAGACTTAATACCGAAGATTGCAAGATGGTGGCTAATGCTCCAGGAGTTTAACTTTACAATAGAGTATAGGCCTGGACACAAGATGCAGCATGTAGATGCTTTAAGCCGTAATCCGGTCTCACCACCTGACTGTTCTGAGGAATTAGAAGTTCTCAGTATTACTACTAATGACTGGCTTCACACGGTTCAGATGACGGATCCCCGTATAAAACATGTTAAAACTGTTCTAGAAACCAATGAAGCCGACATTAAAGACATAACAGACAATTACGTACTTCGAGACAGCAAGGTTTACCGACGCGTGGGTTCTAAATTAAAATGGGTTGTACCCAATTCGGCTCGTTGGAGAATATGCCAATTAAATCACGACGAAATGGGTCATTTTTCGACTGAAAAAACTTTAGAGAAAATAAGAGCGGACTATTGGTTCCCGAAGATGAAGCGTTTCGTTAAAAAGTACGTCGATGCTTGCATTAATTGTGCATATAATAAGGAGATTTCCGGAAAGAAGTCAGGTTTCTTACACCCGATTCCTAAGGTGAATGCGATATTCCACACAATTCACATGGACCATCTTGGCCCATTTATAAAAAGTAAAAAGGGAAATTCGTATATCCTTGGAATCATAGATGGATTTAGTAAGTTTATATTTGTTAGAGCAGTTAAAAACACACGCACAAAAACAACCATTAAAGTACTCGAAGACATTTTTGCGACCTTTGGTAGTCCAACTGTCATTATCTCAGACCAGGGTACAAGCTTTACCTCAAATGAGTTTAAGGCGTTTGTTACTTCAATAGGAGCCAAGCAGGTGCTTAATGCTGTAGCCACACCTCGAGCGAATGGGCAAATTGAGCGCTACAATCGGACGATACTTAACTCATTATCCGCTATGAACCATGGTCTGGATGAAAAAGACTGGGATCTAAAAGTCGCTAAGCTACAATGGAGTTTAAATAATACGGTTAATAAAAGCACCGGAAAATCACCTGCAGAGATTGTATTTGGACAAAGAATGTCAATTCAAGAAGAGGGTGTAATAAAAGCAGCCCTTGAAACAGAAGAGCAGATGTCAAATGTTGAAAGAGAAGAGACTAGAAATTCTGTGCAAGAAAGAATTGAAAATTGTCAAAAGAAAATGAAAGATAATTTCGACAAAACTAGAGCACCAACAAAAATATTTAAAGAAGGTGATCTTGTAATGATACCCAATCATAATCCTGAAAAAGGCAAAAGTAAAAAGCTAGCTCCTAAATTTAGAGGTCCATTTAAAATCAGTGCAGTATTAGACAAGGACAGATATGAAGTATCCAGTATTCAGGGGCATGCTCAACGAAATATTTATAAATATTTATATACAGGGAAAATATATAAATATTTTCCCTGCTGATCAACTGAAGTCTTGGATTTCCTTAAATGTATCGCCCGTAGTAAGTGGAGAAAGTGGTACAGATGGGGACAGTGAATAGCTGATTAACTACCTATATACGCGCGTTGATTAAAATTACATCGGAAATGCTTGTAACATAATGATTGGTGATATTGTGATGTAATATGTGTGACTTTAACGGGTTGATGACAGAAAACATTTTACGTGATTTTAACTCCCTCCATAACCTTTTCAGACTAGGTTGAGATTAGCCTAGGTAATCGGGAAGCCTCAGGCGATCTTTAACAGCTGGAGCAGGCCGTGACTTACGGATAGTCAAACGGAAGCTTGCAGCAGTTGTTAATCAGAAAACCGTGGCTCTCGGGTGGCTAGACGGGACCGGACCAGTAAGCCGTGGCTCTCGGGTGGCTAGACGGAAACTGGTAGTAATAAGATGTGTAAATGTATATAAAGATAGCTTTCGGATGGCTAAAAGGTCTATGATGCCGCATCGGATGGGATGGGTGGCTATTACCGATGAATGATCTTGTAAATGTGCTGTCAAATAATAAAAAAAAGAAGATAAAAGTGTGAACATTTTGTTTTGGTGAATTATGATGAATCGGATTTATCTTATAGTTTGCAAAGGTTCATGATTTGCACAAATTTATGAAATTAAATAGGTTAAATACCTACAGTCGATTAAAATTAATTTATCAGTCAATAATTGTATTAAAAAAAAGGTAACCTTATGCAATTTTGTGTAATGGTATTTTGTTTTATCTTGGCAGTTTTATTTTACTCTCATAAACCTCCATGAAATGATGTAATTTTAGTTTTGGTTTGTATCGATGGAGTTAAGGTTTAGGTAATTTTATCAGTAATGTTTCACTTACATTTATGGCATGGGGTCCATACCTCTCATAGAATGGCCGAGTTGTAATTCGGAATGGGGACATTCCTATTGCAGAATGGCCGTCTGTTAGGGATTTACGTGAATAGTTTTTATTTCTATTAAAAATCACTTATGAACGATTCCTAAAATAATAATAATAATGGCTGAATGTTTTTACTTTGTTGTGATAAGTACTCAATACTGGTTTGATTTTTAAAAAGAGCGCTTTGGCGGCCATTCCCGGTAGAAACGTCACCGCTGAAGGTTGGCTCTGTTGCACAAAAAATTGTTAATTTTGATTAGTGCTGAAGAAAGTAAATGGTTTGTATTTGATCACAGCTGAGGAGTATTATTTCAGTGGGGTAACTAATATGATTCTGTAGACTTGCCCGCACTGTATGCATGTTGGTTGCGGTGCAGCGCGGGGTGTTTAGAAGGGCGCCATCCCTCAGGTACCGGGTACCGGTCGCACACTCTCTCCAGTGTATTCAGCATATATCTATCTATCTATCTATCTATCTATCTATCTATCTATCTATCTATCTATCTATCTATCTATCTATCTATCTATCTATCTATCTATCTATCTATCTATCTATCTATCTATCTATCTATCTATCTATCTATCTATCTATCTATCTATCTATCTATCTATCTATCTATCTATCTATCTATCTATCTATCTATCTATCTATCTATCTATCTATCTATCTATCTATCTATCTATCTATCTATCTATCTATCTATCTATCTATCTATCTATCTATCTATCTATCTATCTATCTATCTATCTATCTATCTATCTATCTATCTATCTATCTATCTATCTATCTATCTATCTATCTATCTATCTATCTATCTATCTATCTATCTATCTATCTATCTATCTATCTATCTATCTATCTATCTATCTATCTATCTATCTATCTATCTATCTATCTATCTATCTATCTATCTATCTATCTATCTATCTATCTATCTATCTATCTATCTATCTATCTATCTATCTATCTATCTATCTATCTATCTATCTATCTATCTATCTATCTATCTATCTATCTATCTATCTATCTATCTATCTATCTATCTATCTATGTCCCAGCAGATCTCATTTGCTGTCACGTCTGTGATTTCCCAGTGGGTCTCCCGGACGATCTGACACCCGGGGAAATGGGTTTGGAGTAGTATTGCCTGAGCTTCCTCGGGGGAGCTCGTGTACGTATTGTCTGGTTTAAGTATAGAGCCTACCTTTTGTGACGTCCCGGAGGATAGTATCTTGCTCACTCGTGCCGCCGCCGAACAGGACTCTATGTCTGTGCAGAAGTTTCGCCAGGACGCAGTGCTCCAGAAGCGTATACGCTTCTTGTATTGCGCCTTGGCTGCCTTGTAGTTATCCCAGTCTAGATCATTACTGGTGTTCATTGCCCTGTTTAGTAATCTTCTTACTTTTTACCGAATCCGCTGCAGCTCAGCACCCCACCAGGATTGGCCATCCTTGGGTTTAATGAGTGGGCCGGCTAGGGGGCAGGTGTCATGATAACACTGCCTGGTTGCAGACGTTATGTTTGATACCTGTTGTTCGATGTCGATTACTCCGACTATTTCCTTCGGTACTTGCAGGCGTTCCAGGCTGCTGGAACGCCTGCTTCACTTGTGAACGCATGTAATACTTTTTTAGGTTCACCTTTTATGTTTTTTTTTGATGCACCGAAGCGCCAAAAGATGGTGGTATGGGTAGGAATCGGGAGAAAGCGGGATGGGTAGTGAGTGCATGAAAGCAGGAAGTTCGACTGATTGTTTTTGTTGCATTTGTTTCTGAGGGAATCAAATCAATAACGGGTGGCAACCTCGAGAAGGTTAGTGCCATCAGTCTTGTCTTGAGGGGTCACCACGAATAACGCTGCCCTCAAGGCCATTCTGCCAACTTATTGATTGGGATTTATCAACAAGATAGGTGTGCATCTAATTC
This sequence comes from Yponomeuta sedellus, assembly GCA_934045075.1. Classification (NCBI taxonomy): domain Eukaryota; kingdom Metazoa; phylum Arthropoda; class Insecta; order Lepidoptera; family Yponomeutidae; genus Yponomeuta; species Yponomeuta sedellus. The sequence goes on along the minus strand of OW203722.1, from coordinate 16,631,879 downwards.
AAGGAACAGAGAAGCGGTGCAGGGGAAAAAAGCGCGGGAAAATTAAATTAGAATTAGACCCACCCCTACCCTTGTTGGTAGGTAAAAAAAAAATAAAACTAGCAAAGTTAAAGAAGCAAAGTTGTTGGTAGGTAAAAAACTAGCAAAGTTAAAGACAGATTTTTGCCGCGGAATAGGCTTTTAGACAGTGTGGAAAAAAGTACCTATTAATTCTATACATTATATATATATATATATATATATATATATATATATATATATATATATATATATATATATATATATATATATATAATGTATAGAATTAAAGCTCAATTTAAAGCTTTTAAAGCTCATAATTGATATATATATATATCAATTATGAGCTTTAAAAAGTTTGTTTCTTTACTGTCACTAAATGTTGTCCGACGCCATATTGTTCAAGAGCTTTTTGGGGATTATTTTCAAAATGATTTTTTATTTGCTTAGGTAAAAAAAACTAGCAACATGAAAGTTATAAAAATTATCACTTTCTGTGCACTTATTAAACATCAACGAAAAAACCGAGGTGGTTTTCATTGACGTTATTCACTTGGTATTTGAAAAAAACTTTGCAGAGAATTTAAAAATTAAGGTAAGTAATAATTAAATAATAGGCTTGGCAATGAAATAAAACACCTCATTTAAAGCCCGGCGCCCGTACAAGTGTACGTGCCATTTTATATGGCAGTGTTATAGTTGGGAATAATAGTAAAATAAAACCTATAAAAGATAATTACTTATTAATATAAAAACGAAACTAAACCCAAAACCTATTTTCTAATTTAATAAAATATTTGAGCCAGACCGCTGTCGGGCGGTAGAGTACCGAGATGGCTGGCGGCATGGCCTCGCTGTATGGCGAGGCTTAACCTTGCATTTACACTACACTTAACATTATACACTATGAAACTAAATAGAGATAATCACTCGTATATTACATATGTGTGTCTCTAAGATCTACTACAAAAGTGCAATCTGCAAAAGAATAAATAAGTACAGAGTGCCAATGCTAAGTAAGGTTATAATTAAATGCCCATTAACATCAAAAAGGTTGTAAACAGAAAATGCAGGTGCATCTTCTAAAATGCGCAGCATCCTTTTGGCTTTTTTCGTGGAGGTCCTGAAAACAAAGAATGATACTTATTTGAGAAGATTTTTCGTGAGAACACTTGTCTGACAAAAGTGGTATATCGTCGTTGCAAAACCTTCTAGACATATTGGTGAAAGTAGCCATCCCTAGGTTTTATTGAATTTTCTTGAATGTAATTTCAAGACTTTCCAACTGCCTTTACTTGCAAATCTTTTTAATGGCAATGACGATTAATAAGACCCTACTTTAATTTTAATACCTACTTTATGGTATTTTTAGGATTTCGTAGTCAACAAAGATCCTTTATAGTTTCAGCATGTCTGTCAGTTTATGTGTCCGCGGCTTAACACAGAAATGACAATTACTAGAAAGCTGAAATTTTTCATCATTGTATGACTAAAGATTCACAGATTCTTTAGTCATACAAAAGTATCTATTGATGTTGTTTACGGACTGCCTGCCGCCAGAGCGTGCTAGGTCCTCTTCTTTCTTATCTACCTCGATGGATAGGTACTGTACAGCTGCCTTAATATTTCTTATGCGGATGACCTTTGTGCTCCAGAAGAACTTGAGAAGTAACACATCGCTCTGCAAGCTAAGCGCTCGACAGCGTTGGGGGATGGCCATTAAAAAAATTACGTACATAAACAAAACATGTTGTGTCCTTCTATATCACGGAACGCTGAAAAGAACTTGTGCTCTGTTCCGACGAATACCTACTTTATTAAATTGTTTACCACTTTTCTTCCACGCCTATGGTTAGTTTCGGCATTTTAAGTCACATGACTCACATGAAATTCAAATTCAATCCTTTTTTACGGCACCCCTAGGATTCTACCAATATCTAGTTTGTGGCACATGAAACTCGCAAAAACTTTAAACAGACCACGCTTGAATAAATGTCGAATAGTTTGACAGATATCGGTGTTCATAGAAGACTATTAACGAGAAATAAATTTAAATTTAAGTTTAAATAAATAAAAGAATAAATAAATAAAAGAAATAAATAAAAGATAAGTTTATATTTACTGCCCGTTAATAGTTATTTATGATTCTAGGGCGGTAAGGTGATGTTTATAGGCGAGTAGACGAATATTCTTACCATAGTCGCTGGTAAGCATATTCTGTGGTTACCATAGTTGTAAACATCAATCTAGCCGTGCGTTTATGAATGGCGGGCACAGGTTAATAATTTGGCGGGTAGTTTAACTAGAAATTAGAGCGATTAATCGTCTCAATTTTGCTTTAGTATTAAACCGAGAGAAACATCAATATGTTTGCTCAATAGCAAAATCGGATAAGGAGTTTCGATCATTCAGCCTATTATTCTCGTCATGTTGTATTATTTATGGAAATAAATTAAACGTAAAAACTACGCACGCGGCCTTACAACGGAGCGTAGAGTGCGTTTCACATTATACTTAGTTCCTTTCAAGAAATTCTTATCACCATGTAATAGAGTGGGGACGCAACGCGGACGCATATATGCGCGGACGCATGGTGTGGGACGCAACATGCGTTGACACACTGGCGCCTACCTATGGCGGCGGCGACTGTGGCAGAAGGTCTCAAACGACACAAATACTCCGGGACAGCTACCTATTTGCGCCGTTTATGGTCGAGACGATGGGTCCCAGTCCAGTAAACTTCAAAAAGAAATATCTACGCGCCTCTATCGCCCGCCTATTCTGTCAGTGCCGTATGTATTTCTATTTTACCGATTGCGACAGGAAACGCAAAAATATTTTTTTCGCCTAAATCTAAAAAAAATTGTTGCCTGAAATTATGCGTCAAATCTGTTAGTTCAGATTTTTTGTAGACTTATTTATGTTGGCGCAGTAAATAATGTTAATTTGCCGAGCACAACATTGAAAAAATCGAAAAAATAGCCGTATTTTGTTTTTTTCTGATTTGGCAGTTTTAATCGTAAGGTACTAGTTTTCAATAGTAAGTATCTTCACAGATAATTTTAGAAAACTGAATTTGTTTCTATATAAGACGCAAGTTCAGTATCACACTATAATTGTCGCTGTAATTGTCTCTGTAGACTAATAGTTTCCGAGATACCCAAACCCAGTGAAGAATTGTCCTCTTTGCCTCCAGGTTGTTCCTCAGGTTCGTGTAAGTGCAATTTCATTAAAAGTACTCACGTCACGACATATTTGAAAAAAAAAGATTTAACAAAAGAGGTAGGTACTTCTGTATGGGAATGTCACTTAAAATTTCATTCTGATCCATGGGCATCGAGGTATCAAGCATCGATCTATCGTCATTCGAAATGAAGAACGGGACCCAAATTAAGTATAGGTTTTTTCGATTATTAACTAAGTTGAGTTCGGCGCCCAAGGCAACAAACTTGACTTATTTATTGAACGAACATCATAAACAGGTCTGCAACTCAGCAGTACCTACTATTATTGTATCCTTGAGATCCTTTTTTTTTTTTATTATCTATTATTTATTTGGAAGCTTTGTTCACATAGGTGAGCATGTCAGCTCCATCTAAATCTACTAACAAAATACTACCACATAGTTACACTAAGTTCTTACAGCTATTACAGTTCTTATTGTTATTATTATTATCGAGGTGGTGCCCTCAAGGACAAACTTTGTTTGACAAAATGATATATATACAATGCGGCCGGACACCATGGTTCTGATAAAATTGTTTGGATATAACCCAAATCTAGTGAGTTTAATCTAAGTTTTTGCATTAAAGTTATTCTTTGTTGTGCGTTTATGGCACACTCACATAATAGGTGATAGAGATCTTGTTTAGAATTACATGTATTACAATTTGGACTGTTAATTTTCTTCATCATGAAACCAAAATTATTCAATGGCATATGGCCAGATCGAGTTCTAAAAGCAATCGTTAAAATAGATTTACATAATTTTGTGTTTAAAAACCATGGAATACGCGGTGGTTCACTCTGCATGGTTTTATACCATATCCCTTTTTCTTTAGAGCGCTCATCGAAATACTCTTTCCAAAGATAATTACATTGTAATCTAAATTTAGGAAGTATTTCTGTATAACATGGTTTTATTTCTACTTCCTCTCCGTTTGTAGTAGCTTTTTTAGCCAGCATATCAGCTCGCTCATTACCATGAATACCAATATGCGATGGAATCCATTGCAGTCTCAGGTCGACACACTCTTTTTCGAGTTCAAGCATTAGCTCTAGTACATTATAGGCATTCGACATGCCTCTGTAGCCAGAGGCGCATCGAGCTATATGTTGTAAGGAGCTTTTACTGTCTGTAAAAATGACAACATGACTTAATTTTGCGTCTTTAATATGTTTAAGGGCTTCTGAGATTGCAACTAGTTCCAAAGTCATAATACACACATTGCGATTATTTATTTGAATACATCGAAATATGTTTAAAGTTGAGTCAAAAAAGGAGGCACCTGATCCTATACTATTCTTAGAGCCATCCGTATAGACCTTATGCCATCTACTATATCTTTGGAAAAGTTCTTACAGGATTTCATTTTTGAGTGAGTTCATTTCATATTCCCTTTTGGCATGTGTGATACATTCTAAGCTAGTTACAACTATATCTGTGCGTATTTTTGATACCCATGTATTTAATTTAAACATTTCTAGGGGGTAATTGTTATTAATAGTTTCTTCCTTAGTTTTATTATAGGATATTGTTAGTAATGGTTTCTTTTTATTTTGCCAATAGCTGTTGGAGCAGAGGGAATTAAGTTCATGGTGGTGTTATCTTTCAAGGACTGAGCTTTTAGACAGTATTTAAATGCTAAGTATTGTCTCCTGATTGATAATGGAATAACACACAGTTCGGACTCCATCACATGGATAGGGGTGCTCTTTATAAACCCGCCAATAACTCTAAGTGCTTGGTTCTGGACCTTATCTAGTTTACACATGTGACTTTTGGCACTATTATCGTAAAGGAAACAAGCATAGTCAATCCTGCTTCTGATGAGAGATATATACAACCTTCGCAGGTGGTTTGGATGGATACCCCACTGTGAGCTCACTAAAATTTTAAGTAAATTAAGATACTTTTGCGTTTTTTCTACCGTTTCGTTGACATGTTTAGCCCATCTCAATGATTTGTCTAACCATAGACCCAAGTACTTGATATTATCCGTGCCACCTAAAATAGACCCATTAATCTCTAAATGTATGTTTGTAGTGTTTTTACGACCTCTACTAAATAAACAGAATTTGGATTTGCTAGCCGGTAACGATAATCCTAGGTTTTCTAGTAACTTACAAATGGTATTAAGGGCATCCTGTATTTTTGTTATACTATCCTTCATTTGATTACAACTCGTATAAAGAACGAAGTCGTCTGCATATTGGGAGATCATAACATTTGTAATATAATTACAAATTTCGGCTGTTACTATGTTAAAAATCAGTGGTGACATGGGATCACCCTGAGCTATGCCTTTCGCGGACCACCTTGTGCAGACTACAGAATGATCATAATTTTTGACTATAAGATGTCTTTCGCTTAAAAAATTCCATAGATACACACATATTCTAGTGCCAGAATTGATCTCATTGAGACGAATTATGACTTTATCTATCTGGACGTTATTATAGGCATTATCAATGTCGAGAAAGCATGCGAGAGTAGGATTATTTTTAGACATACCTATCTGAATCTGGGATACCACTCTTGCCAGAGAGTCCAAGCATGACTGTGAACGTCTGAAGCCAGTAGCCTTAACTGACAGAAATTAGTTTTTCTCAACATGCCATTCAAGACGCTTGACTGTAAAATAGTTATAAATAGTGTGAAATAGTTTGCATATACACGACATAAGGGCTATTGGTCTAAGTTTAGTTACTTCTTGTGTTACACTGCTAAGCTTGGGAATTGGTATGATTTGTATTGTTCTCCAATGAGATGGGACAATGCCCGTTCTAAATATTAGATTGTAGGTCTTTAGCAGGAATAGTTTTGTTGCATCTGGGACTTTATAGATCATGGAATACGTTATCTGGTCATCTCCTGGGGCCGTATCTTTTTTTTAAGACAGCTATTAAGCTCTTGAACAGTAAAGTCTGAATCTAGGAGTGTATTAACTGTGTTTATTTCTGGTATATCAGGAAGAACAAAAGCTGGAGCGAGATCAGTTATAAGCTCTTTTTCTTTTTTTTTATCGTCAGCTACGTGGATATTGGGTCTTTTGTAGCACTTCATCCAGCGCATACGCCTCCACATAACTGTTACAGAAGTTGACTCGTCTATGCTATTACAGAAATCCCTCCAGCTACGTGATTTAGCCTGTCGTATTAGTTTTTGTGCATTCTGTATGTGTTTTTCAAGGAGGGTTAGATTATTAGGGGAAGGATTTCTTCTAAATGATGCTAAGGCTAGACGTCTTTGAGCAACAGTTTTTGACAACTCCGGGGACCAAAATGGTTTGTGTTTGAATTTAGTTTCAAGATCTTCACATATTTTAATCAAAGGAATAGATCTATCAGCAGCACGGTTCAAGTGCGTCAAAAGAAAATCGTATCTTTCTTGAATATTGTCGGATATTATTGGATACGTAAATGACTCCTCTAGTATTTGTCTATACATTTCCCAGTTAGCTCTTTTATAGTTCCTCCTCTGAGTAATTTTGTTTGGTCCTTGATAATTAAATATAAGTTTTATTATTAAATCGTCGCTACCAAGACTTTCATTAGTCACACCCCAGTTTAGGTCTACAGCAATATCAGAGGAGGCAAAGCTTACATCTGGACTAGATTGTTGCAGATTATCATTTACAAGTTTGATTCTGGTTGCACCGTTATTCACAGATAAAAAGCCATTATCAAGTGAAGCCTCCATTATGTGTAAGCCCCTAGTGTCATTTTTGTAGGACTAGTTAGTGTGATGAGCATTAAAGTCTCCAGCTATTAAAGTTTTTCTCGAAAATGTACTAAACAAGATGTCCCATTCTGTTTCCGTGACGCGGACATGTGACGGTCAGTAGATTGAAACAATATTCTGTACATTATTACAATTAAGTACCTTAACACATACCACTTCTAATCCTAAATTATTGATCGTCAGAGGAACCACGTAGCTTTTGATTGATTTGTGGACAAGAATTGCTACACCGCCATACGAATCATCTCTCTTTCCGATAAATATTATAGCTGCCGATTCTGAGGTCTGATTCTGGTTCTAGCCATGTTTCGCTGAGGATTGCCACATGTATACTCTCCTGATTTAGGTAACATTCAAATGCAGCCATCTTTGGTTTTAAGCTCTGCGCATTCCATTGAATTATGTTAACCTTGTGGTCGTAAGATGTTCTATCCATTAAATATATTAGTTATACTAGTCAGCCACTCTCCATTCTTAAATAAATCTACTATAAGTTGTTTTAATTCATCAATAAGTATTTTAATCAACAGTGATATCTTTTTTTCCCACGTATCCTCGGAGGCGATTATATCACCGACTTTCTGTATCATAGCGCGGATGTCAATTTTCTTCTTGTGTTTTCCTATTTCATTTGTCTTTAAGTTTGTTGTTGGCTCATCGCTCGTTTCAATAATAGCTTGCTCATCCGAATCTGACAGATTATTTATGATCTTTTTTTTAAGTTTCTTTGTCTTTTTCTTGTTTTGTTTATTAGTTGTTTTATTTACGACTTCGGGTGTTTGGTTCATATCGTCTGTCTCTTGTCTGTGTATCAATGCACCGGTCACCACTATATCTCTGTAAGATAGAGATCTTGTTTCCTTTTGTATTGTATTGTAGGGTTGTGGGGTTGATTCTTTATCTTCGTGGCTGCACACTTCAGTATCTTTTTTCTTACCCTCGTTTAGATAGTGCCCTAGAGCGTTTCTGTATGTGCAGTTTTGTCGCGACATAATTCTACGGATTTCTTTCTCTTTCAAATAGGTTGGACAAATTTTGTCCAGTGACATATGATCTCCTTTGCAGTTAACACACTTAAACTCGGTAACTTCGCAATTTTCATGTGGATTTCCGCATTTAGGGCATATAGTCTTCTTTGTTGGACATTGTCGCGCATAGTGGCCAAACTTCCAGCATGTGGAGCACTGCGTCACGGGAAATACATATGGTTCCACCTTAAACCTACAGCCGTACGCAAATACGTACGCGGGTAAGATAGAGCTTTTGAAGCAGAATCGAACTGTTTCGCTTTTTGTCCACTTTCCTATATCTTCAGAGCGGTCCAGTCTTCTTGTCGAAACTATTTCACAGTCGCTGGTAAATATGGAGCCTATTTCCTGTTCATTGACCTCTAGGTCCATGTATTTTACTATACCGTATGTTAATTGTACTTCATTTGCTGCCCAACATTGGTAGCCAAGCTCTTTAATTTTTTTAGACTGTAATAATTTCTCTGCACTTTCTTTGGTGTCAAATTGAACGTAAACTTTGTACGGGTTTTTATATTTTATCTTTAAGACATTATCAATGCTTTCTGTTCTCAAAAGTTTTGCTAACCCAATTTGTTTAGGTAAAGTTTCCATAGCGGTAATACATACCTCTATCTTACTATCCTCATCACCAATCACAGACTCACAATTCTTTGAGTAGCTACGTGCAAGACGTTTTGGATTTCTCGTCACTGTAATAAAACCCTCTTCGTCTCTAATTTCGCTACTATCTTGTCTTACGCGTTTCGATATTTTCGACTGCGTTTGTAATACTTGAACGGCCCCTGCTGATTGGGGTAATTTCCCAGTGGATAATTCAGTACCTGACTCATCCCACTCCAAATCACTATTAGACACTTGTTCCTCGCGAATACACTGATCTTCAGCACAATCTCTAGTATGGACTCCCACTGCCGTTGCTTCATCACTTTTACTCATGCTGGAAATATGTGAGGGTATTTGAACAAAATCATATTAAAATTTAACACTGATTTAGCACGACTGTTCGGCGATACGTGCGTCCGTCACAGATGATTGCGTCGCACGCACTGTCCTTGAGATACTACATAGCGTGTTTCATGTAGGTAAAAAAATGCATTATCTATAGTATAATTCACGTACATTCTGCAGAAATCCTAATATTAATATACTTCAAATGATAGTATCATCCATAAAACGCCATTAAAAACTTGCCACATCACCTGAAAACACAAGACATTGGTATTAAGAATTTGGCTAACAATAATATACAAATTTAGGAATACTATTGATATCCATTTTAGCAAATAGGTAAACTTATCGAGATATAATACTTAATTGGACCTGAAACTGATAAGCTTTTCCATATAACTCAAAGCCTTCAAGAAGTTCCTTGAGTTGGGTGTCCGCGTTACTTGACGCAAAGTTGTGACCATTCTCCGCAACCAATCTATCCATCTCATTATCACTCATTGGTTTGAACTTCGATTTCAGCCACTGCCAGCCTCTGAGTGGCTTTATATCTGTCATGACATAAGGTTTTAGCTGAGTTCTCAAAACAGCGTTCAAGTATCGAGTTCTTTGTAAAAAACTCAGTGATTTAATTCTGCATAAAGATATTTCTAACCAAAAAGTCGAAAGAGCCCAGTCACTGCATATAAAGTGAATTTTAAACGTGTAAGTCTTGTCATCAAGGAGTAATCCAGTAATAATACACGAAAACAATACTATAAGCGCAGTTATATCTAATAATGCACTATTTCTAGTTATTTGCTGAAGCTTTTTCGTTTTATGAACATCCATAACTCTATCAATTTCCACAATCATTTTCGCAGCGGCATCGCCGTCGAAACATCTGACTTTTATTACGTGACTGATGTAGGCAGAGAGTTTTATTACAATTCCGGTCGTGCATATTATGTATAAATCTGGCCACTGTCCATATCCTTTAAAATAGGTCTCACTTGTTTGGTACATTTTGATAGATAACACGACACATAGTGTGGCGGTTATTATTCTATCAATAATGCTTGGCCCAGAGGCAAATCCATTTCTTAATACTACTCTATTGGAACACAATACGAATTGTATGTGGAAATATGGCGTAAAAGGTCTATAAGGCTTATGACTTGAATTCTACATAAAAAGTAGAGCGACAGCCAAAATCTGTATTCTGAACGCCCCATTCTAGATTGAATTCGAATGAGAAAATAAATGTCTAATGACTCTGTCGAGTTATCTTATATTATTTTTATGCGACAAATGTCTAAGCCTTCGAATATTTTGCGTCTAGGCTTTCAATTCGCATGGGAGAGAATCGACTCCATGGGCCTTGATTCTGTTAGTGCATCATATTATAATCACACTAATAAATTGTTATAAAGGCAAAAGTTTGTGGTTGTGTATATGTTTGTTACTTCTTCACGTCCAAACGGCTGGAGCGATTTTAATAAAATTTGGTATAGAGTTAGCTGACACCCTAGATTAGGCCATAGGCTACGTTTTACTGTGGGAATATATCTTGTTCCCACGGGAAAATCGATAAGCCGCGGGGTACAGCTAATACAATGATAAATACATGGTTGGTTCGGATTAGCTCGTAGCGGCCATGAAAGTGAAATGAAATTAAATTCGCGCGTTAATGCAATTGTTATGTTGTATGCAAAGTTGTGACCATTCTCCGCAACCAATCTATCCATCTCATTATCACTCATTGGTTTGAACTTCGACTTCAGCCACTGCCAGCCTCTGAGTGGCTTTATATCTGTCATGACATAAGGTTTTAGCTGAGTTCTCAAAACAGCGTTCAAGTATCGAGTTCTTTGTAAAAAACTCAGTGATTTAATTCTGCATAAAGATATTTATAACCAAAAAGTCGAAAGAGCCCAGTCACTGCATATAAAGTGAATTTTAAACGTGTAAGTCTTGTCATCAAGGAGTAATCCAGTAATAATACACGAAAACAATACTATAAGCGCAGTTATATCTAATAATGCACTATTTCTAGTTATTTGCTGAAGCTTTTTCGTTTTATGAACATCCATAACTCTATCAATTTCCACAATCATTTTCGCAGCGGCATCGCCGTCGAAACATCTGACTTTTATTACGTGACTGATGTAGGCAGAGAGTTTTATTACAATTCCGGTCGTGCATATTATGTATAAATCTGGCCACTGTCCATATCCTTTAAAATAGGTCTCACTTGTTTGGTACATTTTGATAGATAACACGACACATAGTGTGGCGGTTATTATTCTATCAATAATGCTTGGCCCAGAGGCAAATCCATTTCTTAATACTACTCTATTGGAACACAATACGAATTGTATGTGGAAATATGGCGTAAAAGGTCTATAAGGCTTATGACTTGAATTCTACATAAAAAGTAGAGCGACAGCCAAAATCTGTATTCTGAACGCCCCATTCTAGATTGAATTCGAATGAGAAAATAAATGTCTAATGACTCTGTCGAGTTATCTTATATTATTTTTATGCGACAAATGTCTAAGCCTTCGAATATTTTGCGTCTAGGCTTTCAATTCGCATGGGAGAGAATCGACTCCATGGGCCTTGATTCTGTTAGTGCATCATATTATAATCACACTAATAAATTGTTATAAAGGCAAAAGTTTGTGGTTGTGTATATGTTTGTTACTTCTTCACGTCCAAACGGCTGGAGCGATTTTAATAAAATTTGGTATAGAGTTAGCTGACACCCTAGATTAGGCCATAGGCTACGTTTTACTGCGGGAATATATCTTGTTCCCACGGGAAAATCGATAAGCCGCGGGGTACAGCTAATACAATGATAAATACATGGTTGGTTCGGATTAGCTCGTAGCGGCCATGAAAGTGAAATGAAATTAAATTCGCGCGTTAATGCAATTGTTATTATCCAAGGCATCTATGAGATCATTCTTATAAATGCCTCTTTTTCCGATTGTGGAAGCAAATAAGGGTTGCGATTTTATACACAATATCAAGGTGCTTCTATAACTGAGACCACCACACAACACATGGCATGTTTGATGTAGGCAATAAAATTGCTATACCCCGTATATACGTACATTCTGCTGAAATCCTATTATTGTTACTTCAAATGATAGTATCATCCAAAAAACACCAACAAAACCTGCAAACACAAAGCATTAGTACATACATTACTTTTAGGGAATAATTTATATTGATATCCATTGGTAGTTAGCCAGTGTCGGCTAGGTCTACCTCACGATGGGCTGGTTGAGAGAGCGGAATGGGAGGTGAAGTGAATGGACTTACTTGGTGATGGTGGATGATGGCTCGCTTTAGCTGTTGGGCAGATGATGAGCGGTGATGGATGAGCTGATGCGTCCAGCGTACGGAGAACACTCCTGCACTGTTCACTTATAGTCTAATATTGTCAATATATTGTTCTTTGAGCTGATAAAGTTTCTTGGTCACCAAATGTCTATCACTTTACGAGAATTCGAGCACTTATCACGCGCGTATGTCACCGTGCGAATGTGTATGCAGATGGCTGGATAAATTAGTAGCGAGCGAGCGGCACGAGCGACGGCACCGGAACGACAGAATAATGAATGAATGAGTGACCACAGATTCATGACTACGTCGCGTCGATTCTCGCGCGAACATCCATTGTAGCAAATATACTTATAAAGATACTCGTATCATTCTATGACCTGAAACTGATAAGCTTTTCGAAATAGATCAAGCCTTGAAGGAGGTCCCTGAGTTGGGTATCTGTGTCACTTGACCCAAAGTTGTGACCATTCTCCGCTACCAATCTATCCATTTCGCTTTCACTCGTTGGTTTGAACTTAGATTTCAGCCATTGCCAGCCTCTGGGTGGTTTTATCACTCGCACTACACAAGGCTTCAGGTGAGTTCTCAAAACAGCGTTCAAGTAACCAGTTCGTTGCAAAAAACTCAGTGATATAATTCTACACAACGAGATTTCAAGCCAAAAAGTCATAAGAACCCAGGCGCTGCTGCATGTAAAAGCAATTTTGGCGTCCGTCCTAGTTTCATAACGTAGTCGAGTAATATAAAACAATGTCATTGTTATAAGCGCAGTTACATCTAATAACGCATTATTTCTGGTTATTTCTTGAAGCTTCGTTGTTTTATCAATATTCATAAAATCATAACTCTGTCTATTTCTTGAAGTTTCATCATCATTTTGACAGCGGCATCGCCGTCAAAAAATCTTACTTTTACTATGTGACTGACGTAGGAAAATTTTTTCATTAAAATCCCAGACGAGCGTAATATGTATAAATCTGGCCATTGCCCATATCTTTCAAAATATATGTCACTTGTTGCGTATATTGCTGTAGATACCACGACACATTCGTTATAATTCTATCTATAGTGCTTGGGCCGGTGGCGAAATTATTTTTTAAAACCACTCTATTAGAACACATTATGAGTTGCGTGTAAACATGCGCCGTAAAAAGCCTGAGAAAGTCATCGTCACTAAATGGATACGTACACTTCGGTGTCCATTGACTGAAAGATTGACTTGAATTATTATTGGGGTAACAATTGACATTAATTGTTCATCAGTTAATGAAGATATACACTGTAACTCAACCTAAACTTTAGAGCAATTGTCTAAGAAAGCATATGCAGCAACATAACATCTCACTTTGCCCATAAATGTTGTCGTGTGATTGTAGTTATCTAAAACTTTTTATAAATCATAAAAATATACAGGATTTTATTACAAGAGCTAATGAGAAATGCATTACTTACTTATATTTTTTATAAATAAAACTATCAACTCTAAAAACTGTCAAAGTAGGTTAGATTAGATTTATAGTCTTTATTGCACACCGTACATTTTGAGAGTATATGAAAAACTTAAAAATTGGCGGTCGTATCGCTAAAAGCTATCTCTTCCAGACAATCTTAATAGAGACCACAGACAACGTACCTTCATTCTTTTTTTTGCTAGACAGTTGTATACTAATTATTATAAGAGTCGGATCTTTGTTTAATTGTAATTGAACCAAAAAGTTGACTGCCAAGAAAGATAACAAGAGACAAATAACAATATTTGTCCTAACTCCTAGCATCTATGAAAGCCGCCTTACACAGCGATAGTAGGCATTAAAATAAGCGATTTGACCAGCAGCAGCACAAGTTTTACTTGTGCTTGTCTTTTCTAAAGCACGACATTCATTTAGGTCGGGCTTTCCGAATCCAGTCTTTTCCTGCCACTTTGACCAAACCCTAGAGTCCAATACTGACATAGTTTTTTAATAAACTGATATAAGCAAGACCATGGATGTTATTTGCCTCAATTTGGTAGTCTTCAAATCAATAGCAGTACAATGTCATTCCAGGGGTATAACCCGCGCAAATTAGAAAGGCACCTCTCCTGAAGAAGGCGCGAGTTAAGTAGCACGGTTTATACCATTGCAATGCGATTAATTACTCGACCATCGATTGTGGGAACGAAACAACCATTACCGGACTAATAATTATCTTGAACAACTATGCCTTTTTATATTATTTTTTTAATGCACTAACCCGGTGCTAAGGACCCTTTTTAAAAACCTATTCAGAGGCTAAAAAGTCCACCTACGCCGTGATTCGAACCCGCGACCTCTGGCTATCCGTGCCAGCGCTCTTTCCAACTGAGCTATTGGCCGACTCACCGGCATCAGTCAAATTTCGAACCTTTACAATATTCTGTGTATTACGTACAGGCAGCGACATCTGGCTGAAGTAATTTGCACCACTTGCAGCCCAGAGTACCTACTTTGTAGTTAGGTTTTTACATCGGAATGATATCACAATTGTCCTTAGCACGGGTTAGTGCATTAAAAAAAGAATATAATCATGTGGGTAACGAAGAAACTTACCTAACTCTATATCAGTGACCTACCTACAAGAAATCGAATTAGAGGTCCCGGCAGACGACATCGAGTTTATTATTATGTTTTTGAGAAATTGAGAGATACAGAACACATTTGGACAACCAGAAAAAAATAATGACAAAATATGATTCTTAGATCAAAGTAAGTAAAGTAGGTAATGTCTATTGGTGATGTTATCGTTTAGAGCTTCAAGACCACCTTTGGATGACGTCTATTGCAAGAAGAATATATTCGGTAATTTCATGTACATAATAGTCACTTTTTGTTACATTTGTACCTCTTCATTTTACTAGACGGGTATTCGAATATTTTATTATAAAAACCTATTTAGAGGCTAAAAATTCCACCCATTCGAACTCGAACCCGCGACCTCTGAGTCGCCCATTAGCTCAGTCGGAAAGTGCGCTGGCACGGATAGCCAGAGGTCCCGGGTTCGAATGCCGGCAAGGGTTTAATTTTAAGCCTCTAAATAGGTTTTTAAAATTGTCCTTAGCACGGGTTAGTGCATTAAAAAGAATATAGTATTTTATTATGTTAGGATTTTTTTTACCACTTAAAAGGTAGCTGACGTTATTTTATGTAAGTGTAAAATAAACATTTGCTGTAGTTAATTTGCAATCAACTTTAAATTTATTTTCTACATGTAAGCAATCTGTAGAAGAGTGACTAGGTATGTAGTAGCTACGTTAAACAAGGTGAGCATGAAGTGTGCGTCGATTTCAAACATGTCATAGACGGAAAACACAGGCGGCAGGTCTTCGAAACATTTCATCATTCGCTTGGCCTTCTTCCACACAGGACCTGAAAGGAAAACTATTTTTGAGATATCTTTACTACGTAGATGTACTAGAAATTAAAAAGCAAGTAGAAGTGCAAGTAGAGCGTTTTGGAGTTTCTATAAAATATTTACAAATTGAACTTTTCAGTTGAATGATATTCCTGTACAACCCAACTGCAGAGATAAGTTTGTAGTTGTTTCCTTAACGAATTACCTACAAATTAACAATAGTTTCTTTATTGTGGCCTGGCTTTTGTTTGTGACCACTTTCATGACTGTAGGTTAAAGGAATGTGTCTTGTAGGTTTTGATAGTTTCATGCGAGTCGGTAAATCGGCCTCGGTGGCGCAGCGGTTATCAGTAGCACGCTGACTGTAAAACGGAAGGTCTCGGGTTCGATCCCCGGCCGGGTCAAACTAGGAAACGAACTTTTCTAGTTTGTCTCTGGTCTTGGATGTTCTATATGTATTTATTGTATTAATTCTATCGTCGAGTTAGCACATGTAGCACAAGTCATTTAGTTGTACTTACAGTTCTGCCAAACTCGATAAAGAATAGAGGTAAACAAACCAATTTAGGGTTATCACAACTCACGTTTTACAAATCTTCTATTGTTTACATGATTATAGCCTTTTACTTGCTAACTATTTATTAACAATTTCTATTGCAGCATATTTAACTAGAATCACTCAAATAACATGCATATTACCTTGTTATTTCGAAAAACTATAAAAAAATCGACATTAATTTTACGCGACAGCCCTACAGAAAAAGAAACATGGATGAAATTCAGGTGTGACAAACATTTTGGGAAATTTAGTTTATGTCAACAAGTGAAGTTTAGTCGTTTGTCAATGTTTGTGTATATGGCATAAGTATATAGCATATATGTGTGACAAAATGGCACAAGACAAAAATATGGATTGCCCCCATATCATTGTGAATTAAATCCGATAGAAATCATATGGGAGCAAGTAAAAGGCCTTGTTGCTGCCAAAAATAAAACTTTTTAAATGGCTGAACTAAATAAAGGTCCTGTTAGGTGAGGCAATAAGTAAAATTACTCCAGCAGCATGGCAACGTTGTGTTGAACACTTAATTAAAGAAAAGAAGAAAACGCCGAATTTGATGGTGTAATGGATAATGTCATTGATGAATTTATAATTCAAGTCTCCGGAGACACAAATTCATCCTCCTCTTTGGCCAGTGACAGTGATGATTAGTGTGAACATATGAATAAAAATGTATACAAAGAACTTTCTTTTATTGCAATATTTGCAGTAGGTCCCAATCTACTCATTTTCATAGTAGCATCTATAGGTACTTATTAATATTATAAAGTTAAAGAGTTTGTATGTTTTTTGCTTAAAAGCGCTTAATTCTATTAGGAAAATCATGCGGCATGGCTCGCGTAGATGTTTGTCAAATCTGTGTTTCAAATTTCATATTTCAGTGTTGTCATATTCAAATCGGTTAAGCCTTTCACTATAAAATCATAAACATATAAACATAAATAAGCATTTTACATTATTAGGAGGAACGATTATTATTTGTATGAAAACGATTTCTAGAAAAGGTTGTTAACATCTGCCTTTAAGGTGTAAACAAGTCGTTGCCCAGCAACGGTTTGTTTATCGCCATTCGTTATCGAATTTGGCTCTGGTATAGTATAGGGCTAATGAGATCTGTGTAATATGTCCATAAAATATTTATATATTTATTATTTATTTATTAAATGTAAGCTACAGTGTATCCGCCTTTACGCATGTACCTACTATACTCAGTTACGTGACGGGCGACAGCAACAAACAGGACCCGCTGTCAACTGTACCTCTATTCTCTTAAGTAGGACAGTTTTAGAAGACAGAGATTTGCATTAAAAATGCGTTTCAAAAATGTGTCGTAAAGTGATGTTTTGATGTGTAAAACGTAATTAGGTACTTAATTTCCCGACGTAACATAACTATGTATGAGTATCGCGAATCATTAAGAAATATAATATTTTGATGTGTTGATTAAGAAGCACGAACAAAGTACATTATTAAACATACCTATATGACATAAAAAAACAAGGGACCGTAAGGCTTCCGAGGGCCAAGTCCGGGTTGGTGGATTGGATGACTGTAAAACAGTGGCGGGCGTTCCTGTCACAAGTTATCAAGCCGCATTCTACCATGAGGTCTATGTTTTATAATAATTAACATAATTATGTAAACTCTGTTTATTAACGATTCTGAAAAGTTTTTTTTGTCCATTTTTTTCGCCGATATGCGAGTTTGACTTCTAACGTTCATTAAACCACAGTTTCTGCGCTACTTTGAATAAAACCTTTTCATTTCACTGAATGTACTAGATAACTCCAACGGTCCTTGAGCAATCAGTACAGTCAATGTGTTTTCAATTGCATCTTTGTCAGTTGGCACTGGTATGACGTCTATAGGCTACATTAAAAAAATCAAATATACATTGTTAGTTACAAATTATCTGTGCTAAGTATTTAATACCTTCATAATGCTGACACAGTATAGCTAAAACCAATCCCTTGGTTTCCCTTAGGTATCTGAAGACAGCCTCGATTTGTAGTGTTATTATATCACACTAATCCGAAAGACGTCCACCATAAATTCAGTAAAGTAAATAAATGTGGAATCATTCACGGCCTGAAATTTAAATATTTATCGCTTTAATAGTGTTATATTATTGAATGAAACATTTCATACTCTTAGTATGATCCAATATTCAAATTAACTCGATAATAAAAAATAAATACCCGTCTACCCGTCTCTTATTTTCTTCAACTACTTTCCCTTATAAGGGTGTCTGGAAGAAAGTGCTTTTAGCAATAAGGCCGCCAGGTGTACTCAGTATTTTTACATGTTTTGTAATATTATGTGCTCTGGTGTACAATAAAGAATATTCTTATTCTGTCGTGAATATAAAACTTCACCTCAAACTTGTTGGGTTCTTTCTTGGCTACGGAGAATGCAATTCATGTGAAGTTTTCACAGCTAAAGTTTTTATGATTAAATTAAGACGGGCAAGCAACATCGTGAGTTGTCTTTCCTGTGAGCTAAGCAACTAACTGTCAGGTTGGTATAGGTTCTGGGTAAGCCTACTTTATCTAAAACAAAGCCCCAGGCACTGCAGCGTTCGGGAGGTCTTTTCACCCTTCTAGTGTAAGTGAAGGTGCCACTGGACGCTTTATAAATCATCTCATTACTTTTATTGCTTTTAGCAATAAGGCCGCTAATAGTACTTTATATCTTTACATGTTCTAAAATATGTGCTCTGGTGTACAATAAAAAAAAATCTTATCTTATCTCATTACATAGATGTAAAGGCCAAAGCTTTTATAAGTTTCATGCCATAGATGTCTTTAAGAGACTACCTAGAGCTAACTAGCGCCGACAGTAGAAAATAAATCATATCTTCTGTACATGTTATTTTTTATGTAATGTCCTGTTAAATATTTCATGTGCAATAAAGTCATAATAATAATAATATTTTTTTAGAATACATTCTTCTTAAAAGCGAAAATCAAAAATCTCAATAATGATGATATCTATGTTTTGAACCTACATCCTAGAATCTAGGACTTCAGGTGAATTAAATACGTACATCACGCTGAAATGATAGAATTACGACTTGAAATGTCACAATCACCCACAGAACACCGACAGATACTTGCAAAAGGACCTGAAAGAGATTTCTCATAAGAATGGCCTAGATATAGTGAGTAAATGCTTGAAAAGCAATCAAAGTCATTAATTGTTACCAGAAGTTGATAGGCTTTTCTAAAGAGTTCAAACGCTTTGAACAGCTCCCTCAATTGGGTGTCTGCATTACTTGACTCAAAGTTATGACCATTCTCCGCCACCAGTCTATCCATAGCGTAATCACTCAATGGCGTGAACTTGGCTTTTAACCATTGCCAACCTCTCAATGAGTTTGTATATTTCACTCCAATGGGTCTTAGTTGAGTTCGCAGCAAAGCGTTCAGATATCTCGTCTTTGTCAAAAATATGTAAGATATAATAGTGCAAAGAGAAACTTCAAGCCAGAAAGTCGTAAGAGTCCACATAGTACATAAGATAATAAGTATGAAGTTGGGAATTTGGCTGGAAAACGAAGCGACTAAGTAGCTTAAATCTATTAATGATAACACTGTTAATACTGCTATGGCCGCCCGTTCGGTTACTTGCTGGAGCCTTTTCGTTTTATGAATGCCCATAATTCTATCGATTTCTTGGAGCTTCAACAACATTTCCACAGCGGCGTCACCATCAAATAATCTGACTTTCATAATATGTAAAAAATAAGTAATAGCCTTAGCTGTAGTTGTCAAACTGCATATTATAAATACATCTTCAAATTGACCATACAGCTCAGCGTAGGTATCCCTTGCTAAATAATAGGTAATAGCTACAGCAACACATGCTATGATTGTTAATGCTTTGCCCAAAGTTGTGGGACCAGTTGCAAAATGATCTTTAGCGACCAGGATGGTTTGTGTAAAGAAATGTAGCCGAAATGGAGTGAGGAAGTCTGGGTCTAAAATGTCTGCGGAGCGACACTCGCTTTGTGTTCTCATGTTCTCTATTTTAACTGTAACAGTAGAACAAACCTTCCGATCTCACTAACTAATGAACGAATCTAAACACTCGTAAGAATAATTGACCACTTTCATTGTCCATCCTGAAATATTATCCATCAAGAAATTGATTGTTCATTTTTCAACTTTCAAAAATTAGCTACTATGCTGATTAGCTTGTGGTAATTTGAATTAATATTTAAAATACATCGCGTGAATATGTCATGCATTTTATAGTGGTAATTATCAAACTTTCTACCTATCTGTTAATGGAAGGCTACATTGAGCGCACTGTTTCTTAATTAAAAACGCTTGAACGGTTTTGATCACTTATAAATAATAATAGTACCAGAGACATAATGATTGTTTTCCAGATTGTATATTTGTGACCCTATTAAACAGAAAGTGGCAAATGATTTCAAATATTTATTACAAATTTATTCTACGAGATCACCTTCATCTTCACCATACATCGGTTCCTCATCTGGATAAATTAACGTCATCAGCATATTGATGTCATCTCTATTTAAATCCATCATAATCGTACCAACCACATCGTCTATTCCGATGGTGCCATCATTGGCTATGTCCACTTCTTTTATGAAGTTCTCTAGCATTCGATGTGGCATCTTGTATCCTAAAGTGCCTACTACTTCCTTAAGATGGGCCCTATCTACCGAACCCGTCTTTTCTGGGTCCATGAGTTCAAGACAGGCTCGTAGTTCTTCTTCCAATGGACAGTCTCTCTTTCGTATTGTAACAATTTTCACAAACTGATCGAAGTTAATGTGCCCGTTTGGATGTGGTGGTCTCACACAAAAATCAATCAGTTCCTGCATTTGATCTTCCGTAAAAGGCATTAGCATTATAGACTTCAGCATGTAAACTAGTTCCTTTGATGTGATAAAACCATCCAGGTTGCAGTAAGCC
The DNA here is from genome assembly GCA_934045075.1 of Yponomeuta sedellus. Taxonomy (NCBI): domain Eukaryota; kingdom Metazoa; phylum Arthropoda; class Insecta; order Lepidoptera; family Yponomeutidae; genus Yponomeuta; species Yponomeuta sedellus. The sequence goes on along the minus strand of OW203722.1, from coordinate 16,610,705 downwards.
GGTGTGTGATCTTGAAACAAAGCCCAAAGCTGCTCTACTTCAGCTAATTCATCTGGTTTTAATTCAAATGGTTTTTTCAGTGCCTCGTCAGAATCGGTGAAGTTGAAGGGGGCTGTTGGGTCAATTACTTCTTCAAAAAACTGGTATTCCTCTTCTACTTCCTCATCTGGAGGTGATTTCACTGGTTCTTTTTCTTCTTCTTCAAGCTGCTGTTCTTCGTCGGACCTTTTCGTTTCTTCTTCTTCATCAAACTCTTCTTCATTGCCCTCGCTCATAAGAGAGAGTTCTTTATCAAGAATATCTGTTTCTTGTATGCTCTCATCAGAAAATTCCTCAAGGACCCATTCTCCTTGTTCTTTCCCTATCTCTTCTTCAAACTGCTCTCCTAAGGCTTCTTTTTTAATAAATTTTCTTATTGTGTGCTTCTTTTTGCCAAGTTTTCCTTTAGGTTCTTCTTCTTCTAATGCCTCTTCTTCCTTCGTCTCTTTCTTTTCGACGCCTTCTTTTTCTTTTTTACCTTCATCCGAGACATCCTTTTTTACTTCTGCGCCCTCAGAACCCCCTCTTTGAGGCTCTTCTTTAATTGTTTGACCTTTGGCTACTTCATCCCTCTCTCCTTCCCCCGGTTCATCAACGACCTCCTTTTGGGCTTTTTCAGCTTTTTCATCAACTAAGTCGCTACCTTCATCCGCCATAGCTTATATTCTACAAAAATTTTACTTATTGAATTTATTGAATTTGTATGGAATCATACCGGATGAACGTTGCCTCTCCGGGGCACTCCGAATTTCGCTCTAAGTGAGATGATTAGACCTTCTGTTATTTGTTCATAGAGATGATAACTTTCCGACTCTATCAGGCCGAGAATGCCTAATATGTCACTTAACAACTTTTCCCGCACGTCGTCAATTAATTCTAACATGGGTTGATGTAAATCTATAAAAATATACAAAAATAATCAGACAATTAACCGTCAATAAAATAAAAAACTTCACTTTGTTGTGCATTGTCGCTAGTGACGTTTTGTTCCTCTTTTTTTACAAGCACTTTTTTGCCAGTTTCATAATTATAGCCATAACCAAGTAGTTCATCATACTGGGTTCAAACAAGTTTAGTCCGTGGGTATAGCACAATCTTACATGGCGTACTTTATAGCATTAAAACTATTTTATACACTATACTAAATTAAATTAATAGGTATATTTATAAAATATGATATTCTAAGTGGAAGCGACATACCTACTTCCATTTAACAACAAACCCACTTGGATGTCAGCCAATTTTATCTATTTTTGTACTCCACGGTAACAACGGATAGATACCTATCTAATGTTTATGCGGTTATTATCACCCATACCTACACTATAAAGTGGTGGTACATGGTATGGGGCTCTACGTTTAGTGCAATGAACTTTACATGACAATGAACCAGTTTAGTTAGTTTATATGAGATCTGTTTGTTGTTTCCAAGAACTCATTTTATACCTTTTTCGGAATAAAAAACTGCAATTTCTTTAAAGACACACGAGAGCGCAGGAGTAGACAAAGAGGTTGGTTACACCGCCTTTTTTAGAAAACACTACCAATCACAGACATACTACGCAAAGACAGTGTTTGAACAAATTTCGCTTGTAAATGAGGCGACACGCATACATGTGTGCGCCCAATCGGACTGTAGTAAGTGACGTTTGCAAATAAGCACGCATTTGCATCAATTTTGCCATCTTCATAAATACGTTGACTCTATGGTACCTACCTCAAATCTAGACTTCGATATCAACCCTTGTATGTCCCTACTGCTGGGGCACGGGTCTCTTCCTGCATCGCATGAAGGATAGGCCATATACCACGGAGGCCTAAACTTACCGAAAGGCTACTTCGATTTTGAGCTGCGAAAACGCTGAGACCCTACATAACAAAATTTAAGCAATCTCACGTTCGGAAAATTTTCAACTATAATGTGCAAAGCAGCCAATCACTTATTTTTCCCTCTGAGTATTTTTTGTGTACCCTCTTCGCTGTTATAAAACCTTGTATTGTCTTTAATGTTCGTATACGCTACCGTATTTGTGGCACTATGTATCTTAATGACTTCTAACTTATAAGGAAGGTTCTATTCCCTAGTATACAGGTTTTGCCTAGTTTAGGGGACAGAAATCCAATACTGCTTCTGAATTCATGCTCTATAACCATGCCAATTTTTAGTATGTTTATTGTACTTTTCTCACTGCCTCATTTAATTGTATTTGTGCTACTTTAAAACACTTTGAAATGCAGTTTGAATTGTCTGCGGTGAAGGGAAATACTTTTCGTCAGAATATTTAAACTGCACTTTAGAAGTGTTTTAGAGAATTTTGATACGTGCTCTACGAATGTTTGTACTGATGAGTATTTATTTTACTTTGTGAGTAGTACCACGTACTCTATTTCAATGACAACATATCCAAAAGCCTAAGATACTAAGTTTTCCTCACGATGTTAACGCAGTTAACTACAGTTATCGTACGAGTTTGCCACAAATAATTCACAATGTACAGTCGACAACACATCGACCTTTATATACAATATAAAAAATAATTTAGATGCCAGTTTACAAGTAGGACAAAGCGAATGGGCAATCTCTTCTCATAAGTAATAAAGAGGTGTGAAGTTCACAATCCACAACTGTACAAACCTCCATTATTCTTATCTATGCCTGCATTCTAAGTAACTTAGCACAAACAACAGGTTGGAGACAGGTCTAGTCAGACTGCATCGTTCACAGGAAAGGCCCAGCGCCTACCCACTCACGGCCATGCTTTCATAAGACGCATCACGTGCTTTTTCTTACGGAAGAACCAACGGAGGGTAGAGAACAGAACCAGAAGTACGATTTGAAATGAAGTTGCTCCAATTTGATAGGTAGCAGTAGCAATGACCCCTATAACAAAAATAAGAAAGAGGAAGATGGTTTACTTTTTGTGCGTTTTATTGTTTGCTAGGCAATCTGCCACAAAGGATATATTCTGTGAAAAAATAAACAGGCCCTACATTCTGTTAATGCAAAAATAATTCAAGAAAGCTCAGTCATTGATATGTGCTTTTCATTTCTGTGTTTCTCAAGTTTTGTTTTACTTCCTTTTTTTAATTTTTTTTATATCTAGGTATGTATCTTAGGTATGTAAACCTTCCTTTTCTCCGCAGAAGCAGCGATGTGGCACAGTCAGTTTTGTGCCAAGTCGCAGACCCACAGCTTTCGTCAAACTCGTATCATCTAGCATTGCTAGAATCTCCTCTTCCTAACTTCCAATGCTAGGCGATGGCAATGCATGCAGCTAAAGTCCGGATTCCGGCTCACTCACTGCTACGAGGCGAGCGCGCTCTGCAGGGCTTTCTGCGTTATCCAGTAGTTTGTTTTTAACCACTTTGCAGAGCGGCTCGTCCCACAGCCTTTGTGAGAAGAGCACGGTCGGTAGATCTTCCCCCGGACAGGCCTGAACCCAGGCAGTCATGCCCTCGGCCAGCCGCTCGACCTCCGCGCTACCGAGTGATCGGTTTGTGATGTTAACGAAGAGATCTCGCACGCTATGAGCCGAGGATAGGAATGCCGGGAGGGCTACACTGGAAATTTTTCTAATGCCGAGTTCGCCATGACGTATCGGCAGCGACGCCTGATCCCAGTTCTTTTCGTCTAGCTGACAATTTAAAATTTCTGTGAGGGTCTGTTTTAGAATTTGGTCAAGTGGTTTGTATTTCCAAAGGGGCAAACAGCGTATTATATAAGTAAATTTTGGGACGAAAAGGCAGAATCGCACTATCTATAGAGCCATAAATGCGTTTATTTCTTTAAGTCGAAAGGAGGATGATTCAAATTGTCTGATGAGGCCTTCAATGAAATTAGGCATCGCTTCTTCTAGAATCGGGGCACCAAGAAGGTGAAGCGACTCTTTATTGAGAATTTTTATATTTGGGGCCGTACTGTTGAAATCTGTTGAGATTTGTTTTCGTGTATTTACATCTATTGAGTCGGGGATATAGAGTTCGCATTTAGAGAAATTAAGTTCTAGGCCTATTTTCTGAAGATTTTCCGAAAGTTATTTTAAATCCGAAAGAACTGTTTCTGCTTTACCTCCAATGGTTCCGTCGTCTAAGTACCGAACGTTGAATTTAGAATTTAACTTGCTTATTGTCGGATGTATTGCCAAAATGAAAATTGCTGGTCCGAGGGGGTCAACCTGCTGGCAGCCAACTGCCGAGTGGAGCAGATTGCCTTTAAAAATCAATTTCGTGGGATTTCTGTAGCATTGCTACAAGTATTTATATATGTCCGGTGTATTTTGTTGTATTTGGTTCAGCAAGGCGCCTCTATCCACCGAATTAAAGGCGTTCTTAACATCGACTTTCAGCATCACCTCTTTACCACAGCCCCGAAGGTACGCGCGGGCTGCATGTACAGCAGCCTTGCAGCCGCCTTTGCTTTGGCAGCAAAGGCGCCACGCACCAAGCTGTGTTGGCTGGAAAATGTTGGTGACACTTGGCAGAATATACTTGCAGCATAACTTCGAGGCTATTCGTCTTATTGTATTACCTACTGCGATTGGTCTTATTCCACCGTCTTTTTTCCTAAGGGCAACAAGGTTGGCACCGTACAGAATATCCATTACGTCCTCCCTCACGTTTCCCGACAGCATGAGGTTGATTTTCATTTATTTTCATTTCTTGTTTGTAATGCTTGATAGACATTGACTTTATTGTGGGAGATATTCGATGTACATTCATTACTTTTTTATGTGCGATTAAATATTTCCCATGAACATTTATAAAGTGCAGTATTTGCAAAATTTTTAGTTCCAAAATATATCATGCTATCGATATTAACCCTTCTAGCGCCACGCGCGCTCGGAAAAAAGAAAGTTCAAAGGTACCGCATAGTGCAGGGTCATTTCGCACCGCCATTTTTTTGCATCTTTTTTGTGAACACAGTTCCGCATTTCTCAAATTAGAGAAAGTACTACGTAATTATTCAATAAGTGTTATATATCACTACAATCTGCATAAAATTCCCTATCCGGTTATTATACTTGTAATGCTAATAAAATTATCAATAAACTTACATGATATTCAAATGACGAGATGAATTTCACTATCCACGCCATTTTGACACTACTTTGAACTTTGTCTCACTATTTTCACTAATTACTCATTCACTAGCACTGAACTAACACTTATAATATGATCTGCATATTATCTATTACTGTTTACACAATTTTCATACTCTAATTCACCAAAATAAAGCTATAAATGAATAATTACCAGGAAGAGGTAAAATGACACTGACCGCCCATACAAGCGGCACAATCCGGGCTAAAAGTTCGAGGCTTTTTTCACTTTCTTTTCCATCAAATACAACGAAACTATTATTTGAATCATAATCTACACACTTTTCCCAGTAATTTGATATATAACACATGAACAAATACGCAGCGTTGCCTTCTCTAAATAACTAATAAAACTTTAGCGAGCGGAGCAACTCACGACGAAAACGCAAAATGGCGTCTGACCTAGCAAGCTCATGTGGTTTCGATGATAATTCAATTTTTTTCCACGTCACGTCATTTGATTGGTTGGCGAAAGTAATCCTTACTAACCATTGGCCAATAAAACAACAGATATTGTCCATAGAGAATGCACAGAGCATAGATAAAAAGAGTCCAATCTGAGCGTTGCATAGTGTACATACGTCTGTACACTAAGCGCTTGGGGGATGCGCGCGGCCGGGCTGATTAGTGTACAGACGTATGTACACTAAACGCGAGAAGGGTTAATAGTATTTCTATTATTTATTTTTTCAAGTAAAGTTATCCGTCGTGGTCGGCCTCCATTGTAGGTCGACCCTCTAGTCAGACCCTCTACTTTGTGAAGAGGCAGTGAACAAAAAAATTATAAGGAAGAAATACATCCGTAAAAAGATACAGTTGCAGAGATATAGCGCGGCAGAGATACAGCCCCTCTGTTGCAGTTGTTTAGTGGTCCAGTGAGCGAGCGAGGTAAGTTGCGCTACCCAGCGCAGATGATGATTCGCGCGGGAACATCGCACATGCGTACCAACCTGCGGGCCGATTGCGAAAAAGCGCGCGCACTTTTGGCGGGAATCTCGTTCCTAACCAAACTTTTTCGAGTTTTGTTTTGTTTCACACATTTTGTTTGACAGTGGGTTTTATTCTGTTTTCTTAGCGGTTTAGTGTTAACAGTTTTTGTATTGTTGATTGATTGAACCCCTATTTGAAGCATCAAAGACTCGTAAAAATGGTAAGTGTATTTTTGTATTTTTTCATGACATATCATATAATTTATGATATGAAGACCTGTATACATATTGTATACCTATGTATTAAAACTAAGTTCCCACAATTTTGCCGGTTTTCGTTAATATTGTATGTATAAAATAAAATAAATCCGTCATTAGCAAGGATGTTTTAGACAGAATTGACAAGGTTGACCAATTATTGTACCAGCCAATTGGAACGATAAAAATACAACTACCATCCACCACTCACGCAGACCGTCAATGTAATATGAACCAATTAACATTAACGTTATCTTGGTATCGCTCAAAATGAACAAAACATAAACTAAAACTCAAGATTTTCCCTACCCCACATCTTGAGATCATTTAATTGGCAACGTCGATTCTATGAACAGATAGCACCAATTCTTAGCATGAATTTGTAGGAAGAAATACTTTTACTGTGTTATTTATAAAATGCGATTACGTAAAACATTCCAAAAACTATTTGATAATAGTAATATACCTAATGTTTTTGTAATATTCTATAGTAGGTACCTTGAAGAGTTTTTTATAAACATTATAATAAACGCCGTATAAATTATCTGAGGTAGAAACCAACAACCGAATGAATTTACCACAGACAATGTGTTTTAAGGGAATCGTGCATTTACATTAACACCACCAGGGTGTGTTATTTGTAGACTCGCTTCGATTTGCCTCAGCGTCTACAAATATTCGTTCGCTATTCTCATAATTATAATGGGAGAACCTAACCCACGAGATCAGTGTTGGTATACCAGCGCTAAGTAAGGTAACTACAATGGCAATACCTACAGATAAAGTAGAGTAACTGTGAACTAGGTATCCGAGAAAACAATAGCAGATAAATCTAACGTCAAGATTGAGATATAGCCACTGTAGCATTAAGTACGTACTTGCCCACTCTCATTGGGATCTGCAGTCCGATCTTATATACAGCGTGGTGCAGAAAAGTACTTTCATACTCAAGGGTGTTCTAGCATTAACCTATTTACTCATAAAAGTATCTATGTTAAGGCAAAGAAAATGAGCCATACAGCGAAGGACAATAAAAAGTTCATAGATAGAATTTGTAATAATTTATTTGCCTTATGTGTTTTTTAAGACATAAAGGTATAAAAAACTAAGAAAAATTAAAATTGAAGTAGGTATGGTAGGTTATTTAATTAATTTAAGAAAATACAAAATTAATTTAATAGTAGGTAGGCTGTATAGGTCTGCAGCCGAAGCCTAATTTATAAGTAGGCTGTATAGGTCTGCAGCCCAAGTTTATTATCAATATTAAAATTAAAAAAGCGGCGATAATAACAGATCTTGTTTTTTCGTTATACTACTTTTTTATTTCCTCGCAACCGAAGTGAAAAGCAGAGTTTGTAACTCGTCCACAAAACCATTTTATCCTCGACATTACTAGTCTAGGATTAAAATGGTTCGTTTTGTGCACTTGTTGTAAAATCAACTAGTTTCTTTCAACCACTACCGCAGGTGGCATCTAAATGTGGTATAGATACAAGAGTCTGTGTTAGTCTCAAAATAAAAACAATTTACATACATACATACATACATACATACATACATACATACATACATACATACATACATACATACATACATACATACATACATACATACATACATACATACATACATACATACATACATACATACATAACCTCACGCCTGTATCCCAGAGGGGTAGGCAGAGACCAGGGACTGCCACTTGCCACGATCCTGACAGATCATCTTCGCTTCATCAACGTTCATAAGTCGTTGCATGCACGCACTTCTAAAAACAATTTCTCTTAAATATAACTGGATTTTCGTGGAACAATATTACAGCCTAACTCTATAATATATTGTAACAAACTCTATATATTGTAACACAATTTTCCCAATATTAAATTACAGTATGGCCTAACTTTCCTGCGATGCAAAACGCGAAGCGGCCCGTGACCCAGCAGTGGGGACGTACAAGAGTTGATATCGAATTCACAAATAAAGGATTTTGTATTTGTACAATCGGCTTTATTTATACAAAACACAATTACTTAAAGCTCTCTAAAAACGCTGACTAAAGTAGTCTGGATTTTACAGTGATGGAGATTTTACAAGGAATACCGAAACCACAGATTAAAGAAAACGCCTCTAGGATTGTTTAAAAATCGTGTTTTATAAACAGGTAAGGCGTCATGATTATGGCATGAATTAAGGAAAACATCGTGAGGAAATCTGAGTGTCTCAGGGTTTTAATTCTCAGCGCTTTAAATTACCAAACCGCGGTGGGCACGCGTGGTAATAGAGCCCATAAACACTCAGAAAGAAGGCCTATCCTACCAGGGGACCTTTATAGGCTACATAAATAAGTATGATGATGATGACATACCTACAAGCTGAACAATATCAGGCAATTAAGGCTATTGTCCGATGCTTATTGTAAAAACAATAAATTTGACTGCTGAAAAGTTTCAAACCAGGCCTAAATCTATCCACAGAATTTTAACCCACTTCTTCAAATATAACTTATTAACTCCAAATCAATAACATTTCTTCTAATTACAAAACGCCATCATTCAATCCAATAAGCCAAGTACTTTTAAGTATTTACTACTTTAACGTCATTTAAACATTTGTAAAATGTCTTCGTGCCAATATCAATTTTGATAATGAACCAGGTTTAAAATTAAACGAAATTTAGAACTCAAAGTACACAACACACCTCTTCTTCCAAGTAGTCCTTAATCCTTATAGTCCACGTCAGGCCAATCTTTACGTTTTTGCTGCAAAGTAAAGGTTCATGTGCTGTCGACTGCCACAACGCTTATTATACATGTTATAATCATGTGCCGCTGATATTATTGAATAAGAATATTTCAGAATACTTGTTAACCCCACATCAAACATGTACAAAATTATTTTCTGTCAAGATCCGGAGTTCGGCGGATCCCGCATTAACATAAACACTTACGGCCTTATTTATAAAAATACAGTTCCTTAAGAGACTCCAAAAACGCTGACTATGTAGTCCGTGGTTCTCATGACAAAACGCCTCTAGAAGTATTTTAGTGGAATCGTCTTGTTATAAATAACGCCGTTACAGTTTTATCCACGAAATCACGATTAGGTATTCTAAAACGCTCCTCAGAGGCAGTTAAAATAATTTATCGCTATATTGTCTCTTTCCCACAGACTATACAAACTAACTTTGAGGAGTATTTCAAGGAATTGTGTTTTTATAAATAAGGCTCTTTAACTTGAACGGAACAAGGAGTCTTGGGAATATTCCCTAAATACCCCAGAAAGTCATCCATCAGTCCTACAAAGCAATTCAAAACCTAATTTAATGTAAAGCTACGCTCAGTTTTAAGGGTAACATTGGGCCTTATACCAGAGAGAGCGAATCAGTATTATGTCGTCTCAGTTACCCTTCACTCCGTGCTCTTGTGTCGAAACCTTGCCTTATGAACATTTCTTATTGAATCTCAAACAAATCTCCAGATCAAATTAAGTATGAGAACAAACATCTTTACACCGCTTTTCCATTAAACAGCGATAGTTTGACCCAGATTAGTTACGCTCTGACTATGCACGTTTATTGACGTGATATAATCTATAAATGATTTTATTTTTGAGCAGCCTTAAACTCAGAGTTTGAGATTCAGGTTACTCAAAAATAAAATCATTCTGATTTTACTCAATCTTTGAAATCTTTGGCGAAAAGTGTCCTTAGTGAACGTTAAAGCTGATAGTTTCAGAAAAAGATAATAATAGATTATATGGAAAAGAAGCTAACAAAGAACCTTTGAACTCCACTCGAATTTCAAAGAATACTTAGTTTGTTTACATTCAGTGAAAGTGTGCCTGGAACTCATATAAAAAAAATTGTATTCAGAGTTTGAGTCTAGTCAAAAATAAATTCATTCAAAAATTACTCAAGTTTTTAAATGATTGTGTGACGAAAAGTTTTCTCGGTGAACGTGAAAGCTGACAGTTTCAGAATCAATAGATTATGTGGAGCGGAATCTAACAACGAACCTCTGGACTCCACTCAAACACAGAATAGTTTGTTTTATCACCAACCCATTATGTCCCCACCGAGGGGCACGGGTCTTTCTCCCTGAAGAAGGTATAGGCCATACTCCACCACGGGGGCTAAGTCCGGATTGGTGGAGGCTTGCAAGACTGTTGGCTGGTCTTACTGTCAGAAGTTTTCAAGCCGACTTGGCTTAACGATTGCCATCTATCGACGGCAGCCGGCACCAACGGCTTAATGTGCCTTGCGAAGCACCGAACATAGTTTGTTTACATCGAGAGAAGGTGTGTTTGGAACGGAATATGCGTCATCGTGAAATCGCGATCGATTTGCGATAAACCCTTTGCTTCCAAACCAGCACTACAGGAACTGCAGCCTTCTTTTAATAACCACACATAAACGTTTTATTACACGGACACGCGAAATTGGGCCGCTTCCGAAGATCACGACTCAATTTGGCATTCCGCGGTGTGTATTAATTAATTTTCTCACAAGAGGCTCTTTTATTAATGTTCTCTTTAGCCTTGCTTCTCTTGTAATGAACTGGCGAATAATTGCAGAGATTAATCGATTGAATGTTATCGCATTCCTCTCATCGCCAATAACGATAGCGATTCTCGTGAAACAATTAAGTTTTGCTTGCGGAACTTCTTTACAGATTTTCTGTATTGTCTATTGTTAGGTAAGTAGTATTACAATTATCATCTTAATTATTATTTAAAAGTCGGTTCGTTACATACAGCAAACCTATGTTTAATTTAATTCTTATTTCCTTTAGCAATCTTCCCTCATAAGGTTGTCCAGAAGAAATTGATTTTAGCGATAAGGTTACCAAAGTGTATTTTTACATTTATGTGCATTATAGTATGTGCTCGAAAATGTCGAATAAAGAATATTCTTACGTTATCTTATTTTTTTAAGTTCAATAAAGTGATCTCTATCTATCTTTTTGTCTCTTTCTTACTGCTGGGAAAGCGGTAAGAAACATCCGTTGTTTCTTTTTCATCCGTTGAGTCTCTTATCGTCCACTTCCTGAAAATCATGACAGTGATAAAAGGTTGACCTTAATATTTTTTTGCATAAAGTAAATATAAGTACAATGTTTGCCTTAATATGAAGGTATGTCTATGTCTGTTTATGGTTGTTACCATAGCATAGAGTATCCTAGTTTGGAACCTGGACATGAGATTGTGTTGTCTAGAAGTTATTATTACCATTCGTTATTAAAACTGTTTGCACATAAGTACAATCGACAGCACATCAGTATTTACTACCGTGTACTCTATTTAGATACGCTACGATCGACTTTGGAACTAAAAAGTAAAGGTTGACATGCTACCGACTGTAGAGTGAGCTGTTGTCGTCATCATCATCAGCCCGTCGTTATTCACTGTTGGACAAGGGGCTCTTCACGCAAGCGCCACCAGTTGCCTCTGCTTTGAGCTGTAGTTCGAATCATATCACATCACATCATCATAGTCATCACATCACACTAATATTATAAAGGCGAAAGTTTGTGAGTGTATGTTTGTTACTTCTTCATGTCTAAACGGTTGGTGCGATTTTAATAATATTTGGATTAATGTAATAATTTGGATTAACCCTGGATTAACACATAAGCTACGTTTTACTGCGGGAAAATATCTTATTTCCATGAGAAAATCGATAAATCGCCGGTAACACAGCTAGTCTTAAATAAAAAGAAATCGCTAGGTACTAATCAATCAATGCTTCTAATTATTATCTCCTTCTATCAATAGGCGTCTTACTACGGAAGCTTAAGAAAATGGAAGTAAATCAGCGAGATTTAAATAAAACAAAACATAAAGCTGACCTTAGTTCGTTAGAATAGAATTTATGGATGTTAGTTAATCAATAGAAACAAATGCCTACCGAATAACTATAGCACGCATTTCGTGATGGCCACTGATGACCCTTTAACACAGCTATTAAGCCGTGGCCTTGTTGGTTCTTTTATTCCAATCCTAATGCCCCAATAATTGATTGACGTTAATACGTAAACGTTTTTAATATTACTAATCGAATGAGCTACTATTTTGGGAGATATGGGCAGAAGATAAGGATCCTCTTCAAAATTATATACACTTAGCGAAATAATAGTTCTTTATAGTTACTGTGGAATTGTGTTACATTAAGACATCAGTCGGCCTTTATTTAGGATACGTTTATAAAAATATGTTTGAACACTATTTCTCGCTGAAAATTTTCTTTCGTGTCAAAAGGAAGTTTCATTCCAAACAATGCAATGTTTTTATAGCACACTCTACAGTAATGGAACTTACGTACAGGGTCATGTGTCTGAAACTCCGAATACATTCAATATTAGATAAGAAATTAGGAATGCAATTTCTGATATCTATATGTCTGCACCTGCTAATAAAGATTTTTTTTTTTGGAAAATGGCGCCAACCGCAAAATATACGCAGAGATTTTTTTTTCTTCACAAATTCTGGGTAGGCAAAGGGAACTATGCCCATACAGCCAAGTCTTCAGTAGATTTTTTTTATTGATATGAAATGAAAATGAAATTTAATGAGATGAAATGAAATGAATCCTAACCTAACTCAATTAATCAAATCATTAAATCTGATATTGAAACAAATTACAGTCTGATTTTTAAATCCGTAGAATTCTGACAGTTATCACTTTTTGACATATCAGAGATTACAAACCTTTTGGGCCAGGCACATTATTCAATTTCAATACGAGTCTGAATGTCTGAGTCTATACATTTTATTTGTTAGTGAATGTTTCCATTTGATAAAGTGCGGTGCTCCACATTAAAAGTGAATTTACGACGAGTGATAATTACGTCTCTTTTCGTCACAACCAGCAAAAACCGCGCAAGTAAAGATAACATATTTTTATTAAAATCTTTAATCATCATTAATACTAATATCACTATCTTCATCATCATCGTCGCTGACATGAATTATGAAAGAGTCTGCCACTGTGTCAATCAAATCGTCGAGAGTGCACATCTTATCTTATACGTAAGATATTCACCGTCCCTGCCAATATTTAAGAACAGAGTGCATAACCACTATTTTTCCTTAATGTAAGTTTGTTATTTGTATTTGTGAAATCCCTTTCTAGATTGAGAGTTGTGAAATGAATGGCTGCTTGTATAAATTGGGCTAAATTTGTAGCTTGAAGCATCTGGTGATTAACGGAGGTCTGGTCCTCCATGGTGAGCAGACTTGGCTCAGATGGCGTCGAAGCAGCCCATTTAAATCATATTTGGTAGGCCGATATTAGACTATCATATATTCATCATAGAAATATGATGTCATATCTGTCAAATTCTATGATCATTTTTTTCTATGATGCTGCTCTTTAATTGCATATTACATTATAAGGTCATATCCACGTCATAGGTAGTGAAAATGCATATTATACCAATTTAGCCCCGTTTTTAATTGCTATGAGCGCAATTATAGTAATTTCCCAGAGGTTGAAAAAAAAGTAAAGAATAAAAAAAAAGGAACAATCGACGTCTTTGGGTTAGACCGTGGATTGCGAGAGATAGGAGTCATTAAAATAGTACTAGAAGAACTTAGACTGGAAGACAAAGTCCTGCAAAATGTACCTCCGTATGGACGGAGACGTATTTAACTAATATATTGTCATTCATTTCAAAACAAAAACTCATTTAAAATGTACAATCAGTGCAAATGATCATCTACTAGTAACTCTGAAGTTAGAAATATGATCATAATTGTACGCATGCTGTCAAATAGGATCATACTTCTATGATCATAGACAATAAGAATCATATGTTGACATTACACTGTCATAGATTTTTCATATAAATATGAGTCCTACATCTGTGATCATATATCTATGATAGTGTAATATTGGCCGTAGCAGCAGGGACCCTGTAAGTAAATACTTATATGGAAAGCTGTGTGTAGAATCTTGTAAAATTCAGGTTAGGTCATCTCTCATATTCGTGGCTATTTTCAGGAAATATCAGACCCATGCTAAAGGGTAAAGGAGGGATTAACAGCGTTGAGACAATCCTTAGTTGCTGAATGTCTTCGGTAAGATTTATCCTGATTTAATAATTGCCTGCCACATGCTTAAGCCATTTGCAATCTTCTAATAGAAGCAATTTTCTTCCTTTCAGCTGGATAGGGTTTATTTATTTATTTACAATTTTTTTATAGCTTTTAGTTTTTTTAACTTTTGGAGATTTCGTTTGGGGCAGTGTTCTCTTTTCGCTGTAGAGAAACAGCTGCTATTTTTGGCTGCCGGATTCACTTCACCTCAAGGGTTCTTCTTGGCAAGGTCGGTGAAACAATTTAAATTATAAATTAGGGAAATAGGATTAAAGACATAAATATAATTATTGAAATTGATGGCAATCTGATTTTAAGTAGGGACTAACAACTTTAGACAGTGTAACTTGTGAACCAATATTAGAACCACATTCTGTAGCGACCCCGCTCTGCTCTGAGCTTTTCAAAATTTAATTTAGTAATTGTCTGGGTTTAGATACTAAGGTTTCATAATTATACTATTGCTACATGTATATAAACGTTAGGTAATAAAGATTGTGCTTAATACTAACCGTTTTCTGTCATCTCCTTACATTAAGGCCCTGATAGCTCAAAGCTTTCAGACAATCTTCAGATTTTTGGTGGCTCCGGCTACATTTTCAGTCTCAACATTTCTGTTCTGTCGACGACTGTTTCCTCACTACCGGGCAGGAAGTAGTTATGTCGCAGTAGGTACATTTTTCGTTCATGTCCTATGTTTTTTTTCTTTTTGTGTATGTTTATTTTTATTTATTTCATATTTATGTACCGATTATGTATGTGTATCAATTTCATATTTATATATCGTTTATGTATGTGTATTCAACTATAAAAACAATGTTATCTAATATTGTTTTAATATTGTTGCGCCGACTACCCGTATTTCAGTTTCCGTTTGCAATTAACCGTTATTCTGAAATGGGTCAAATTTGTCTCTTTTACGGTGGAGAACTCTTTTAGTAGCAACACTTACGAAATGTCAGAATTCTACGGAATGAAAAATCAGACTATAGTAGCTTCTTTTTAGAAATATTTTTTTTTTAGTGAAAACTTCGTGGTTGGTTTTTTCTTTTTAATAGACATTATTTAGCCTCTAAATAGGTTTTTGAAATTATTTTGACAGTTGGGAAAGTCAAAATAATTTTAAAAACCGTGAAAAACACACGAGTTCAAAAAAGATAAAGAAAATCTCGAGTGTGTAGCCCACATCCCGAACGCTATACGTCCCTGCAATACACCACTTTTTAGAGCAACTGTATTAAAAAAATATTTGCGCAAGCAATACGCTCTTGTATTATTTATAACACTGATTCTATCGAAAAGTCGTCGTATTTTATCTGCGAGGATTTGCAAAAGAGATAAATCTATTCACTATAAATATTTTGTGGCAATCATTTACCTGTACATCAAAACTCATTAAACAGTGGATTAGACGTACTTCAACTAATCTATCTAACCCAACTTAGCCAATTACCTTCACACTCCATTTGTAATATTATTGATTTCATTGACAAGGAAGGACGATCCCAAAGAATAACGTCGTAGGCAATTAACAGTAAGTATAAATACCTACCAAATTATGCTTTTATTGTGACTCTAGTGAGCCTCGCTAAGACCCTTAAGGCTGTTCTTATGTGGAGCATGCTCGCACAGTTTCATTTTTAATTATTGTACTTATGCAAACTTTTTGTATAATGGTTATTATGTGGTTTAGTGCATAATAAATTACGGAACTTTCGAATATGGTTTTGTTTTCCTATATGTAGCTTTTAATAAAGAAAAGTAGTTTCCGAAACTATTAATTTTGGAATCAAATTTTCTTAACCAAAAACTAGGTACATGTCAACAAAAATATATTTCGAATGTCCTCAATTGAATTGAATTATCTATCAAACCCTAAGACTACACTTAGGAAAAGTTTACCTACTCATTTCATTACAATCACTAAAAGGGTTAACTTGTGCAAGCAAGACAGAATGCTCGACGTAATAACAGACTTAACAAAGCATTTGTGAGCTATTTAGTAATAATTCGACAGCTGAATGATATTTTTCACGCACAAGAATAAATTGGCAATGAACAAATTAGGAAAGGAACTCTCTCAAGGTCGGTGCGCTTGCGCAACGTTAGTCGTCATCGCACCACATCTGCCACACAAAATATGTCCTCCTGTAGTATGTGGATCACGCGCCGACTCAAATGGCTTCCATTAGCATAGTTGTTTTTTTGTGAAGTTAGTTAAGAAGAGTTTTAGGAGTCGATGAATGTGTCAGATAAATAACACATTCTGATGACCAACTTAGCTTCACAACGGCACATTTTTCACTTGACCTAAATCGCCTAGAAATATATTCAATACATTACCGTTATTCGGTAATCCAAATAACAGTAATGTATTAAATGATGATGAATGTAATGTAACGGTAATGTATTGTATAATTAGTTAAGCATTTTGTTCTTAAAATCTTGCAAACGGTGCGAGTCTTTTAAATCCTTTTGGAACTGAATGAAAATTCTTTGTTGCACTAATACAATTTTGTACAAAGGCGAGCTTATTTATACAAAATATTTACGGCGGCCTTTAGTGGGAATCAAACCCACGACGTCTGTTTTAAAAGTGAAGCGTATTAACCGCTAGAACAAGGAGGTAGTCAAGTGATCGTGCATGTCGCACGCACAGAATGCGCTTCCAAGTTACTTTTGACCACATGACGTATCGTGTGCACACTCTGTGAATACAGACTTTCCAAATTACTGCAACATAATATGGGCAATTCGTATCCGAATGGAATGCAAAGTAAGCCGGAACTGAGGCCTAGTTAACGCTATCTTGATTACATACGCACTATAGAATTACAACAAACTTATTTACATTGATAATCAAGAGGAGACTGTACAGCCTATGTTTGTTTATTGCCAAATCTGGTTAAAATATTTGGATATGGTAACTATTGTGAATCACTCACATCCAGACATATCCAAAAATGATAAAAAAATAATTCCATAAACCCTAATCAAATGCCGTTTTAATAGCCTGTGGTTAAGGAAAAACCTTTACCACAGAATGTTGAAACTGCATTAATAAGTATAAATAAATAAGGTTTCTAGGATTGTTCCTAAAAACAAGTGCCTGGGTCATAATTTCCATATCCAAATGTTTTAAAAACCTAATTAGAGGCTAAAAATTCCACTAAAAATTGTCCTTAGCACGGGTTAGTGCATTAAAAATAAAAATAGTAAAATCATGTGGGTACAGCGATATCATTCCGATGTAAAAACCTAACTGCAAAGTAGGTAGTCGGGGCTGTAAGTGATGCAATCTACTTCAGCCAGATGTCGCTGCCTGTACGTAATCCAGAGAATAGTGTAAAGAGGTTCGAAATTTCACTGATGCCGGTGAGTCGCCCATTAGCTCAGTTGGATAGAGCGCTGGCACGGATATCCAGAGGTCGCCGGTTCGAATCCCGGCATGGGTGGAATTTTTAGCCTCTAATTAGATTTTTAAAATTGTCCTTAGCACGGGTTAGTGCACTAAAAATAAAAATAGTATAATCATGAGTACCTTATTAATCCACAATCATAGCAATGGAGATCGCCAATTCGCGCGGTCATAAAGTCTGTGCTATCTTCTTTTTGTCTCTCTGAAAGAAAGAGAAGACAGTGTAGTGAGACCAATATGTATGGGTTGCTTATAAATATATGTCATTAATACATACATACATTTAAATATAGATACAGTCTGTTAGCTTTTAGAATATTCCTCGGCTACTATCGGATAGAATCGGATATAGTTATATATTAACCGGGAAATAAGGTAATTACGTTTTACCTAATAAATAATCGCGATTTGACCCGTATAATAATTATAACTATGTATGAGTATCGCGAATCATTAAGAAATAGAATCATATATATTCGTGTAGTAGAAATATCGGACCTAATACTTTACATAATTTTACATAACTTTTCAAAATAGTGAAGAAAAGTTTTATACAGAGCAGAAAGTACTATTATAGTCTCTTAGCTTTTACAATATACCTTAGGCTCTAGAGTAGGCTTCGGTTTTTGCCAATTTTCGCCGGTTTTCGTACTGATGATCGAGTTCTATTTCGAAATTAAGTGCCATATTAGTTCCGATATTTGTATTACACGAATATATCCGAATCTATCCGATAGCAGCCGAGGTATATTCTAAAAGCTAATATACTATACACTCGTGTGCTTTCGGCGAACACCGAAGCCTACTTTAGAGCCCGAGGTATATTCTAAAAGCTAACAGACTGTAGATTACTATAATATTATGTTTCCTGATCTGCCTTTATTGACCAGTCGGTTCGGGTTTGAACTTTTGGGATGATCAATCTTATCCGTCGCACAACTGCGACACTTCCGAAAGAAGTTTTAAAACAGCTCCAATTACCTCACTTTCATCTCGAGAAAGTGCACTCGATCTTTCACCCTTTCACAATCCTTGGAACTACTCGATTAACTTACGGGATGATCCGATGTTAGTCTTAAAAGTCGTTTTGCGATCATACATGGTATCGTAAAATCTCTGCATTATCCGAAAAAAAAAAATAGATATTGCTCGTTTTTAACAATAACTTTCACTTGTAGCATACTTAAGTAGCGTTCCATCTTCGACTTTAAAATGTATAGAACAAACTGATTTTTTCGAACACCTTTCCCTACAGTAAAATATGTTTGAGTAGTTCTTCAAAAAGTATTCTCCGCGTAACTTTCGTGGCGAAATCTCTTTTTACAGTTATCTGTAAATAAATGGACACATGCTTAATGGGTTGAAAAAATAATGAGTAGATTTTTTATTATTTGTAAATCGGTGCATAAACTACAACGATATATTATTTTGTAATTTCGTTGCCCACGAAAGTTACGGAAGTCGCCACGAAAGCTGCAGACGTATTTTTTACAAGCAAAATATGGTTTCAAATCATTATTATTTCTCCAATTTTTGTGGATTTAAGTGTATGAAATAATACTTATTATCAGTCTATGAATCATCTTGTATTTGAGATCAACAATTATAATTCTTTTGAGATTCGCTTATTATTACTTAATAGTAACTTGGGTTGCAATTGGCTTGGTTGCAGTATAATTTACAACATAAACATAATTATTACTTTCTACTATTGTAGCGGCTGGCAGAATATTTGTGCTTTTGAATATTGAATTGAAATGTTAAGAATCATAAAACACACCATTATCTGCCAGTTGCTATAATAGTTTACATATTATTATTATCTATTTTCAGTCTCATATTACTAAGAATTTACCAAAAGATATTTTCATGGCTGTCCCTCATCATCAGTGAATTACCACTAAACTTAAGAAAATCACAATATTTAAGTAACTTTTCGTTCTTCTTTTTATCTCTCCAAGACGCTTTTTCTCCCGTCGCTCCTTTGAAATTTGCGGTGGCATAGTTTCGGTTTGTATGTAATCTTAAATGAATTTCAACCAAAAGAAATTAACATGGCTGATCTGAGTAATTGAAGTAGGTAATATACAAGACAATCAGAAAGAATGACGATGAAGTTGGGATGTTTTAAGCAAAGATTGTTTAAACAATGGGCAATACAGCCCAGTTTGGGATGGATAAAATGTAAAATTGGTGACGTTAAAAGAACATTTTCACGTTACAAGGTAACATAGAAGACAATCAGAAAGTATGACGAAAGTTGTGCCACGAAAGTTACGAAATTTTCACATTTTTGAGAATTACGATTAAAGTAATGGGTAAAATTACGAACAAAATACTGGGAAATAATCTCGAAGATCTATCTTATTCCTTAATTCAAAATGAGTTGGAAAATTATAAATATTATTCATCAAACTATGCGCATGAAAGTTTCTAGACTAAGGCTACTTGAAAAAATTCAAAGAATGACTTACCTAGTATTTTTTTTTTGTTTTGAAGTGATGGACATACGGGTTTCCCCCACTGATTTTGGGACACCATGAGCGTCCGCGCAGCTAAAATTTGTAGCGACAAGTTGCCGCTTTTGGAAGATAGGTGCCGTTTTGTTGCGCGCTCGCGAAACTAGCAGAATCGTGTGACAGAGACATAATGCCTATTAACTTTTGTAACTTAAGACAAATTCAATGCTTAAGAGATAAAATAAATGTTGTTTGGTCATTATGATGCTTAGTTAAACCCAATTAATTTAATGTATTACATTATACGCTTATGAATCGAATACATAAGTTATCAAAGTTTTCCGTGAGTGCGTACAGAGTGTGACGCGCAAAGAACACAGATTTTGCTCCCGTTTTCGACAGTAGATGTATATTTTTTTAACATTATTAATAATTTTAGATTTTTTATGTTGAAATTATACACATATATAAATAAAGAGTAATTAGTTTTTGGTCCTAAGACTGAATGTTTAATAAGTTAGGAATTACGACCGTGTGACCGCGTTTTGCCAATCCTTAAAGAACCACTCGTTTATGTTCGGCTCGTACAAACCCAGTTTTACGCATAGATATGGGGATATTTTGTTACATCCTATAGAGCAAAAATATCCAAGAAATAACGGTAGCTCTTATCGCGTCAGGCTGTAATGGTATTATAGAATAAGATCCGGATGAAACGATAAAGTCTGATGGTATCAATCAGAAATTACTCATTAACTACATCGCTATAAATAGATTTAGAAAATAGACTGTAAAGTCGATGTCGCATAAATTTACTAAAAATAAAACTTACTGACAAGATAAACCGGTTTTTCTGTAGGTTTTTAGGAACAATAAAAGATAAGATAAGAATATTCTTTATTGTACACACCAGAAAATAATTACAGAGACAACAGTTACAAAAATAAAGTTTTATGTGTTTTAGTATATAAGTGTAAGGCATCCGCTGAAAATCAGCGCCGTGCCTAAACCATGGCATGAAGCTGAGCGGAGACCTTTTTGGTACATATACGTGTTAAGTTTTATGTGAAGTTTGTTTTACTGTAATTTTATGTGCCAAATAAAGATTATTCTATTCTAAAAGAAGAGGTACAATTGGCGGATTTTTTGCTGATAGCAATTTTTTCCGGGCAACCTTAAATCAGAAAGATTGCAGAAGGAGAAATTGAGACGAGTAGTTGGTGATCATCGAATATTAATGTACATACGTATACGTCATAAAATAAACTTACATTATCTATGTAAGTTTATTTTATGACGTATACGTCGCGTTTTGACAATCCTTAAAGAACCACTCGTTTATGTTCGGCTCGTACAAACCCAGTTTTACGCATAGATATGGGGATATTTTGTTACATCCTATAGAGCAAAAATATCGAAGAAATAACGGTAGCTCTTATCGCGGCAGGCTGTAATGGTATTATAGAATAAGATCCGGATGAAACGATAAAGTCTGATGGTATCAATCAGAAATTACTCATTAACTACATCGCTATAAATAGATTTAGAAAATAGACTTTAAAGTCGATTTCGCATAAATTTACTAAAAATAAAACTTACTGACAAGATAAACCGGTTTTTCTGTAGGTTTTTAGGAACAATAAAGGATAAGATAAGAATATTCTTTATTGTACACACCAGAAAATAATGACAGAGACAACAGTTACAAAAATAAAGTTTTATGTGTTTTAGTATATAAGTGTAAGGCATCCGCTGAAAATCAGCGCCGTGCCTAAACCATGGCATGAAGCTGAGCGGAGACCTTTTTGGTACATATACGTGTTAAGTTTTACGTGAAGTTTGTTTTACTGTAATTTTATGTGCCAAATAAAGATTATTCTATTCTAAAAGAAGAGGTACAATTGGCGGATTTTTTGCTGATAGCAATTTCTTCCGGGCAACCTTAAATCAGAAAGATTGCAGAAGTAGAAATTGAGACGAGTAGTTGGTGCTCATCAAATATTAATGTACATACGTATACGTCATAAAATAAACTTACATAGATAAAAACTATTATAAACATACATAACCATTAAGTTACAATAGCAAACATGATAGGAACAATAAATGGGATTTACCTATAGACAAAAAGATATTAAGAAATTATTTGGAAAGAAAGAATTGTACTACATTAGATTTAAATATTGCAGGAGATGGGGAGCGCCTTATAGAAACCGGCAGCTCATTCCACAGCCGGACCGCTCTTACAGTAAATGAGCTGGCAACGAACTTTGTCGTATGACTCGGTGTTTTCAACGTCAAATTCTGGTCTGAACGTAGTGACCGGCCGTGGGAGTCACTGAGGTAACTAAAACGCTCTTTGAGATAAAGGGGAGTAGCAAAAGTTTTTTTTCTTATTTAATACAATCGAAACATCAATATTTTCATGAGCCCCATTCATTTACGTTTCGGACAACTTTGTTCATAAAATGTAGAGGTGCAGTAGATAGACTAACAATCCTTGGTGTTAAACTAATTCTCTTCCATCGTTACGATTTTTCCTGCTTTTCCATACTTCGGAAAACAACCAAACGCTTTCTGATCATTGAAACAGAGAACAGTTTCGTTTCGTGAATCTGTTTCGTTTGCAAAAAAGTGTACAGTATCGGCCGCCTTCATCAACATTTCTTCCCCAAGATGAATATAGAAATTATTAAGTTTTAGAAGGTAATAATTATCAAAATTTACCTAAGGCGCAATGTTCAAAATATTAGAATCTCAAAAGTAATTTGGAGAGAAGTGAGAGACTTCTGCAGTCTGTTTTCATATTCATAAATAAGGCGCAGGTAGGCCAACTCAATGAGCATAGGTAGATCTGTCGTACTCGTAGGCACTTATAGAAAACGGCCATACTGTATAGCTTGGAATAATAATCACATGATTTCCTAGTAAGTGTTACCTGATCAGCAACATCGGACCTACCTTAAAACACCTAAAGTACAGTCAGCCAAGTCGTTCTACAAACCTGAATAATGGTTTTAGGGTTCCATACCCGAATGGAGTAAACAAGACCCTATTAACGTCTGTTTGACTGTATTTTTCTCTTCGACCGCAATAGTTAGTTAGTTGAAATTTTCACAGCATATTTCTTTACTTGATTAACCATGAAGAAAACAAAAAGGTGGATGAGGCTGTGTCAGGTAACATGGCCGTTGGTTTAACGTGCAACGTCTATTAAGTAAGCATTACTTGTATTTCAAACTAGGCAATGTGATACGCAGCACTGACGCCATCTAGCGGCACAAATTAAGAGCATCTAAGTACTTAAGTAATGGCTACTGACTTCTTCCTCAACTATATCAAATGTAGTTTTTTTCGCTGCTTTTTTCTCGACTACCATACGGCCCGAAGGCAGCGGCTTACATTTAAATTTTAAAAACCTATTTAGAGGCTAAAAATTTCACCCATGCCGGGATTCGAACCCGCGACCTCTGGCTATCCGTGCCAGAAGTCGCGGAATTTTACATTACCATTCAGCAAACAGAATGTAAGTTCGTTACGTTGAAATAAATTGATTTGATTTGAATCAAATATTACTTATTAACAGAAACAATTTACAGGTGTGGGATATTAATTTACTATATCTACGTACATTTCTACTGTCCTATTTATAATAAGTCAACTTCACCAAAATCAAAACACTCCCAAGACGGAGCCAAAGCCAGCTTATGTTATATATTCTTGCTAAAAGTGTTGGATTCAAAATATTCGAAACGATCTCATACTATTTATATGTATCAGATTAAAAATAAATAAATAAAGTTACAGCAAGCATCAGTAACTTAAATCTAGACACCTTGATTTTTAAGTAAAGTAACTAATTAAATTTATTTTACTAGCAACAGCCAAAAAGATACTACTACTCTCCGTACGGCATGTATGCTAGCAAGGTACGTTTTCATTCTTAGAGTGACCAAGTAAAGTGAAGCTCTTTATAAAATCATATTCCAAGTTTAAGTCGGTCTCCGGTAACTGGACTATTAATAGTATCTTATACAGGTATATACATAAATATACATAAATGGCCCACAAGTAATTAAATAATGATAGCCCTCGCCGAGGCGACTTGTTTTCATTGCATACGGTTTCAGCAAACGACCGATAACTATAAAACTGAAACACATTTTGAGTCAAAAATAAAAAGTAATGGAATGAGGCCAAATACATAAATGAAGTATGATTTTTTTTAATTTTAGGTTTTGCCCCGTCGTAAAATCGGTAAAATAAATAATAGAGCCAAACTTGATGTAATTATTATGCAGTCACTAAAATTACAACAAAATAACAAAAAAAAAAATCTGCTAAGTGTGAGTCGGAGTCCGTCATACAATGAATTGAAGAAGAAATGGAAGATAAGCCATTGATTGGACATTCCCTTAAAACAAATATTTGTAATGATACAAATAATTTGCGGATTTCGGAACGAGCGGTGTTAAATACTTGCGAATTTGGTCAAAGTTGGACTAGGCACAGTGAATAACTTTCCCTTGAAATTGGTATTTTCTATCTTTATATCGATTTTCGAACATTAAAATGGCAAATCAAAACTCGTCTCAATATTTCTTATATTGAAGTGTCTTGTATTGAAGTTTCTTATATTGAAGTGTATGTCTTATATTGAAGTGCCATGTCATAAAAGTCATATAAATTCCAAAGAAAAAAAAATTAAAAGGTGCGATAATATTTTTCACATATATTAACATCCCAGAAGTGTGACACCAAGAGGATGCGTAAGTAGAAAAATCAAGTAATTACATGGAAAATTAGTATAAATTAGATTTTTTCTCCTTATCTTTGTTTTTTTGAATAGGTATTACTTTTCTGTGTTTTATATACTTCTGATAAAAATTAACTTTCTACTACATTTAATTTTCCTTAGATCCTAAACGCTTTTCATAAGGATAGGCACAAAATTCTTTTGTGCCTATACTTATGAAAAGCATCAATTAAATGAGATAACTTAAATATTCCCAGTATAAGGCGTCTCCGGCCTTGTAACGATAAGAGTTTGCGCCCTTCTGGTACCTATTGCGCCCGTTTTCATATCACACTACTATAAGTAGTATTGCTTATATACGTAAAGAAAAGTTGGCATTCGCACAGATCATTTACAACAAGTATTAGGTATAAAAACCTATTTAGAGGCTAAAAATTTCACCCATGCCGGGATTCGAACCCGCAACCTCTGGCTATCCGTGCCAGCGGTCTACCAATTGAGCCAATGGGCGACTCACCGGCATCAGTGAAATTTCGAACCTCTTTACACTATTCTCTGTATTACGTACAGGCAGCGACATCTGGCTTAAGCAAATTGCATCACTTACAGCCCCGACTACCTACTTTGCAGTTAGGATTTACATCGGAACGATATCACTGTACCCACATGATTATACTATTTTTATTTTTAATGCACTAACCCGTGCTAAGGACAAATTTAAAAACCTATTTAGAGGCTAAAAATTTCACCCATGCCGGGATTTGAACCCGCAACCTCTGGCTATACGTGCCAAATTTTTAAATTTGTCCTTAGCACGGGTTAGTGCATTAAAAATAAAAATAGTATAAGTATTAGGTAGTTTAGAGAAAAATCTTAATCACGATTACTAATCTTTTGACGCGACATCTCAAATTAAATGAAAATATTGGTTTTTGCCTGCAGTCCATTGAACGACTTTGATCAACTTCACGAGTAGTGAAGTGGCCACTTGGCGCATCGAGTCTTTACCTGTTATTTTTACCAACCTCCGCCGTCGCCTCGTCGCGCAAAAAGGAACGCAATATATCTGGGGCCTCTTTCATACAGCATTTCATAGTTTACATTTTCATACTATTTTCATACTTTGATAATTGCAGAGTCGGAAGGCTCAGCTACCTAATATACATTGAATTATCATAGTAAACTACGAGCGGTAGTTGCATGAAGTTCTTGTAACACTAGAGCAGTAATGGCGTTTGTACTCATCATTTCAAGCAACTTGTTTTATGCGACCGAGATAATAACGATAGCATAAATTTGCCATTTCGTACGTATCGTTTGCTGGGGTAGAAATCTGCATTTAGAGGACATGTATAGTATGAAGAAAATGTATCTGTCAGGTATTCACATTTCTAAGCGCTTGAAATTGCCAATCCGCAGTACCTAGATATGAGTGGTCATTAAGCTCATACTCTTCTCTCTCTCTCTTTCTCTCTATGGAAAAGTTCTATCTGGCTAAAGGCTGGAGTGGGGCGTATATTCGTTATCAACCCTTGTATGCCCCCACTGCTGGGGCACGGGTCTCTTCCTGCATCGCAAGAAGGCTATACTCCACCACAGAGGGCAAATCCGGGTTGGTGGAGGATTGTAAGACAGTGGCGGGCTTTACTGTCAGAAGTTATCAAGCCGCCCATAAGGCCTCTGACATGGCTTAACGACTGCTATTATATGACAGCCGGCACCAACGGCTTAACGTGCCTTGTAAAGCACGGAAGCGCTCGGGGCGGCGCGCATAAGTGGCATAAAAGCTGATATTTGTTTAGCGATTTCAGAAGGAGTCTCATGATAAAAGTTATTTGTTTCGCTCAGTGGAATAACTCTCTAAACAAGTTTTACCTGACCTTTCTGCGACATGCCTTATTGCTTACACACCACCACGTTTGGAAAACACAATGCTACATTCAGTTCAATGGCACTATGGCCTTCCACTCTAGCCCGTGATTAAAAAAATTTCAATGTTAATATTATTATGTTTCAAGCTGAGGGCTTAAAACTTAATATATTTTTCTAAGTCTCATTTGTATACTAAATTTTATCCAAATCTGTTAGGCCGGCTGTGCACACTCACCCGAGAGCCAGCGAATCCATCGTACATTAAATGAAATGAAATGAAATGAAATGAATATACTTTATTGCACACCAGGAATTACAATTTAGAAAATAAGAAGACATTACATTACGAGCTTCACAGGACGATACCGTAGTCCTGATTGTGTAAAACCCGCAACTGGAATCTTAGATGCTACATAATGATTATGACATACTTGTAGTTAGCTTTGTTTTAAGAAAATGTTCTTTTTATTGTGCAAATCAATATTATTGTTGATTTATTTGTAAATATTCGTGAATTCCGATCTTTTACTCAAAACTCTGAATCTAAATTCAAAGTGACGTTCATAAATGACTCTGTCCTCGGTCATGAATAAACAATTTTAAAAAAACAATTGCGTTGGCCGGCGTCGACCATAAAACAATCCATCATCATAGTTTTTTTCGATTTTTATTAACTCTTCGTTCTGATATGCTTTGAATATTGTTAAGTGAAGTAATTATGCGAAAATATAAAATTACCAACCATTTATTTCAAAACTAGTGCTATATATTTCTAAATCATGGTCAGAATATACCATTAGAACTTGTCAAATTGAATATTACGATTATAAGATTAACAAATTTTAGAACTGAACTTCAGAATAAATTTTAGAATTGTGGCACTAAACATTGTTTTCAAACGCAGTCACAGGCCCAGCTATCCCATCCGTTGCTTCTGTGTGTACCTATAAAGACGCCTTTGCCCATGCAGCTGTGGCCAAGCATACTCTGCTGACCCTTTGGTGAAAGTATAGGAGTGTCCCTAAGTGGATTCGATAGAGAGTGTATTAAAAGATGCGTTAACAAATCGTAATGCGCCATTATTTACATATAGTAAAATCAGTTACGTCGCGGGCGACCTTACAACTGAAATGTAAAAATTAAAATGTAATGTAAATGTTAAAATTGTCCTTATCACGGGTTAGAGCATTAAAAAGAGTATAAAATGTAAAAGTTGATGTACAGTAGACTGTCCTAATTCATATTGTGTATGCGCATTGTACATTTACAGCCAGGTATTATAGGTACTGGAAACGTAATAAATGTAAGTAAACATATTTTACCTGGAAAACTTTTAGAAACCCAGAATTCTGTATATTAATGATTTTTTTATGAAGCCTTTATATGTCTCACGCAGGGCACATGCCTTCTTTTAGAGGGTATGGGCTTGGTGCCACGCGTGCCCACCGCGGGTTGGCGATTTCAAGGTTTGTGAACACCTCAGACACTGAGGTTTGCTCAAGATGATTTTCTTCACAGTTGGTTAGTGGTATTGATCCGATAACTTCACAAATATATGTAACTTGGAAAAAAACATTGGTACATTCCGGGATTTGAACCCATGACCTCCCAAATGAGAGGACGGTGTACCGTACCGCTACCACCGAATTAATGCGTACAAAAATAATTATTTAAAAAATTTTAAATTATTGCGGCAACGCGTTGATGTCTTTTGAACGTATGAAATCCTATTGTGCGTAATAGTAGTTGAAAGAAGTAATAAGTCGACAATCAATCTAAACATGAGATCAATTCCATCACTATAATTATGTAATTGGATACTAGTTAGATAGATTTTGCAACCGGCTCGGCCTATATTCTCTATATCAACTCGTCCGTGATAGCTTGTAACGCCGTGCTAAACAATCGTGGGCTATCCGTTACCTTGCCAGTCACTGGCCCACTTTACTCACGATCCACTGGGAGTGTGGAGTGATTTTCTACCCATCAATCATTGGAAACAATTAATCAGAAGAAAGGGCTAGTAGTGGAGCGGTAAAATGCTGCCTTCTGTCGTGGGGTCGAATCCCGGCACGTACCAATGACCTTT
This sequence comes from Yponomeuta sedellus, assembly GCA_934045075.1. Lineage (NCBI taxonomy): Eukaryota > Metazoa > Arthropoda > Insecta > Lepidoptera > Yponomeutidae > Yponomeuta > Yponomeuta sedellus. The sequence continues at coordinate 16,581,692 of OW203722.1, read as the reverse complement.
GTTTTCTGAGTTAAGTACGAAATTTGTTAACTTATAGTAGTAGTGGGTGTCTGTAAAAGTAGAGTTAACCGGCATTTAACAAGTAAGCACTTAACATCGTAGACGCCGTCTTCGCTTACCATCAGGCGTGACTAGGGTCAAGTGTAACCTGTCCTACTTACTTAAAAAAAGCAGCACCACTCGCTAACTGTGAAGTAAAATTTAAAAACCTATTTAGAGGCGAAAAAATCCACCCATGCCGCGATTCGAACCCTCTGGCTATCCGTGCCAGCGCTCTTTCAACTGAGCTGATGGGTGACTCACCGGCATCAGTGAAATTTCGAAGCTTTTTACAATATTCTCTGTTTTACGTACAGGAGTAAAATGTGAAGTAAAATGTCGTGAGAAAAGCTGACTGTCTGAGGTGTTCACATACCTCAGTACCTAAAATTTAAAATGCGGAGTGGGCACACACACTCTCTCTCTCTCAAAGAGAAGGGCTGTGCTCTAAAGAGAGACGGATACATGCTACATGACAAATATATATAGGCTGCATTGTAAGGACTGCTAATGCTTCGAAAGGAAGGGACTTTGGCCGGAAAGTTTTAAACGGGTACTTGGCGCAGCCATATTAACTTTTCTTTTGTTTCCATTTCACGCTTCATAGGCTAAAAATATACACAAGACTATAATACAATACAAAAACACAAAAGTATCTTCTGTAATATGTGGCTTTCCAGAGCAAAGTAAGCGCAAATCTCGAGAGCAGCTGAACCGATTTCGCTAATTCTTTTTTAGAACATTCCTTGAAGTACGAGGATTGTTCTTACGGAGAGAAAAATAAAAAAAATTAAAGAATCGACTATTACGAGGGACGATGCTCGTTGTGTCTGCTGATTTTTAATAATAATTGTCCATAAAACTGTAAATGAAGTTCCAAGAACCTTCATCACCCATGCAAAGAGCAATTCTGCTTGGTTGGTGCAGATTCATAACATAGGGATGTTATGAATCTGCACCCTCTATACGGCCTTATTAGTCACACAGCGATCGTGACTCCAATCTTTAACTGAATGAATCGATAGAAAGGTACACTACGTAAGTACCGACCTTTCTTTGGCCGCGCAAACCTTTCTTGCGTATTTCGTAGGGCATGAAAAATTACGCGATAACCTCAGAAATTTTGATCTAAATCGTAATTGTACTATGATTTCAATGAAAATTTGGTTCTATTATTATTATTCGATTCTAGTATACGCTTCATTGAGAAATGTTTTCTGTTTAGAATATTTGGGTTAGCAATAGTACTATAAATTTAATTGCTTGACGTATTGGTGAAAACCGTCATTTTGTGCAATTTTATAATTATTTTAAATTATTTGTATTTATTCCTGCTCCAGAAATAAGGTTCTATAAGGACAGTGTACATTTTAGTTATTTGCATAAATTGCACCAATATGCAAGAAACTTTAATTTACTACCTGTTGTCTTGGTCACAGACCTATTTTGTAAACTTTATCTTATTGTGTCTTTTCGAAATAAGTTTTCTCAGTAAAAATTCAGATGCCCTCATACATATGGCTAGCTAGCTTTTCCAAAAATAAGACTCATATTTAACTTAACTCACTCCGCTCTATCGCGGGCTGGAAAAGTTCAATAGGTCACTAAGTGGCAAATACAGATGAAGCTTTAGCTTGTGTTTTAATTCAATGTCAGGGGCTCACTGCAATTTATACCATGGCAATTTAATGTACATTGCAAAGTCGATTAACAAGTAAGACTTGACTACGCAAAGAATGAAACGCGGCTCAGGTATATTTTCTTGACAACGCGCTTACGTTCATGAAAACGTCACAATGAAATCAGAGTAGCGGTGGAAAATATCCGAATTAGGGAAAAAAATGCTTAGTACAGTGTCGTTTCTCTTTCTCTCTGAGAGAAGCCCTGTATTCTTCACCGGGCTACGTAAGCTTTTGTTTTTGTCTTACTTACATTTTTTTTTTACTTTTTCAATTTAAATTAATAGAACTGGCTATTAGTACCATGTTTGCGAATAATCGATTTGTTAGCGAGGGGCATTTGGCATCAATCAATAGCTAAAAAGCTAAAGCAATGGCTAAAAAGCTAAAGCCCAATATCAAGACTGGCAACGAAAATGTAAAGCTTTATTACATTTTCGTTGCCAGTCTTGATATTGGGCATCTTCGAATCAACTTGCTGCACTGCATATGGATAATAAATTAAGGTGTATTCGCCCCTTCGAACGGAAAATGAACTAAATTTGTTAAGGTACGCTCAATTATGTTTTAAAATAAAGAGCTTCTGGGAAATTTATAAAGTGGTATTGAGGGGAATTGAAAAGGAATTGAGGTCAGTTATAAATTAAGTTTACGATGTCGATGACAAAATTGGCACATACTTACGCTGCTCGAGCGATGGCCCTTCTTACGAGATTCAATTGTATAGAATTTCTAAACATTTTTATTCAATGTTATATTATATAATATGCTGGTATACTTGGAAGTACTCACTGCTTTCGTGTATACTGTCGTTTACTTATCCCAATACTTTATACGATTTCAAAATACCTATCTAAAATAGTTTCTTATGTAATTCCTAGTGTACATGCCAACAATAATGAATATTCTATCTATCTATCTGTCTCTTCATTCGAGTATTTTTACAGTACACAGCTTGATCGTAGTCATTTTCGGCAACCTACCGCGGTCAGCTGGATAGCACGATGATCTCTACGGCACTTTATACTCGTAGTTAGACCAGAGATTTCCGTACTTGGCCTCATAGTTGGGCCATTGTGCATAGCAAGCTCCGAGGTATGTGAACACTTGAGACACTAAGATTTCCTCACGATATTTTCCTTAACACGTTCAAAGCGGTACGAGTTCCAATGCCTCACGTATGAGACTTTAATTCAGCGCGAAGACGAAATCGTATGGCTTACTCGTTCGCGCGAATGAATTTTCTGTATGATCTTTTTAAGTTAGAGTGAGATTTCTTACTGTACAAGTAACCTAATCAGGCACATTTGGTGTAATATTTTTATGAATGAAAACGTTCGAGAACTAATAGGTCTCGTAGCGATTAAATGCAAAAAAACTGCATCTAGTGCGATACGAGACCCATAGGATTTCGTAAAAACCCCGTATGAAGACTGATGAGAAATCAATCAGTGTTGTGACAACTTTCGAAGACTGCGTTGTTTTTCCATCATGGATCATATTATAAACAGAAAGCGATCTCGTAAAATATAAGAATTATCATTGAATAGTTCTGAGGAAGATAGTGCCAAATTTGACAACCCTATTAGAGGTCCTAAATTACACCCCTTTTGACCACAAAAAACTGCTTCGCTTAATGTGTACCTAATATTAATAATAAGTAATGTTGTGAACTTTTAGGTAGTTAACAAGAAAAGAAATAAATAATAATAGTTTCAAGAATTTAGTTCAGTTATACTTATTATCAAACTGCTACTGTGCTAGTAGGTGCTACTACTATATTCTTAGGTAAAAATGCTATGTAAAATCTCTGGTAAAACAATTACAAACGCGCCCACACGGTCAAAACAAGCAATTGGTGTTGTGGAGACTTACCTATTATAACATTATGTTATAATGTTTACATAGTGTTATCTTTTATATAAATAAATACAAGACAAGAAAATGCAAAGTAATTTGTACATGCGGGATTAGAATAAATTGCGATGGTACTCGTAGCGGGGCTTGGCAACGATTCAATACAATCAGTAGCCCAAGTGACGACTTTTGCAAATCATCTTTCATTATATCGCAATAAGCTCACTTTATTTATTTTTTTTATTCTTAATAAATAAAATTAATTAATAAATAATTAAATAATAATTATAAAATGTTTTCGTTTTTTCTTCTTGACTGTACAAAATGGTGGCAATCCACACATTTAAAGCTAACTCAATTATAAATTTGTAGTGTTTGTTGGTATTGTAACGTTCTGAAAAGTTGAAAAGAAAAGTTCTGAAGTGGGCATCGTGCTATAAATGCCGATGCCTACTGCTGGGTATAGCCTTACATTCCATTCTCTTGAGGTCACCTTCTCATGCAATTGCATAAAGAGAGAACCCACAACTTGATACTCCACAAAAAAAAATTCACTAACCTATACATCAACATGTCGTCCTTTCGCTTAATTAAATGCTATAAATCGTCCCTACAACACCCAACTGGATCGTGGGATGTAGGTGGGCAACGAACATTGTCGCAAGCGTTTGAATAACTAATATGTAATTTTAAGTACATTTAAATATACAGGTTATTACAGAAAAGCCTGATTTAGTCTAGTCATCAATACAGTAGATTTTTATCGAGGGACTAATTTTATAGCACGTTACAGCGAGTTTTTTTTCTTTCTAAATGCATGGTTTTACCCGAATACTAGGACGCGGATTGAATTAGCTGTAATCCCTGCCATTTTCTTTACATGCTTAGCTTAACATTAGATAGTAGAATAGGAGAAACAGTGTTATTCTTCATATCGAACGCAAACGAGGTTTGACAACGTAGGGAGATGTTTGGCCAATAAGCGGCAGGAGATTGAAGATTGTTGAGCAGGCACCGCCGGGGGTACCTACATGGGTTAGAGCAAGTACGTTTATTGCCTGAAACATACCGCTTTTAGTAGGTTGATGATTGTTTATTCTCAACGAGTCTTTGTCACAAAGGAAATTGCTTCGATCACAGTCCCCGCCATCACATCAAGCGTCCTTGAGAGAGACCCGTGACTAACGATACCAAGTCTGTTTCGTGACAGTCTTACGACAGTCTGATACAAATACCTAGCTCAATGATGGAAAGTATAGAAGGTTATTTCCAACAACAAACTTTCTGGAGAATCATGTCATGTTCAACCTGGGAGCCAATTCTCACTTTATTAGCAAATAAGTCGTATACGACTCTAAGGCTTATGACTTGGAATTTTACGTAATAAGTCGAGCGGCAGCCAAAATCTGTATTCTGAACGCAAGGCTAGATTATATTCCTTTTTTTTAATGCATTAACCCGTTCTAAGGACAATTTTAAAGACCTATTTAGAGGCTGAGCGGTGGTAGCTCAGTGGGTAGAATCATGGACTGGCAAGCGGGAGCCCCAGGTTCGATCCCAAGTGCGGGCATGTACCAATGACTTTGTTTAATTTCAAAGTTACGTACATTTGCGAATTTGTAGTCGCAATACCACACGCTAACGGTGAAGGAAAACATCGTGAGGAAACCCGCGGCTTGGTTGGCTCCGCACGTATTGACTAGTCTTTCCTGTGGGCTAGGCCGGCTAAGCTGTCAGGATGGTATAGGTGCTGGGCAAGCCTACACCATCTATAAAAACCATGTCCCAGGCACTACAGCGTCGGAGTGGTCCCTTCTAGTGTGAGTGAAGATACCACAGGACGCTGTATAAATCATCTCATTCAGTAGATGCAAAAAAGGCCAATATTATTATTTAGAGGCTAAAAACTCCACCCATGCCGGGATTCGAACCCGCGACCTCTGGCTATTCGTGCCAGCGCTCTTTCCAACTGAGCTAATGAGTGACTCACCAGCATCAGTGAAATTTCGAACCTCTACAATATGCTAGATTTAATTCGAATGGGAAAATAAATGTCTAATGACTCTGTAATGCCTAAGACTTCGAATATTTTGCGTCTACGCTTTCAATTCGCATGGGCGAGAATCGGCCCCCTGAAAAGAATCAGGAATTAGCAACAATATTGTGGTTATATACTCTTTAATTGTGTCTAGCGATCTCTATTTTATTTCATAAAAATTATGCTGATAATGCCACACTTTTTATCAAACTGACTTTTTGTACGCTGCTAGTCTGTGGAAACAGTATGCTCGTGACAGATTCACACTGCAGCGAGCGCCAAACCCGATCGAGTGATAATGCCCCATTTTGTAATCCCTTTCAAAGTTCGTAAATCTGCCGAGTACGCTGAATTGGTAGGTAATTAGAAGGCACTTTGTCAGGAGTCACGCTCAGAAACACTTATTAAACAGTTTGCGAAAGCTTCTTCGTTCAATGGGCTGTCTCAGACTCCGCTAAACAGAGTGCGAGAGCGATCAATTAAGAAAAAATCCATGCAAAGATCTTTGTCTTAGGCTTAGCACGCATTACGTTTTTTCATCGTGCGATTTTTTCCGGAATAAACTGTGAGATATGGAAAACGTATGAAGGTTTGCCAAAAAAAACCGCGTCGCGAAAAGAGTTCCCCTACTAAATCAGTAAGTACGCGATTTGTAATCCGTCAGAAAAAAGTCGCGGGGATTTTCAGAATTACGATTTTTTCCAAAAAAAATTTAAGTTTTTATTCTTCTTCTTAATCAATTTCCAATTATTTAAAATGAGTTAAGAAACACGCGATTGCGAAAGAAAATTGCACAGAAATAGTTCCCTAACCAAATCAGTAAGCGAATTAAAATCCGTCAGAAAAAAAATCGCTGCGTTTTTATTCGCATTGCGTGCATAGCAAAAGGGCGGAGATGCCTCACAGTTTAGCAATCAACTATCATAAAACGAACTAAACTTAAGTCCAGTTCATCTAGTATGTCGTTTTTCATAAATATGTGGTATTATAGTTCGTTGATTAATCAAGATAGGTAACTTGTTAAATTAGTTTATTGAAGTTTCCATATTGAATTACTTTAATTACGTTAACCCACGCTCCAACAAGAGACAAAAAGTTCATTTCCTTATCTTGTAACAAAAAATTGTTAGAAGAGTTACGATTATTTATATATATATATATATATAAGGAGGTTCTGCGGCGCTATAACGTAATTCGTCCATTGTATCGGCTCGTTCGATTTAACCTACGCCGGCGCCGAGTCGTAAAAATTACTTTTTGTAGCAAGCATAGCAAACATAACTGATCGCCTCGAGGTCACTGCTGATCTCAGTGACAATTACGTGATGGATAAGGAAATTAGAAAAAAAGTTTTTCCTAATTACCTTGTTAATAGACTTGTCCACAAAAACAGTCCCACGAACACCAACTCGAAAACATCCTTTTAAAGTTCTCGGATTCAAATCCGTATCCGTAAGTTTTGTCTAAGACATCGATTATTTCAGAAGGTCTGGCGCGGCTATAATGTACGATAGCGTTAATCGATAGAGCGCAGTATATTAGGCGTCTGGAGGATAGATCGTCTCCGAAACCACACTGCGCTCCAAAACGAGCATAACGGATGTGGATGTTCAGACCGCCAAACTGATGTGGAACTGGGCCGGCCACGTAAGTCGCAAGCACCACAATAGGTGGGCGAAACTTGCCACCGAGTGGGTACTACGCGGCGGTCATTGCAAACGGGAGCGGCTGAGGACCATGGCGGAATGATGTCGACAAATTCTTGCTGGAGTGCTCAGAGGTGGGAAATGACCGAAAATCTTGGTCTGAAAGGGGGGAGGCCCTTGCTAATAGGCCACCCATATGGAGGCAACATAAAAAAAAACGTTAAGCCACCGAGAGCTTACACTCTAACAACGATATTATTTATAAAAACATGATTCCTCAGAAATACTCCTCAGAACCAGTTTTAATAATTGATGGTTACTTTTTTCTCTTTACCATAGATTTTATCTACTGAGGAGTGTTCTAAGTAATAGTGTCCGCATAAATAAGACCATAAGTTTAAGTAATGTTCAAAACACTTTTTACCATTTATTTTTTTGTGGTTTACTGATTTTCTAGGTTGCAGTAACGATTAGCGCAATTCGGGAGGTCTGATTAGTCAATCATCGTAAAGACGTGTTTCAGATTAAATGTTGCAAATTTTAGAGGTAACAGTTTATATTGAAGTGAGAGCAAGATCGTTCGTAGCCCCGGCTACCTGAGAGATCTTAGACGGATCCGGGTCATCCGGGACCACGGGAAACGTTGGAAAATTGTAAAAAATGTAATAAACGAGCATAAATCCGTATAAAAACAGTTTTAATTAGATCTTAGACGGTCACAAAGGTTAAGCAATATACGTCGCGTTCAGTGCATGGATAGGTGACCGTCTATGACTAACGCTAGTGGCATTTTTCCGAGCGGTTCCGTGCTTCGCAAGGCACGTTAAGTAGTTGGTGCCGGCTGTGATGTAATGGCAGTCGTTAAGCCATGTCAGAGGCCTTATGGGTGGCTTGATAACTTCTGACAGTAAGGCCCGCCACCGTCTTACAATCCCTTTTTTTTTTTTTTTTTTTCACCCAGGAGAACCCCAATTACGGGTACCACCGGCTCGGGGGAGCACAGTGGTTATGTCGGACTCCCCGCCCTGAAAAGGGCGGTATACCGACTAAAACTCCTGGGGTGTTCCTCCGCACCGCAAAGGACGGGGCCACGGGAACGCTTGCGCACACTTCCGCGACCCCGTCTGCGGGCGCCCTTTCGGGCACTCCTTCGGCGGCGCTTCTGCCCCATCGGTGCTCGACGACGGGGCTAGAAAACGCCGCATCTCTTCGTTGGAGCGCATAGGGGCCAAGTGCGTATGATCTTGGCCCCCATACGCCCCAACGCGCCGCCCCCTCCATCCCATCGCAACCCGGTCGATGAGACGGGGAGGGCGGCGCACCTCCTCGTTGAGGCGCGTGGGGGCCCAAGGGTCCCCACACGCCCCACACGTGAGGCCCGTCACGTCGCCCACCAGCACTTCTCTGAAAGCAGAGAAGGCGGTGAGCGACCGCGCGGGCCCCCTCCGTGCCAGAAGGCACCCTCGGAACACGCAAGGGCGCCTTCCGGCCCGCCGTGATGGACGCAGAGAGTCCCCCGACCCTCCGCGTCCCGGCGGCCACTCTGGTCCGACTGGTACGAGGCGCGCGCGCTTCCGCGCAGCGGCGCCCCCCCCAGTCGGTCCTTCATTCGGTTGGTCGCCTGGGTCCCGCTCCACAAAGTGAAACAGGGCCCACGCGACCCCTCCCGCCAGATTTTTCGCCGCTGGCCAGCAAGATCCCATAAAGAGAAGTTACTGACCAGCACCCAGGGTGCACCGGCCCTTGCCACTTACCCTTCCTACTGGTTCAAAAATGAATCAGTAGGAACGGAAGCGGAAGGGCACACGGGAAGGTAATCTGGCATCGCACCCCACCGTCTTACAATCCTCCACCAACCCGGACTTGGCACCCGTGGTGGAATATGGCCTTACCTTCCTGCGATGCAGTAAGAGACCCGTGCCCCAGCAGTGGGGACATACAAGGGTTGATAACGTCAAGTTTGTCATACAATAGATGGCAGTTGTTAAGCCAGTCAGAGGCCTTATGGTGGCTTGTCAACTCTTCACAGTAAAACCAGCCACTAGTCTTGCAGCCTCCACCAATCCGGACATTTCTTCAACTATTTAACGAATAAATAAAGAATAAATGCCTTAATGCTTTATTTTGCCACAAACAATAATTAAAAAAGTGTGTGTGTGTGTCCGTGGTGGAGTCTGGCCTATACTGTCCTAGGGAATGTCTGTGCCCCACGATGGGGACATGATAAGTTGATGATACTGGGCTAAAGTTCGCTGTCCCATTTCATACAACTGAAATTCATGGTTTATTATGCCAATTCGTAGGAAGACTATACTTGGCAATACTTAGTTACGAAATGTACATCGAATAGTCATTATACAAGTATGCATGGAGCGCAGGTAGAATTTAATTAGAAGAGGTAGAATTCTATTCCAATATTTGGAGCGCGTTTAGCTTTTATTTGTCTACAGACCACAGATAGAGCTCACCGTCATGCTCAGCTTCGATCTCAGTTTATTGACTAATCTCGCTCAATTTCAATACATAAATTACGGGCTAAAGCTTAAACGGACTTTCCGTAGCTCTCAACCCAATCGGTGTTATTATGACGTTTCGCCTTGGTGTAATGTCTGAGCCATGATGTTGGAGCATTAGCCGGCTGATTTAACGGTCGCTCGTTACTCGCTACAATTGCTCGTCTTCGCCTAAGGTCACGGGCGATGTTCGTGCTACAACGTGTCATTTCTCATTGTCTGACTGCTTCTCACATTGTGTTGTTTGTTAGCGAGAACATTCTCGCTAATCACACTGTTCTACGTAAACGCTGTATCTGTTTTATTGGGCCTGTGCTTTTAAAAAGGATCGTATTGTCATACATATGTCTTGAAGCGCTCGTGGCCTAGGCTAACCGAGTAATTGGAATCAATCACTTACGTTAAGCAACAACAGGCGCGGTCAAGTGCAGGATGGGTGACCGTCCCGTGACTACCTCTAGTGGCACTTTTCCGAGCGCTTCCGTGCTTCGCAAGGCACGTAAAGCCGTTGTTGCCGGCTGTGATGTAATGGCAGTCGTTAAGCGATGTCATAAAGTGTGCGTGTGTGCGTCAATGATACTATTTTAGCCTTAATTGCTTCAATTCGAAACAGCGCTGATTTTCAAATATCACCTCTACACTAAAAGAAAAATTACAAGTCGTGCATCGTAACATAAAAAGAAACTTAAAGCTACAATTAAAACGAAATAAAAGTACATTTGTTCCCATTGAGAAATTTACAGAAATTTGAGTGACAACTTACAGAAAGGTGGTGCTGCTGTCTGCTGTATAATTCAAACGTTTTGAACTCTGATGTCATAAGTAACAAATTTAAATATAGCGTATTCGTATATTACCTATATCTTTTCTATAATACATTTTTTAAAAAGGTGTGTTTTTTCAATAAATTCTCATCAATTCTCAATAATAGTGTTAGCTATTTTTTCAGAACTTTTATTTATTTATTTTATAAGGACAACCGACAGGCGCGGCGTTACAACAATACATTCACAGAGACAAAAAAAAACACAGACTTAAAACTGTAATTGCTCACCCACTTATAGGTTGTCGCATCATGCATGTTAAACTCAACAAACTGTTATGCACATTAATCTAATTTAAAGATAAAAAATATATAGATTAATAAAGACAAATTAAACTAAAAAACTATTTAATTAGACATTAATTATCGATTTCAAAGCATTATCCGGGGATCGTAGAGACATCGGCTTTTGACCATATGTTGACCATTATTAACTATGATGTTCACATCCATTAAAATGTTATTATAAATAAGATATGTTTTCTTATCAATTGATGGCGTTGGTTAACCCTGGGTCCCTTCGCAACACTGCTACCTACTTTATTTGTAGAGACGTTTTGCAATCGAGTTTTGCTCTCAAAGGCGTAGCATCATTGGGTAAATCACAAATTTACACTACATTTTATTCAGTATGACCTGCCTTATGAACATAGAAATAAGTGAGTCAATCCACCTAAAACGTTTTCTTTACGAGCACTTTCACTCCTTTGGCCTCTACTAATGCTATTTACTTTGTTTATCGACGACGATAAAAGCGTGCTGTAAAGGTTTCAACCTAAACAGTCAGAGATTGTTTGCTTCATTGCAGAGTTGCTGATATGAGTACGTTTGAGAGGAGATGAGTAGGTACGTTTATTATTAAATACGATATAGAGAGTAGGAAGTTTCGAACGAATCTTAATTTTCATAAATGGAGTTGGAATAAAGAAAACTTTGGTCTGTGCATGTACGTTTAATGAGATGATTCATACAACATATCTTCGTAAACACTAGATGGGTGAAGGGACCACTCGGACACTGCAGTGTCTGGGGCATTGTTTTTTAGAAGGTGATGGAGTTGCATTGAAAAGTAATTAAAAGCCCGACCGCCTACTAAGGCATGTCTAACATGTGTCAAATTGTGACGATTGGTTAAATTGTTATGACGTTAGTTAAAAGTTGGGATACATAAATAATACAAAATAACCTACATAAATACAAGACAATTAAAATTGTCGCATGTAATAATATTTACATCGTTTATAATAACTTGGTGTGTGGGCCTAACACATAGGTAGTTTATTTATTATTAGACTTGAAAGATGCAAAATCATTAAGAGCTCGCCTTTGGAATTTAACTTCAACTTTTCCCGATGACTCTTTGAATTACTTAGAGTCATTGGTACCTACTAATTCAATAATTAGGTTATCATATTATACTTCCAATCAAGCAACTAGCGCAGTTTCTAGATTGGAAACAAACAAATTGCTTTATTCAGTGCATCTATGGAATACATACTCTAGGCGATTTAATTGAGTCAAACGAAAAATGGTATCAATCGGTTTCAAATTTACAAATCACTACAGAATTTAATCGGACTTAAGCCGGCTTTTCGCTATGGGATGTAATATAATATATATTACATCTTGAGATATAAAAAGTTATCGCTGGTCATAAATGTTGTACGAGAACGGTTCACACTGTGTTATAATAATATTATAGCTAAACTAAATGTATGACGAGCGATAAATTATTATATCTCAAGATGTTATATATATTACATTACATCCCATAGTGAGAAACCGGTTTGATGCGCAATATCAACCGCTGAGGTGTGAACACGATGTTTTCTTTCATAGATACTGGATGGTTTTACTACTAAACAATTTCACAGACATAAGTACGTCAGGTTTTAAAATTGTCCTTAGCACGGGTTAGTGCATTAAAAAAAATATAATAAGTACGTCACTTAAGACCCTGCAAGGAGTTTATTTCAGTACAAATGTTTGTACGGAAATAAACTCCTTGCAGGGAAGCCTTAAGTAAAAACAAAACTATGTAGTTTTGTTTTTATTGGTAATCAATATGTTAAGAGAACACAAGTCGAGAATAACAGAAAAATGTATTAACCTCAGTTGTAAGCACGATCAAACCTTAATTAGTGTCCTCTAAAGATATTGGTAAAGTGTCATTGAGATGCAGCATGTCGTTTGTGTATTAAAACCAAACTACATTTGTATGGGAATTGCTCCTTCAGGGACCGCCTTAAAAAACTATCATTAGTACATGAAGGAAACGAAGTCCTGGCTGCATTTCCTCTAGGATATAAGGCAAGCGGTCTACCGCTGGCTCCAGAGGTTATATTAATAGGGATAAAATATAGTACCCTTCCTGCTATTTTCCCAAATTTCGTTTAATTGTTAAATTTTTTTGTTTCCAAGTAGTTTCACAATGAGACGAAAGGAAATAAGTACTAACGCGCACAATATGTCAAGGTACAAATAACTTTTATGACAAACTAGCTGACCCAGCGAACTTCGTACCGTCTACCATCGATTCCTAAATTTTTTTCTCTCCGTAAGAACCATCCTAGTACTTCCGGGGAATATTCTAAAAAAAAAAATTAGGAAAATCGGTTCAGCTGCTCTCGAGATGTGCGCTTACCAACACATTCAGCGATTCATTTTTATATTATAGAAGATAGATAAAGTGTTGCGGGAACGTCGGTCGTCACCCCAACCCTTCCTAACTAGGAAACAATATACTCTTCTTCCTAAAGACTTTACTAGCGTGACCAATTTTTTTTTCTTATGTAGCCTATTTACGTCATAGGCTCATAGAAATAAAAATCTTGCAGCCTACAAAACAAAGCAGACTTACAGGCTTTCGAAAGTGAGTAAGGGCTTAATTATCACGCGTGCCCACCGCAGATTGGCAATTTCAAGCGCTGAGGTATGTGAACACCTCGGACACTAAGGTTACCTCATGATGTTTTCCTTCACGGTTAGTGGTATTGCTACTACAAGTTCACAAATGTATGCAACTTAGAAATCAAAGCCGGGGTTCGAACCAATGACCTTCCGAATGTGAGGCCGGCGTTTTACCGCTGCCACCGCTACGAAATTTTAATCATAGTAATTGCAATTTAAAGAGCCAGTTAGCTCAGTAGTGATGGTAAAGTTTATAAACTGCTTCACAGACTGCTGTTATGGTGCAATCTTTATTAGGGCTCAATAAACTCATTGGACCTCAATGAATTTCTTCAACACAAAAATTACCGGCACGCCGCCTTTTCAGTTCACATGATGATGATGATTTCAACCCTTAATATGTCCACACTGCTGGACTGCTGGGGCTCGGGTATCTTCCTGCATCGCAGGAAGGTTAGGCCATACTCCACCACGGTGGCCAAGTCTCGGTTGTTGGTTGATGGTTGGTAAGACAGTGGCGGGCCTTACTGTCAGAAGTTATGCCCATAAGGCCTCGGACACGGCTTAACGACTGCCATTACTTGGCAGCCGGTACCAACGACTTTACGTGCCTTGCGAAACAAGGAAGCGCTCGGAAAAATGCCAATAGCGGTAGTCACGGGACGGTCACCTATCCAGCACCTGACCGCGCCTGTTGTTGCTTAACTCAAGTGATTGATTCCAAACACTCGGTTCGACTAGGCCACGAGCGCTGCTTACAACAATTTGTAATAAAATTATAACATTGTAAATTGTTGTAAGCAGCGGTAGAAAGAAGAGAAGTTCCAAGCATTAAAGGTGTACAGTCAACAGCAAGACAACCTATACATTTTAGTTGCAAAGTCGCCTTTAATATAACTGATAAGAGTGCACGTATTGTTTTTCAAATTTTCTACAGTCTCTCAGAGACATTTAGTTATGAGCAGCGCAAGAAAGAAAAGAAGTTCCAAGCACTGAAAACTATAGTTAGTACAGTCGACAACATGTCAACCTAATCAAATCTTCTACATTTATTTCGAAAACTGCATATCTAGTACAAGTTATTCTTGATTTTTTTTAGGTACCTAATTTTTTCCCGTTACAAACGTGTTATTTTACTTATCATGTTTCATCTGGCTAGTCAGTGCGTAATAAGAAAACCAAACCGCAGAGATGTTAATTATCTACGTTTATCTTTACCTTCACAACAATGTCTCCTACACTAATCATCTTCTAGCTTGATTGCTACCTTTGTAGTTTATACTTGACTGTTGGGCTGAGATTCATGTAACTACTATTCATTGTTTACTATGACAATTCGGTGAACTATTTGAAATAAACTTTTCGTATGTGCTTCGCATTATTGGATTGTAAAAGAGAGAAAAGAGCAACCGACGACGCGAGCTCCATCTCTACTCATTCATTAAGCTCTGACTTCCGACAAACAGCCTAGTTTATCCGATTACAATCATGATTACGATTACAATCGAATAAATGTTGCAAAGACGATTAGACCCGTCTAATATACTCGTATAACTGTATGAGCTTCGCGAGTCATTAAGAAATACTATTGCAAAGTCTATTAACCCTTAGATGAACAAGTGGGAATAAATGACTTCCACACGTTTTGGCGGTCGACAAACAATAAAGAAAGCCCAATGGTGCGGACCAGCAAAGATCCTCACGTGCAAGCTCCAAGCGAAAAAGTTTCAAAAGTGATGCACCGCAACTCTAGCTAGTAGTTGTATGGACCTCGGCGCAGGTGGTATGCTGCTCCCACATTGCCGTTACAATTTTTTTGTAAACATTTTCTAACATAAAAACATTTACTAACAAATGTTGTCAATTGTTACATTTTGTTAGGAACTGTTACATGTTATAAGTGCTCTTACACTAATAGAAAATGTTTACTAATGTTAACATTTAAATCTGGTGTTCCCTCCCCCCGCTAGCCCGCCGTCACCTTTATAAGAGATTTACCAACAATAGGTAACACATGTTTAATTTTGTTATAATTTGTTAACTTAACGTTACTAAACATTTTCTAACATGAAAACATTTTTTAACATTTGTGATTAAATATTTGCTAACAAATGTTTATTAACGTTACTAAGCATTTTCTAACGGCAATGTGGAAGCACCAGTACGTCGACCACACGTATGCACTCGTGTGCGTGCCAAACTGCATGGTCGCCCCCATCATATTTCGCCATCCCGTGACAGGTCCAATTGAGACGTTCCATTGCATTGTGTTGCAACCGCGTGCTCTCACGCCACAGGCAGCTCCGCAAATTTAAATATACCGGACTTTGTAATCTAGGTTTACTGTGTATGCTGGTCTAATAATCTTTGTGACTCGCCGGTTTTGGACTCTATGACGGGGACAGAAAAGGTTCAGTGGGCTCAGTTTAGTAGCTGCCTCGAAATGTGCGCACGGCGTTTAGCTCCACAGTGAAATACCCTCAGTCTATTAGAAGTTCTTGTGGTGATTAACGCTGACTGCTATTTCTTGGATATACTGAGCTAAGACATTATAATAATATACATTAAATTTCAAATAGAATAAAGATTTAATTATTTAACCCTGACTTGCAAGCGCGTTTAGTTAGTTAGACCTGAGATTTCCGCACTTAGCCTCATAGTTGGGCCATTATACGTAGCAAGCGCTGAGGTACGCTAACACCTCAGACACTAGGGTTTTCTTACGATGTTTTCCTTCATGGTCAGCGAGTAGTATTGCTACTAAAATTTCACAAATGTACATAACTTAGAAAACAATGTCATTGGTACATGCCGGGGTTCGAACCCATGACCTCCCGATTGAGAAGCCGGCGTTCTACATTGCTCCGCTACCACCGCTGTCAAACAGCGGTGGTAGCGGAGCGGTGTAGCTGGCAAGCGCGTTTATCATTATTTTGTCCAATTGTCGATAGTGTAACATGAATATTAAGGAAAAACTGTTAGAATTGTAACTGTGTATTGATATGATATGATATAAGATTGTTTGGAGGAGATCGTATAGCGATATTACCGCAAATGCATGATTTGTACTTGGACATTAATGAAATTGCTATTATTAAATTTATTTATCTACGTATTTATTTTGCGGGTTGTGGCTGCTTCCCCTTTAGTAATTTATGTACTAAAGTAATCTATGTATCGCGCTTTGTCCAAGCCATACTATCCACAAACCTAAGGTTGTACTGGAAATAAATGCTATTTAGGTACGCCTTCGTAATAAAACTTACTTTTAAATACAATAAAGAATTTAATAATAACAATTCTCTATTCTACCTACCTTCTAAAAAAAGTAATTAATAACGTTTTACCTAATAAATAATCACGATTAGACCCGTTAAATATATAACTATGTATGCATCGCGAGTCATTAAGATATACTTTTACTCAGTTTTGACATCGCAATTAGAGGGGCCAGAAACAACGGACGGTGACGCTATGACTGCTCCAGTTTGGTTACCTACATCCTACATTCAGTTGAGACGTGAAGTGAATAAGTAAAAACAGTTTAAGGGCCTGCGCAGACGAGTGACTTTAGTCCCCAAGGGACAAAAGTCCCTTAATCGTGTAAAAATGTCCTCCGAGTACTTGTCGCGGATTAACACCTACGGTGTGCGGTCATTTGTTCCCCGGAAATTGAGTGAAGCGTACACTATGTAGCGTAACAAAAGGCGTGTTAAAGTAAACACCGAACTTTTGTCCAGTCCGGTCTCTTGATGTCCTGAGAAACTTGAGGGACTTTTTATACGGGGTACTTTCAGTCCTTCGTGTGCGTTATTCGATACAATTTATAAGAGATCTATATCGACGGACAAAAAAGTACCCGGAGGATAGTATCTCGTCTGCGGAGGCCTTAAAGCGTCTAGACACAGACATGTCGGCACTTAGGGGATAAACTGTAAAATGTACCTATTAGAGTGTACACTTTTTTATGAAACGACAGTTGGAATTACATTGCGGTGCACAGTCTACTTGTTAATCTGTGGGTTAATCGACTTTGTAGTGTACATCGAATTGTCACAGTAAACCATGCAATGCTACTTTTTTATGTAGCCTATATACGTTTTATTGCAGACCTTCTTCAGAGAGAGAAAGAGAGTATAGGCATTGAATTAAAATTCAATGGTATATGCTAAATTAGCACGCCCACCGCGGATTGGAAATTTTAACCGCTGAGGTATGAGAACAACTAAGATATTCAGGTTTCCTCACGATGTTTTCCTTCACAGTTAGCGATTACGTGGTATTGTTACTATAACTTCACTATAGTGTGACTAAAGTTTCTATTAAAAAAATATTTGGTAAAAGTATTTCCGATTGAATTTCTGCAATATAATGGTAGTTGTTTTTAAATTCTAACATAACCAGAGAATAGCTCTCCTTTGTATCTACATGTTACTTCTTATTTACTATTCTGACTAATGTTTCGTATGCAATAAAGTATTTTTAATTAACCTATCTCACGGGAGTATCTCACTCACAAAATATATACAACTAATAAGAGAGCACATTCATACGAAGAAGACACGTAAATCGACAAGATACAATCGAAAAATTGGATACTTATCAGTGCCTAATGCAAATTATACTATGTGTAGTAATCTACCTAGGCCAGTTTAGTCACGTCATCTAGGACAGAATAGGTACTATTAGTTACCTAACCCAGACTCTGACTGTGATGACAAACAAGAATCTTAATTGACACTATTTATTTAATTTATTTATATAGGTAAGTACATTTGCAAAATATACATTGACGATACATGGCAGGTGTAATCAAAATAATTTAAGTTCTGACATAAATTTCAATTAAAAACTAGAATAGCAACATCACAGCTAAAGCAATCTGTAGAAATAAAGTTTACTTGTATAAATAAACTTTAAAAAATCTTGAAAACAAACATGAAGGTAACAATCGTACGCGCCGATAAAGATTCAACAGAAGTTATAAGAAAAATATACCGGTTGACAGCCAACGTGCATACAAATTGCAAGTACTTAATGAATTTCTACAAAGCTAAAAAGGCGCTTCTCTCGTTATCAACCCTTGTATGTCCCCACTGCTGGGGCACGGGTCTCTTCCTGCATCGCAGGAAGGTTAGGCCATACTCCACCACGGGGGCCAAGTCCGGGTTGGTGGAGGATTGTAAGACAGTGGCGGGCCTTACTGTCAGAAGTTATCAAGCCACCCATAAGACCTCTGACATGCCTTAACGACTGCCATTATATGACAGCCGGCACAAACGGCATAACGTGCCTTGCGAAGCACGGAAGCGCTCAGAAAAATGCCGGCAGTCACGGGACGCTCACCCATCCTGTACCTGACCGCGCCTGTTGTTGCTTAACCAAGAGATTGATTCCAATCACTCGGTTCGCCTAGGCCACGAGCGCTTCTTTCAAGACTGTCAAATCTTAGTCTGCCTATCCCTCTAAGATGCAAGCGTGAATACATGAGAACAAAAGAAAAAAGTACCTAATTCGATCAATATATCGTCTCAAGCTCAAGATGACCATTCGTTTTACTTATTCTGCACTTGTGAGGTAACAAGGTAATCGAACATTGAACCTAACGAATGCCGTCCACACTATTCAACGAACGAAGTAACAACAAATCATTGATAGTTACGAAACATTATCAACAAAACCAATATTATGTAACAGTCGGTATGTACCTACCAACTAGAATAGAATGTGTTTTAGTGGAAAATAAATGTCTCTGGGGTCACCAACGAACTTTCGACACTACTTAACGAAGACACTTCTCTACTAATACGAGTATATGTCACTTAAATACTTTTTACCATACTAGAAATACTACAGTCTATTTATTCTTACTTGTCCAATTTAGTAAACAAGATTCTAACCTTAAAATTGAGATTAGATGCCTAAACTAGACATTTTCTCGCAAATTCATGAACTATCATGAACTATGTTTATAAAATTGGCAGCGTGTTATCTAAAAGAGTGTTCCAGGTTACTTCATTGGAAATATGGCAGTTTTGGACTAAAAAGTCACAGTTTAAGGATAGAATCTTGTTTACTAAATTGGACAAGTAAGAATAAATAGACTGTAGAACTTATTTTGGAACATCAACACTGTTCAAAAATCAGCTGTTTATCAAACAACTTATCTGACCAACTTAATGAGTCTTTATGAGTTTTTATGAAAACAACTTTTCATAATTAGTAGCAATCTTGGAAACGTACAAATATCACGGTGTTTACAGTAGCTTTCTAAATAGAGTCCCGTCTCAGTTTATCAGGTAGCAGCTAAGGTAGGTACCTACCTAGAGGCATATTTTCTGAGTAGACATTTTTTAAATAGTCCCGTCTCAGACTATCAGGCAGCAGCTAAGGTACCTAGAGGCATATTTTCTGAGTACACATTTTTTTTAAATAGAGCGATGACCTTCATCGTTACAAACGCAACTACGGGTAAGCACCACATGTTGCACGGAATTTTTAAATTATATTTCGTATCAGCTCGTCATCTAGATGTTACGCTTAGAATTTAGGTCAGATGCTACTTGATCTTGAATCAAGATGGTATTTCAGTAAGAGATAAATTATTCTGATTGTAGTCATGTACCTACTTATAGCCTAGCGGATCCTTTGTTAACTGCGTGCGGTCCGCAGTGACTTCGTGATCACAACACGAAAACCTCTTCAACATACCTACCAAGAAATTTGTGCGTTACCGAATAACACGACTTTCATTTTAATCCAAACGACTAGGTACATTAAATATTTTTATTGTCTTAAAAATAAATCACAGCTTGTTGTACATACATTATCTTCGACAATTTTGTTCATTAATCCTTATAAAAATCAACATAAGAGACAGTTTTATTTGCAGATACCTATATTACCGAAAATAACTCTTGGTATTCACACTACATTATTATCTGTGTCGTGAAATACAGGGCAAGTTAAGTGTTTTACCCTCAGATCCGTAGAATAAACTATATATAAGATACCTGCCAGTTACTCGTACTTACCTACAGTCTATTTATCCTTACTTGGCCAATTTAGTAAACAAGATTCTTAAAATTAATATTTGATGCCAAAACGACATATTTTCTCGCAATTTAATGAACTTTGTTAATAAAATTGACAGCGTATTATGTAAAATTGTCTCCCCGATTACGTCATTTACGGGAATATGGCGCTTTGCGACAAAAATCCATACTTTACGGGTAGAATCTTGTTTACTAAAATGGACAAGTAAGGATAAATAAACTGTATCTACCCACCAGTAAACAGTGATGGTATGTACGGAACGTGACCGCCTCTCACTACTTAGGTGCCTGTATACTTATGTATTTCCTGTTTTCTCTCATCCCAGACAAAGGGCCTTTATAAATTATCTTCACTTCATGCTGACTTCCAGGTCTTCCCGTCTCAGCCGAACAAGATGGTGGCCACATCAGCTGGAGTTTTGGTTTCTTTTCTGTTACACAAAGTTAAGCAAGCCCCTTTTTCTCCAATTTCAGAAGCTATCAGCCCGCCGGTTGTCGAGTGGCTGCAATTTACTCCTCTTCCTAATGCAAATCGCAGTGCACTCCACTTATGCCGCGCCGCAATTCAGCTCGCATATCAGTGTGAGCACCCCAGCTCGGAGCTACTCGCACGGCGTTGGACATCCGGTGGGGCAAGCCCGAAGGCCGTATCAAAGGAGGACGCACTCCAGCGGGAGTAACTGGCGACGTAAGTAAACGCTGATAGAGAAGTTTTTATCATTCTCTTTTTTTTAATATAGATAATGGACATATTTCATAGATCTCGTTAGCCCTATACTAAGTACAACTAGATTACTTGTGTTATAGGTGCTAACTCGACGATAGATTTAATATAATAAATACATGGATAACATCCAAGATCCGAGACCAACTATAAATGTCCGTTTCCTAGTTTGACCCGGATCGAACCCGAGACCTTCGATTTAAAAGTCAGCGTGCCAAACCGCTGCGCCACCGAGGGCGTCTCTGATTGTGATGTGGGTACGACACAAGGATGTTCTTGGTACGACAGGGACAGAGTTATTCTAGCTGTAAGGAAGTTTTACTGGGCCTCGGCGTGCTAAAGGCTGACTTTCAGGATACTACAATTCGTAGTTTATTATGTCAGTTCGGGTTACAGTGCGCTGCAGATTCTACTTATAAATCTGCGAGTTAATCGACTTTGCAATATACGTCGCATTGTCACAGTAAACCATGAAGTAGTTCTATGAAACAGGCCTCAGCACAGCGTGCTAAGCGTCTGACCAAAAAGGCACTATACATTATGGAAATTATTCTAACAATAAAGTTTCCTCCATAATTATGCTTCTTCTTCTTCAGGCTATATTATGTAGTCCACTGCTGGACATAGCCCTCCTCTAATGAGCGCCATAGCGCCCTGTCTTCAGCTTGCCGCATCCAGCATCTGCCGGCAGTTTTTCACAGATCATCCCACCTGGTCAGAGGGCGTCCTACACTACGTTTGCCGAAATTATGCTTATGCTATAAAAATTAATAATTTTACCACTTATTAAAAAAATAGATCTACCTACATCCGTCTACAGAATTTCCGAGGAGTTTTAACTTCAGATAGACAATAGAGTAAATAAAGTAGAGTACCTATGTTGTAGTAGGAACAGTGTAGGAACCAATCAACTAAATGTTTTACACAATCAAATAAAGCTTAGCTGCTTTTTCTGTAATTATTGTTCTCTATTGTACAATAAAGAATATTCTTATGTTGTCTTAACGGCGTTATTTATAAAATACGATTCCCTTAAAATGCATACATACCTACATATCTACATACACACAAAATCTCACGCCTCTATCCCAGAGCGGTAGGCAGAGACCAGGACTGCCACTTGCCACGATCCTGACAGATCACCTTCGCTTCATCAACGTTCATAAGTCGTTGCATGCATGCACCCCGGTTGCGGGTACTTTTTATCTTCCCCTTTGCTAATACATCCCCTATTTGGTCGATTTAGGTATGTCCGCTTGGGACGTCCCTTACCAGCCCTTCCACTCACATTCGCAATATATATTTGTTTCGTCAATCTTTCTTCCTTCATCCTCTCCACATGTCCAAACCAACGCAACATTCCTTTCTCAATTCTAGTCACTACATCCTCTTTCAGTCCACAACGTTCTCAGACTATTGCGTATCCTGCCATTCAAAGTAACACTACACATACTTCTTAAGGACCTCATTTCTACTGCATTAATTCTACTCCCTTGAAATACCCATAAATGCAGTATAATCCATAATAGATCTAATAATGGATCTCGAGACTAAAGTGGAGGTGGGCGGGGCACTTGGCAAGGCGGGAAGACGGCAGGTGGACCCACAGAACATAAAAAAAGAGTAGAAGTCGTAAGTGGGCGGTGCCCGCGTGCCTCACATTAGCAATGTATTGCCTATGCGTAGTCGGTGACAGTTTTGTTGACTTCAGTTGCCGTGCGCTTCTAGTAAAGAAAAAATGGTGAAAACTTGATTAAAATGCCTTGTTATGCTGTGTTAGAGAGCAAAAATAAAAGTTGGGGACCAAAATATACCGATCATGCCGTAACATTTCATCTGTAAGACGTATTTCATTGTATTTTTAATTAAATTTGTAATGACATGAACACGGAAACCAATCCGAAAATGAGAAAGTGAAACCACCTTTATTTACTGGTTAATAAAGTTAAATTTTCATCGAAGAAAGTGTACATTCTCTAGAAGTTTCTGTCAAAATTTGAATTCTACTCAATTACGGATGGGGGCACACATGATAAAAATCTATCGATAATTAATTGTCTATGACCGTAGTAGTCATACATAATTAACGGTACTTAGGTATTGTAAATTCCAATTCGTCTAAGTAGGTAATAGTACATTACACAACTTGGGTGGTAATACAAAGAAAGGCCGAGATCGCAGAAGTTTGCGGCCCGAGCTGCAAGCGAGGTACGTAAATATGCGATCGAGAGCTTTCTTTATTACCTCCCGTGGTGTGTACATATTTTTATGTCTACACTTCGCCAGAAAGCGGCTCGTTCCGTACGCACAGCGTGCGGAAAAAGCCACTTTATTGCCAGGTGTGGCATAAAATAATTATTTTTATTTTATACCTACTTCCTAAGTGCCTTTTCAAATGCTTCCGGTCGCCGTCCGGTCGCCGGGCCGGGTAAAGTAGTAATGTATGAGCTCTTGTCGCTGGCTGGTCGTTGTGCATGTGAAAACTGTCATTGGAGCACAGCTAGATCGCGATATAGTTTTTCTTCACCAGTTTATCAGTGACTGAA
Source organism: Yponomeuta sedellus (assembly GCA_934045075.1). Classification (NCBI taxonomy): domain Eukaryota; kingdom Metazoa; phylum Arthropoda; class Insecta; order Lepidoptera; family Yponomeutidae; genus Yponomeuta; species Yponomeuta sedellus. The sequence goes on along the minus strand of OW203722.1, from coordinate 16,557,862 downwards.
ATATCTAAGAAACTATCAAAGTAATTTTAATCAAATACAACAGAAAACCGTGGCAATGATACAACAACCCTCAAGGAATCAAAACAATTTGGAAGTGAGTTTTCGTTTTCCTAAGAAACCGAATACGTAAGTAAAATGGATGGCAGCGATAGGAAGGCAAAATTGGTTCAAAACGACGATGAGCACAATATATTCAGAGCATTTTCATGAACACTTCATAATAACTAAAAAAGGTGGAAGGTGGCACTTATGCAGCAATACCAAAAAAAAATGTGCTTCACTTCCAGGTTAGACTCTTGCGTATAATTGAAATATATTAGTACCATCATCAATAAAATTAGTATAACGTATGAAACATGGCGTACAGATAGACAAAGATCTGAATTGAGTCGTAGATTAAATGATATTTCCCGTGTTATATTTTCTAACGCCCGCGAAGCAGCGGGTTAAAGGTAGTTAGTTTTAAATAAGAGAACATTTTAAAATATGAAATCTACCACATTGTTTTCTTTGTGCATCTATTTACCCTATTAGTCTTGAATCTTTATTGCACAAAAAGATAATGTGAAAAAGATGCATTTTCTACCAGTCAACCCGCAGGCAAAAAAGAAATAGCTAAAAATTCTTTTAAGTACCAGTATTCGTATTAGGCCATTTATGTGTTAAACTGTTTGTACGGGTATAATTTGTCGATAGGTTCTCCCTATCGACAATCTAGAACTCGCATTGTCCCATCCCAAACTGTGAATGTTCTTGTTTCTCAATTTTGACCTTTATGTCTTAGTAGGTAAAAGTTCTTTTCGGTCCGACACGCCGGTAGTTCCATCTAGTGTAGAGTAGCGTTACTACAAAATGTCAACCTTAATTTCATCATTGTCATTTGACTTTGATCATTGTTGACATTTTAAAAAGGTGCATATTGTAATTGAAACTTTTATGATGTACACCTTTTCGGCATTGAATTTATTTACCAATGGCAGCTCGGCATTCGTAGTGTGCGTTTGGTTTATAAGTATCAGTTTGGTTACACTGGTTTTCGTACTAATGTGTCATGTCGCTACTTCTACTCTTTTTTTATGTTCTGTGGGTGGACCAGAGCAGTCACAGAGTGGCGGCCGAGAGCGGGAAAGCGGTCGGTGGGCAGACCAGCGGCCCGATGGTCAGACGATGTGGCAGAGTCAGTGGAGGGTCCTTGGATGAGGATGGCGAGAGACCGTGAGGCTTGGCATAATGGGGAAAAGGCCTATACCCAGCAGTGGGCAGCGGTGGGCTGATGATGATGATGAATCCATAATAGTCTTTCCGTCTCGACCACGAACTATTTATACGGCATTTATGGATTGAGGAGCGATGGTAGCGGAGTAAGTAGTAGGATTTGTGACTTCTTAATTAATCGAGAGGTCGTGGGTTCGAAACCTGGCATGTATCAATGATTTTGTTTTCTAAACTATGTAGGTACACTTGTGAAGTTATAGTAGCAATACCTCTCACTTGAAGAAAAACATCGTGAGTAAACCCTATTGTCTGAAGTGTTAACATGCCTCAGCGCTTGCTAGGTAGAATGGCCCAACTATGAAATCTTAGTTCTAACTAATTAGGTACCTATGGATTGAGTTTTTATAAATAAGAACGTCACTTTCTAACACACTTTCTAAATTGTGACAAGACATACCTAGTGACCTTTTTCTTCGTTACTTAAGTTCATCGAAGTCTAACATTGACTGCTCAATAGTAGGTATTGAGAAAAGATTCTAATACGCAAACCTGAGTCATTCGGTCCCTAATTATTAATTTTATATTTCATGATGATGATCATGTCAACCCTTTGTATGTCCCTACTGCTGGGGCACGGCCTTACCTTCCTGCTAGTTATTACGTTACTCTCGTGTTATTTTTTTAATTGAATGTGACATATTTGTATATAAACTAACGAATAAAATACTGTGTGAACTGAACCAAGAATTGTATTCAATATTTTTTTTATTTTTTGAGGCATTTATTCAATAATAATATTTATTTGATTCGAGCGCTTCCGTGCTTCGCAAGGCACGTCAAGTCGGCTTTTATGTAATGGCAGTCGATAAACCATGTCAGAGGCCTTATGGACGGCTTTATAACAGTAGGGCCCTCCATTGTCTTACAATTCTCCACCAGCCCGAACTTGGCCCCCGTAGTGTAACCTTGCTGTGATGCAAGAAGAGACCCGTGCCCCAATGGTGGGAACTTAGGGTTGATAGGTACCATACCAATAGTAGACAATATTCAAAGCCCACCGCCTTGCTTTCCAGGTCCGATCGTCCGCTCGAGTAGCCAGGGCTATGCGAAGGTCATACCATCGATACCGTTCACCAATGAAGACATCCGCCACCAGAACGCGCTGAGTGTGTCACCCTGGCACCACGACGGCTTTATGGGTAACTCTAGTTTTAGAACTCGGCATGCAGCAACTTTGGAAGTCAATTTAATTGAACATCAGAAAAAGTAACGTAAGTAGGTAGGTACATCTAATGACTCCCATCATTTATACTACTAAAGCATAATTTATATGACTAGCTAGGCTACATTATGTTTATACTCATTGTCTATCAAACAAAGTAGGACAACCAAGAAACTAAAAATGGCCGCTATAAATTTTCAGTTAATCGCAAAACACTTGTTGCATATCAAATACACTAGTAAACATACTGTTTGCTTATCAAATTATACAAGAACAGACCGTTTTGTTGTTTCTTTGCCCAGAATTTAATGTAGTATTTTTGATAGAACTATAGGTATTATACTAGTATATTATAGGTACCTACTACTAGTATATTTTGTCTGTCCGTTAGAGTCAACGTGTTCTTGAGTGGAGACCGCGACTCGGCTAACGTAGTGTAGGACGCTCTACGATCTGGGAAAATTGTCGGCAGATGCTGGATGCGGCAAGCTGAAGACAGGGCTTTATGGCGCTCATAAGGGGAGGGGTATGTCCAGCAGTGGACTAATATAGCCTGAAGAAGAAGAAGATATTTTCTCTGAATAAAAACTGGCGAAGTGTCGGCCACGCGCAGTGTAGAGGTCGGTAGAAGGAGGGTTTATTTTACCTGGTTCACAGAACCATCAACTTCATCGAAGTATAATCTTAAATGGAATTAAAGATTTCTTTTTATAAGTCGACTATTACTTACTGTATGAACATACCTACATGTTATTTATAAAAACGCAGTTCCTTAAAACTCGCTAAGAACGCTCAAGTAGTCTGCGGTGGAGATTTTACAAGGAAAAGCCGTAACCACAGATTAAATAACGCGCCTGTACTTATGAGTTTTTTAGAGGAATCGTGTTTTTATAAATAAGGGCGTTATTCGTTAAATTGTAAAGCCTACTTAGCCGTTATAGTTTTTCTTTTACTGCCATGAATTTTTAGCGTTTGTACAAACAATCGTTAGCCGGAGAGGGTGAGAGGACGCCCTACTCTAAAAAATATTTGCGCTTTAAAGGTTAATATTTCACAAACGGATCCGTAAATCGAAAAATGGTTTCCCTACACTGACAATATTTTTTAAACCACCAATCCAACGATACCGACACCGACACCTAACTATGGGACAGACAAGAAAAATAAAAGACTCTTTTTTTAAATATTTTTTTTAATATAATTTTAGGTACCTATTCTTGGCGTGTTTAATATATTACATACCCCTGTAAAATTTCAGATCTCTAATATTTGTCATGTCATTGCTAAGCCGCTGACAGAGAGACACAGACTGACGGACTGACGAACATGGCAAAACCATTGGTTCCTTGTTGACTTACGGAACGTTTTTTTTTCTGGTGTGCGGTTATTGTTTATATGTCTGTGTCGAATTGCTCGTAGCCCCGGCTGAGTGATCTTAAACGATCACGAAGGTTAAGCAACATAGGGCGCATTCAGTGCATGGATGGGTGACCGTCTATGACTAACGCTAGTTGCATTTTTCCGACTTGTTCCGTGCTTCGCAAGGCACGTTCAGCAGTTGGTGCCGTCTATTAGGGCAGTTGTTAAGCCAAGTCAAGAGGCCTTAGGGCGGCTTGAAAATTTCTGACAGTATCTAAGACCAGTCAATAGTTATACAAACCTCCACCAATCCGGACTTGGCCCCCGTGTGGTGGAGTATGGCCCATAACTTCTGTAGGGAAGAGACCCGTGCCTCTCGGCATAATGTCTTAAACATGAATGTGTTAAACACTAAAGACAATCGTCCTCTAAATACGAGATGGTACCTATAGTAAGCTTTTCTGCACCGAGTGCGCAACACATTTATTAAGCCGCGTCTGAGGTAATTCTAAAATATCTTTAGGAATTTTCTAGAACTTTATACAACCAATAATCGTCCGAGACGGAGATATCCACTGCTGCCCTTACCCTTCGTTCCAGAAGTGCCGATCCCGGTGCTACCGCCATCGCCCTATAAGGTTGATTCGCCGGACCCCGAGTCCCTCTGGCCAGAGGGTTTGTTCCTGCCTCCGCGGTTCCTTCAGACCAACCAGTTCCATCACCAGCGACGCGCGGACACTGACACCTCAAGCGAAGCATTGGCAGGTAAATTCAGGCTGTCACAGAAGATATGCGCTAGTCCTACTGTTGGTACGTTTAAGAAGCGGTTGAGCATTATCTATATCTGTCATGACATTGAGCTATATATTGTTAATATCTATGTATACTTTGTCCAAAAAGTGTAGAAATTAAAGAGTAAAGTTTTGCTCAGACTTTTTGTCTGTGTTAGTTAACGGTGAAATTATATAAGCAATGCTCGGTTCTATCTGTTAGACAGCTATTTATTCTCCATACAATTTTGTACAGACACTCCCAACTCAACTACGATCCCCAGCTTGAAAGTAAACGAAGAAAACATGCAGTCTGTACAACGGTATCCCTAAAAACCAAATTTTCTGACAATTTTTTCTGCTTTTTGGGTAGCTACTTGTATAACAAAGCAAATTCTGTTTTATCAATATACTCACTTACTAAATGCAGTTGCAAGAAAAAAGTAACAGACTGGCTGCTAACACTTAATTATGATTCTACTGAAGATCTCCTAAAAATAATACGTTAACTGAATCACAAAAAAAAAAAAATAATAACAATAATAAAAAAAATATATATTACACGGTGATTCTACACACACACACACACACATACATACATACAGTACGCATGCATCTTATTTTACTACATTGCCATTTTGTAATTTCCCAAATTATAGTTATAATTTCCTGTCCAGCTCAACTAAAGAAAAAAATATATATATATATAAAATACAATTGCGAAACAATGCACTGTAAGTTTAGTGAGGGCCTGGAGATCTGTCACACAGGATCTTTCCTAGTATGGACTCCAGCCTCTCACATAGGAATAAGTCCTGATTGTTCAAATTGTATTATATTTTGTGTGACACCTCTGTGAGAAGGAAATAAATTACTTACTTACTTAATTTCTTGCACTTGCAAGCATTATAAAAATAAAAACTACAGTCATTGCATTAAAATTATGTATTGTACTTAATCAAAGGCAGTAAATGGTCGTGATTTTCGTTAATACCAATAATTAAGTTTCACTTCCGGTTTCTTGAATTTATTGACAAACTGTAGTTTTATTTTTGTATATTTTAGTTTATGTACTTTATTTATTTCTTCCATAGTTAGGTAGGTTATTCAATATATATGTAGTATACCTATTTGTGCACGTATATAGACCCGCTTTTTACCGCTTCTCCGACTCTCGAAGGTTTGCTGGAAGAAATCTCTTTCAGAGATAAGCTCGCCTTTGTACTTCTTTGATGTCCTGTTAAATGTTTCGTGTGCAATAAAGTATATTACATAATAATCACTTGGCCGGCGCCTATATTATGTGAGTCTCCACTAGGTTGACTTTTTGAGCCACTCCAGGAGTCAAATAATAATAATAACGTTCACACAACATAATCACTTGACCTGGTCCCAAATTAGGATACCCTGTACTATGGTGACCAGGCAAGAACATCACAAACATGAAACCCAGACTGAGGCCACTTGTACAAACGTGCAGGCCCCAGTGGGAATCGCACCCACGACCTCTGTCTTGGTACCCAAACGCCAAGCGTCTTAACGGCTAGACCACATATTTATATTGACACTTGACATACATATTTGCACGTGGACAGTTTCATGGTAGGGGCACAGATTAGATAATAGTTACTACGTAACAGATACATCACTCCCATACTAAAGCGAAAATACCTACGCTATAATAGCCTACAAAATCTTAATATAATAATAACTACTGTTCACAGCGAGGAGAAATATACCGTAAGTACCCGCTCAAAGAGTCGAGATTGTGTTGCCCACCGTGCGACTCACGTGCAAGCACGTCATCGCACGAATGCGCTAGGGTTGTAGCTATGATGATTATTACTGTAATAAAACGAATGTTGTCAAACAACCATATTTATTTATTTGTCACAAATATGTAATATAAAATGACAAGCTGACTTTGTTTGGGTTGTTATTAGATCAGGCCTCCCTATTATCTCAAGCCAATTGCGGCGTCTGAAAAGCAAACATTAAGGTATCAAAGTTAATTTTTCGTCATTGTGGGCGATTTTGAACGCCACGTTTAATCCTGAAATTGGAATGGGTTCTATTTGTCCCTCTCTATTCCTAGACAAATATCTAAAAAGAAGGGGACAGACAAAACTAATTTTAGTTTTTAGATTGGGCGTGGCGGCCAGAGTTGACTACATTATATTGGTTTGAATTCGAGAAATAGAATATTTGACATCCATGTTTGTTGAACGTGTTTTGTTTCTAATGTTTACTACGAAACACTAAAAGGCCAATTTAGTTGATCCTAAATTAAATTAACATTAAAAACAAATACACGCACGACAAAGACTTTATTACTACTTTAGTAATATTTTATCGATGGTAACTACCCATCTTTGTCGTACATGCATTTGTTTTTCACGACTCCACGACTTTTAGCAACTGCAAAATCTCGTGTCAAAATCTCGAACTATTATAAAATTGTAATTTTTGGCATTTTCCATCAATTTACGACTATGATTGTTGTGCATTTTTTAAATTTTTTGGTATTGCCACAGTACAGCCGTGAAAACGTGACAGAGACACTTACGCATAATAATGTTAGAACGGATGTGGTTATTTAGAATCAAATTAACAAGTCCACGAAAAAAAGCAGTTACCTTTATGTATTTATTTTACTTTTATAGTACCTACCTACCTACATGTTTAAAGAAATAAATATAAGATTTAAAAAATACCATTTACCATTCTTCGTCTCTCGGCAGTAAAAAAAATATAATTCTTCATTTGTTTTTTTACTTTTACACCCATCCACTTGATCCACTGCACAATAGTTACGTGTTTTCGGCATTTCGAGTAGTAAACGCGGGAAACGTGCGGTGCGAGCGCTCAGGCGGGCGTAGCGGCCCTTTGTCGGTTGTATCGTGGACGATACGCCGAGCGGCAGGTATATAACGCGTGACCTTGAGCGAGTGACGGACGCCTGGTAGGGGGCAGGACCGAGATTTTGTTCATGGATTGTAGTACAACGGCAAGAAAACGCAGATTTCATTTTATTTCGCACACCTTCTTTATAAAACCTTCAAGGATCCCATGGTGTGAAAAAATAAGTCACGTGACACGACTGTACCTTTATCTGCCATTGTACTAATAAGTTCGGCCTTTGCATCTACGTAATGAGATGTATATTTATTTATTTATTTTAATTCTTTATTGCACTATAATTACATGAGTAAATGTACAAGGGCGTGCTTAATGTAAGAAGCATTCTCTTCCAGCAAACCTTTGGTGTTGAAGAGACTCGCAAAGGGGTAGTGCAGGAAAAGAAGGTAAGTATACGCTGTATAAAGCGTCCAGTATGGCACCTTCACTCACATTAGATGGGTGAAGGGACCACTCGGATGCTGCAGTGCCTGGCACATTGTTTTAGATGGATAGAAAACAATGTCTTGTACTATTAAAAATACACTAACAGAATCGTACACAATCGCGCAAACTTATCAACCTTCAGGGATTCAATGGTATGAGGTATGATATAGTTTTCGCTACGCTCGCCGCTCTAAAGTATCAATAAGTACGGGTGCAATTGCAATTTCTAATGACTAAAAGTTTACTATGCCATTCTGCATAATTTGTCTCCATGTACCTATGTCTCAAGGTGGAACGAATGGGCAGAATTTGCGGCTTCAATCCACTCCCGTCAGTAAAAAGGCAGTTAATAAAAAAGGCAAAAGAAATAGTAGATTGCATAACGAGGGTAGAAAGAATCAATTCCCGAGGTATTTAGACGAGGTATTTGATTCTTTTACCCGTGTTAAACACTCTACTTTTCATTTCGAATATGAGGAAAATAAAAACTCATTTTTAATATTCAAATCTTAGCATAAAAGATTATTACCTATTTTTTTGAATTCCGTCACAGATACTAGGTATAACAGATTAGTATAGTACCCGCCAATTTAAGTCGACTTTTTAAATTTTAAATATGGAACTCACCTCGTAATTGTTGCGTCTTATTCCGCTCAAAGAAGTTTGCGCTTAATTCACACTGGCTGTTTAGAAACTCACATGGCCGCAGCATTCTTTTTAATTAGTTTTTTTTAAAAGCCTATTAATTACAAAAACTCTTCACAACTGACAGTAGTTCTATTTTTAAAGTTCATTCCCGCCCTTAGGTGGGAAGTAATTTGTATAAGTTTTTCCCTCCCTGTGGAGGGAAGCAGCATTTTCCACCCAATAATCAGATCAAAACAACACTACTTGGAGTTGTTCCAATAGGAAAGAAAATAGTTGATCTGCCTTGTTCCTCTTTGACCAACTGAAATCGTTGTTCCGTGTGGCATAAAAATAGTTGATCAGATTTTAGTTGGTCCAAATAGTTGATCACAACGGAACAAGGGTTTCCGAGTACCTATGAGAAATGAAAAATATTTTGTGGCTAAGATTAGTTTTGGTAGAGAGCCACCCTTGTTAACCCAGTCTTAACAGAACTGGAAGCGCAGTGGGCCAACCGTTGAAAATCACAGTCCTAAAACGTAATCTTTCAATTCAATCCTCATAAAATTAATAAAGATTTCTTATACTTGGGTTTTCGCAGATTCGCCAGACCCGTTGGACCCCTACCTCCTAGAGGGCTCGGAAGCAATAGCAGCGATTGAGAAAGCGCGGCAACATGGGTTACTATACTTCCACGACGTCCCACACATAGAGTCATTACTCGCTAACCAAGAGTTGAGAATCCTGAACAACCTCAAGCCACACCGCCTCGGCAGCATACGACACACCTGGCCCTACAACAGGCCTTAGCTATGATGAATTGAGAGAAAAACTTTGTGCCAATTTAAAAAGTATTTAATAAAAACAGTATGTATAAATGTATGTAGAAAATCCTCAAAAAAATACTCAACTAGTCGCGCAATTTGTAAATTTTTACGAACGAATATAATTAATTAGGTATAATTAACTATATTTTAAGTAACTATTGGTTTGTTTCTTTTAGTCTTACAATACCATGTAGGGATTCCCACTTATGCATAAAATAGAAAATATAATTGTAAGATAATAAGGCAGTTATAATAATAATTAAACTATGGAATGTACTTTTATACCTACCTACTACATAGGTAACAAAATAAGTCAGTGTACCAAATTATCACACAATATTTCTCCTATCTATAAATAATTATAAACATACTTAAGATAAAAATTGATTCAGGATTAATTTGCTTCTTATCTTAACTTTCCCAATAATATTCGAGACAATTAGTCCATTAGTTTTGTGGTCACAAAATACTTTTGTCACTAGTCTAATATAAAATATTTCGAGCTTTAACAATTAAAACCACATAGCTGCCTTACAGTTCAGAAAAATATGATATGTAAGTACTTCTACCAAAAGATCATCACAATCAATAATAATTAACATTCAGCAGGTTATACTCTTTATAATGCACTAACCCGTGCTAAGGACAATTTTAAAAACCTATTTAGAGGCTAACAACTCCACCCATGCCGGGATTCGAACCCGCGACCACTGGCTATCCGTGCCAGCGCTCTTTCCAACTGAGTTAATGGGCGACTCACCGGCATCAGCGAAATTTCGAACCTCTTTACAATATTCTCTGTATTACGTACAGGCAGCGACATCTGGCTGAAGTAATTTGCATCACTTGCAGCCCTGAGTACCTACGTTGCAGTTAGGTTTTAGGTAGGTTAGTAGGTACTTGGGGCTGCAAGTGATGCAAATTACTTCAGCCAGATGTCGCTGGTGGAATTTTGAGCCTCTAAATAATTCAATTTTGTAATGATGGCTTCCCTAAGGATTCTGCCAATGTCTGAGTTACGAAAGAATAGTTTTTAAAATTCAATAGGTTGCCAATATTACTTAAGAAGAAAATAAGTTTATCACAAAGATCAAGTCTTAATTTACGAGCACAAGCATATTAGCTACATGTCCCTGTAATATTGAAACAAAGTTACAAGTAACGTTATCAATACCATTGATGGGAATGTCGATATCCTTAGGCCTGAGTTACACAGGTCACCATTGCAGAAACACATGTAGACTTTCCTATGTTTCCACATGGTGTAGGCGCACCGCTCCTCCTCATCAGATGGGGGCCTTTGCAGGCACATCCTCTCAGTAGCTGCTGCATAGTCTGAAAGTTATCAGCCTTATCAGATTTGAATAACTAAGTAAATTGTCAAACATTGTTCACTATCTTGCGATTTTCACTAGACTTTTCGTTTCTACAACTCGAATTCTGTTTCTACAGACCGGTTTTGAGTAGGCGTGACGACAGTATCAAATAATCAAAGATTTAACAATATTAAGGTTGGGAAATGAAAAAAAAAAATGACAATGAAAATCTTTATTTAAGGGCCACATTAGAATTTAACATAACAGGTCCAAACAAAACGTGATAAGAACTTAACAAAACACAGTAATAAATACGTAATAATAATGTGGGAATGTACATATTATAAGGATTTAAAAACACTGATTTACTTTTATTAAAAAATGAGATTGCCAATATTTTCAGTACCTAAAATAAAAGATTGTAATACAGCTTTCAGCCATTTTGTCCGAAACATCAATCACACCGCGTGACGTCACGCTTGAGTAACATTGGTAAACTTCACCCGTGCTTTGTTTTACGTTTGAAGTTTCTTTACGCGTCACGCGTCATGGCATGGCGTCAAATCTGACGTCATACCCAGGGGTATGACGTCAGATTCGACGCCATGATACTGCGAGCTGTTTTCCCACAGATTTAAAATAATTTTAGAAAAATGACGTTAACCTTCGTTGAACTTTGGTTTATTACTGAAATATAGATTTTTTGTAAATAATAAATGTGTCCTCTTAAGAGGATTTAAGAATCTTCCATCATGCCTATTGAGAATTTCACTTCTCAATTCTTAAACTGGCCAAGTGCATATCGGCCACGCACAATGTAGGGTTCCGTAGAAAGAGAGCGTTTATCTACTTTAGAGAACTAACAACTTCAACAGCGTAATTTTTCATGGATTTTGTATGAAGATTGTCCTTTCGTAAGTTAGTCGCCTGTTGCTCGTTATCTTGTGAAGCCTACTTGGCCGTGATTTTAATTGTATGTGCCAATACACAAAATTTTATAACATTTCTACAATCAACCATTTAGCCAGAAGAACCCTAAGCCCTGTCCGGTTTAGCCCTACTCGAACTATTTGCGCATTAAAGCTTGATATTTCGCAAACGAATCCCTGAATCTAAAAAATATCTTCCTACACATACATACCTACAATATTTTTTTAGTTTGTAACTATAAAACTTTTACCACTAATTTAGGTACTTACCTTAAAATAAATAAAATTCTGACGTTTTATCACAGTGATTAATATGTGTGAATGTCTCAAGCAAATCCAGCTTTCTCATACTAATCATCTCTGACCGCAGTTGTGGGGCTCGGATAGACGGATAAACGGACAGAAGGTCGCTTGGATGAATGGAGTGATGGACGGTCAATAAGCAACGCTCTGATGGCACTGCTAGCCTCCTACAGGAATCACAGCTTCCTAATGATGGCAGTCCATTACTTCTCTAGACAGGCATCATTGTCATAGAGCCAGTTACTGAATTGAGAATTTCACTAAATCAATAACATTCTGTCATGCTCATTACTGAGAAACTTGAAGAGTCAGCACTACAGTTATGTATTTACTTAGCGAAATTCTCAATTTAGAAACTAGCCTAAAGGTAATTAAATAAAAAAAGCTCACCATCAGTCCTAAAAGCAGCAGTAGTACCTTCGATAATCTTCCCACACCATCCAGATGGGCATGCTACCCTATGAATTCCAACTATGGCTTCTGAATCTGTCACATTGAATGGGAAGGGATCACCACATGAGCCTAGCTCACCGCGGGATCTGCAGCCAAAACATCTTCTATTCAAGCCTGAAAATGTTGGACTATAAATTTATGTTACACAAATTTTATTTTTAATGCACTAACCCGTGCTAAGGAACAAATTTAAAAACCTATTTAGAGGCTAAAAATTTCACCCATGCCGGGATTCGAACCCGCAACCTCTGGCTATCCGTACCAGCGCTCTACCAATTGAGCCTCTAAATATTTTTAGCCTCTAAATAGGTTTATAAATTTATGTTTTATGTAAACTCTATTTAAGCCATCACAGGTGGTCTCTAGCACAACACACTATATCAAGTCTCCTCCCGACCTGTTGCTTCACAGGGTAGTCTTACTTGTGGGTTTTTACGCAATTTGATTCAGATAACCATCAATCCACTGAAGCCAAAGGAGAGCAAGTGGAAATACAGATAAAAAACAAATACCGCTGGCATAGAATTTCCTTTCATAACTCCTGAAGCGCGGCAATAGCCTGGAGGGTAGAACAATGGACTGAAGTGGAAGACCCAGCATTGATTCCCAGTGCAGACATGTACCAATGACTTTGTTTTATAAGTTATATTCGCAATACCAATTCCAATCCAGCACTGTGAGGCTGGAAAACATTGCGAGGAAACCAAGGATAAAATGTTCTTGGAGAAAACCCGAGTGTCAGTGTCGGTGTCGGTGTTCAAATACCTCAGTGCTCGTAATTGCTATTCTGCAGTGGTCCTGCATGGTATGTAAGCACATACTCTTTCTCTGAGAGAAGGCCTGTACCCTGCAGTGGGATGTTTATATGCTAGATAAAGAAAACTTCTGAAGCATAATTTTTTATGTTGTTGATGGCCGGTGTCAGTAATTCTGACAAAGGCTATTAACAACAAAAATGACAAACCTTTAATTCCTTGAAGTTTAAGGGTAAGCATACTGAAGTTTGTTTTATTTCTGTATTTCGTAACGTATCAGTCCTATTAGATGTAACTAAACCCTACTTTGTATTCTTTGGTCAATAAAAATATTCTTATTCTTATTTTGTTTCTTTACTTAATATAATATAAATATCTCATGTCACAGTGATTGTTATCCAACAAAATTTTCAGAAGAAATTTATCTGCATATTTGGCAGATTTAAGAAAAGGTCCTAAGGTAATTAATATGGCAGAACAGCGTTTGCTAGGTCAGCTAGTAAAATGTAACTACCTATAATGGGTATCATTTAACAGGTCTCATTATTAAACATAGGGACACCTAATTTCTACAGAAAGTTATTTTTCCCATGGACACACTTTTTGCTGCCAGCGGGACTACAGTCCCACAAATTCATAACAATGGGACGAGCCTACGATTGCTATACTGTACTGACATAGTACAGTATGGTACTTAAGAATAGTTAGGTCACATTATATTAGTCTACAGTAGAGCTTTAAAGCAATGTGTCTTGATTTTTATTAGTTAAACCATAAAATTATCTTATATTTTTACAATTTATTTGTTTACACAATATGCTGTGTGAAACAGTCACTTAATGACAGTGTTATACCAACTAGGTGCTGGTCAAGCCTACTCTAAAAACTAACATTTCAGGCACTGCAGCGTCAGAGTGGTCCAATTAAATTCAACATAAAACACACATACTCGTATAAGGAGAGCGAGTTAGAAAATGGGTAACTTACAGTACAACACTTCTAAACCCCACATTCCAAGTTTGAAACAACTCTCACTTTACCTTGAGTACCTACAATTATTACATCCGTGTCATTCTTAGTAACTTACAAAGTGAACTCACCATCGACTTGTTTCAATGAAAGCAGACCCAGAAGTGTTAGAAAGAACACACAGACGCACTTCATCTTGTAAATAAATAACAGCTGGCGTAGGAGAACTCTACATCTAATGAAGAAATTTATTTAAACTCTGTAACTTATAAAGTTCTTCTCATTAGTGGTGCTGTGCTGATTTGCTCAACACAGAGTATATAAACACTAGTGCTGAATTGTTCGATTCTGTCTGAGGCACAAATTCGTAGATCTACGCACAAATTAGACAGGTATTCTATGAGGAAAGAAAACAAGTTATCCTAATCTGTGAAATAAGTTAGCGTCACAGAACAATTAAACCACGTTTTGGCGTTTTGGTCATGGTTTTGTTCCGTACTCTACGTCGTAGAGGGAGTAAAACTATAGAGCAAGCCACAGCGCACACATACAAGTTTTAAATGAAACAAACTTCGTAGCGACCATGGGTGAGAAAGAGATAGAGTAAACACCAGTGTCAAGTTGACGTTTTTGGGGGCAAACAAACGACAAGATTTTGAAAATTTTATCATATTTAACGCTACGCTAGCCGTTTCGAAGAGCAACCGTGTATTTGTGAAATGATATATTAAAAGTGACCTAAATAGAGAAAGTATGGTGAATTGTAGTGTACTCGTATGCAGAAATCGTTAAGAAAGAGCTTTGGGGGAAGTTTCCTTTGATAGGTAAGTAATTATTGTGTTTCAATTATTGTTAAGCCCAAAGTTGCCTTATGTTGAGTATTTTAGTTAAGTTTCAACTAGTAGCTTTGCAACTAGTCCGTAAGAAAAGCAATTTAATAGAATTTTCTTTCCTAACCTAAAAAAACGAAGAGTAAAAAAATGTTGCCATCCGTTTATGTCGAAAATCCCGATCATTACTTGACCGTGTTGGCAGACGTTATAAGCGACCGTACGATGGGAAAATAAAAAGTAGTATTCCCTAAGAAGGCTGCTAAAAAAACAGAACGTTTTCAAAACCTTTGTTTAATTACTTTAAAGTAAACAATCGATTAAACATAAACACACTATTTTTAGGTTTTTATTTATCCCCGTAAAGGGTTTTACTGTAATGTTAATATTATTGCTCTTGTTTGAGAAAAATCCACACAACACCCATAGCGCTTAATATGTTGTTTTGCCAAAAGTGTGCCGTTTAGAGTTTCATTGCTCAGCCTATTTCGGATCTTTGTTTTAATAAGATTGACTGAACTGAAGCAGCGCTCATAATCTGTGTCACAAAAACGAGTAACCGGTAACGTCGCACATTAGTTAGATTTACCTTAAGGGTTGCTACTTAGTAAGTAAAAGAATAAATAGTGACGTGCTATGTTGGTATTAGTACTTTGGTTGAATAAAATCTAAAAAAAGTCGTATGTTTACGTACGATTTCTGCCCCTTGATCGTACGAGTATATGCAACATAAATGTAAAACATCGTATGAATACGATTTAAATCGTATATCTGGCAACGTTGCGTGATCATTACTTAACTCGAAGTCCCCGACTTCGACGGCTTGTCCTTGTACAGATATTAAGTTACAAACGTAATCAAAATATATTATGAATCTTTAATACTTAATGTATCGTTATTAAAAATCAAATGTACCTAAAACTATAACCCGGGCTTGGCCCCTGCGGTGGAGTATGGCCTAACCTTTCTGCGATGCAGGACCCGTGCTCCAGAGTTATGGACATACAAGGGTTGATATCGAAATCTATAATAAAAACAATAGAGACAGAAACATTACGGCTACAGCACTGAATTATCAAATATAATATCCTGATGCTTTGTTAGATACGAGTAGCTGCATCGCCTTCCTATGTGACTTGTTGCCCATATAATTTTTCAGCATTCATTCCACTCAGCAGAAAATGTGTCAACTCGAATTTATCGCAAGAACCCTTTCGGTGTTTTTGTGCATTCTGCCGCAAGCAATGTGCCCTTGAATTCAGTATAGAATTCAAATTTGAATTTGTATCAATGAATCTCGTACAATACCTTCTAGCCGCGATCGTTTATTAGGTAAAACGTAATTACCTTATTTCCCTAATAAATAATCGACCCGTTCAATATACAACAGCTATGTATGAGTATCGCGAATAATAATACTAAAGTTATTACTTATTATATTTTAATGTATTACAATATTTATTAATATTAGCAATGTTTCTTTTCCAGATTTCTTCAAAATAGTTCTGTTCTGGAAAAATGGGTGCTAGCATTTAGAAGAGAGAACTGGTCACCTACATCAAATGCTCGAATATGCTCTCTACATTTCGACAAAATGTACATTTTGGTGGTCTGAGGTACCCTTCGAAAGATTTTTTATATGGTGAATTTTTATATGAAAAAAACTTATTAATAAAACAGTTTATGATTGTATTCCATTGGTGATCCTAGATAGCGTCCCTAAGCGCCTTAACTTGTAAAATTTAAACGTGTAAAATAAAACGTATTTTTAATTATACAAAATGACAATTGTTTATAAAACGTTTGCTACGTTCTGCAAACAATTGTCAGACATGTATGATTAATAAAATTCAAAACTAAATCTGCATTTTTATTCATGGCCTATGAACGACTGAAATATTTTATCCCTCATTATGGCAATTCACTTTTACTGTGGCAACATTCACGCACACAAACAAATAATATTCACCGACGTGAAAACGGTTACACTGTGCCTTGATCTATAGTTCTACTCTATCTACGCTCTACGTAGACTACTCTATCTACGGTACTCTATCTACGTTTTGTTCTCAGGTTTTGTTGCATCACGCCACAGAACAATTAAACCACCACGCAGACAGAGGCACACACAGATTATAAAGTTAATCAAGTATTATTTTTTAATCGAATAAAGCCGGCAAAATTTACGTTCACAAAGTCACAGCACTACGATAAGGTAAAGAATCGAGATGGTACAAAAAACTGGTTGTAAAAATTCGAATCGTCTAAGATAAAAGTACTCGAATAGCGTACTTGGATATTGTTTACCGCGCAACAAAGGTGTATTTTGATACTTTCACCTTTGTTTTCAATGCTTTTATTATAAGTTACATTCTATCGTCATAGCTAACTGTAAAAACGAAACTAATGCCTGATATAACGTGCACCAAATCCTGAGCAATCAATAAAGTTTTGATGTTACAAACACTTTGTTCATACAATACCTACTTTCATTCAGTAACTTATTCTCTGGTGTCTGGTGGACATTGTTAGGAAGATCATCAGCTAGAGTGACGTTCTTGAGGGGTCCTAAGCTTCTATTCTACATAGAAATATGTAGTTAAGTACTTAATTCCACTGTCACTCTCTACAGCCGAAGATTTGGAAGTCTGATGATGACCAGCCCAAGATCACCCAGATCTAGGGCTCCGTTGCACCTAGAAATCCAGAAAGTTGAAATAGGTAGTTTCATTATTACTTGCTACTGTAGGAAAATAAAGAGTCAGATGTAACCAAGTCAGATATGTATGCCCAATAACACCTTGATATAGAGTACCGTTGCACCTACTGCACCGGAATTCAAGTCAAAATACACAATTTTACTGACGTGGTTATTAGTCCTTTAGTAAAAAATATTCTATAGGCACGCATAGTTATTAAAGTCACATTGTCTATTTACTTAAAATAATTGTGAAATAAACATTTTAAAATAAAAACCGACTTCCATACACTATCAGGCACTAAAAACGTAGAAATAATTAAAAACAATATTACTCATAAATTTAAAATTCGGATATATCTAGGTATTGTAGAAGTATATCTTGGAGTCGGTGCCAAGCTCCAGACTAGCACATGACATATATATAAGTTGGTTAAAGTCCTAGGATGTTAATACTACGATCTAAAAATTTAGCTTATTTTTCGCGTTTACTTTTTGAAAAAGAAAAGCGTATTATAAAACAAGTTACTATTTTTATTTCATCGCGGGCACTAGTCAGCACTTCAAAGCGCCTTAATTGTAATTTTATTATGGATTTTTAAACAGTTATACAATTGGGATCGTATAGGACTAGGTGCGCATAATTTATTATACCATAGGTCCCGTATACTGTCAGCACTACAATAGGTATTTACTTATTTCTCTACTGTATGGACTCCTCCGATTTTATCTACTCCGAACTTTACAGTGATAAGTTTTGACACTCAAAAACGTCAAAATGAATCTCAAAACAGTGGACAGTTTTAAAAACCTATTTAGAGGGTAAAAATTCTATCCATGCCGGGACTAAAACCCGCGACCTATGGCCAACCGTGCCAGCGCTCTCCCAACTGAGCCTCTTTACAAGTGGACAGTTACTGAATGAGAAGGCAGGTAATTTTTGGCACATCGATTTCAGTAGTAGGTATAGGCAAAAAAGTATTATAAAGAAAAAAGAAAGAAAAACATTATAACAACAAGACACATCACAGAAACAAAGCAATATAATATAACAAAAATATTAAAAAAATATTGTACGTAAATATATTATTTTTATTGCATCTCAGTCTGCCTATAGCTTCAACTTCATATTTTCAGGGCACGGTTTATTTTGATACAATAAAAAATAAATAATCGTAAATAGAAAAAAATATCGCTCCAAAACGTGCTATGTGAGCCTATGAGTTCTAATACTATACCATTTAAAGGTATAAGTTGTTATATAAAAATGCAACTTTAATACCTACATTATGTTAATAAGAGATTTCGCTGCCATTTAGATTTTGAAATAATTTGCGTAAGGGCTCCCTTTTCCTCAGGTTAGAGATATGTGATAAGTACTAAAAGAAAAAAAAACTTATTTGTTTTAAACAGCTAGTAACAAAAATAAAAACTGCTTCACAATTTATCTACTAAATAGCAACAATAATTTTCAAATAATTTTTAGAATTAAAAACTTGTTAAAACTGTTTGGTTTGAACCAAAATTTTTCGTAAAAACCCTACAATGGGAGTTAGTGGAATAACACTTTAAAATATAATATATATAAATTCGAATAATACAAATACCCTAACCTAACTCTACATATTCATAGTAATGAATGAACTTAAGATAACATTACAAAAGGATGTAAATCATGCTGTTACTATCACCAACATACATTTTTTGATAATGATAGTAGAGTAGAGGGTTTTAAAACATAGCGTGGCACCGACTCCGAAACAGAAGTTCACTAGATTATTGCTTTTTAGTGTCCATGTTAAAGGATATACGCCAGCTTCTTTTATTTTCTTATTTAAAAAGTTTTTAACTAAGAAAATATAGTTTGATATTTGAAAATTCTATTGTGGAAGTAATGGCCCTGTGTTGAAACAATTGCAGCAACGTTTATTTCTTTCTTTTAGATTTAACGGGTCTACGAAGGAAGACCTTTGATGCCATGCTATACACATTCCAGCGCAATAGCAAGTGAGAGATAGTGAAAGAATAAATCCTAAATAAATAGAATATCTTATAAATTCTGAAACAAATACATAAAAATTACGGTTGGTAAATACATATTTTGTTGTATAGTTAAAAAATTATAAATTGACTAATAAACTAACCTCTATTCAAAAGTTTTGACTTGGCAACTACTTTAACATCAAATTTTCCCATGTTTGTTCCGTCTACTGTACATGATTACACAGCTTCTTCGTTCTTAGTAGCACGTAAAATATAGATAGATAGATAGATAGAGAACTCTTTATTGCACAACCAGAAAAATATTACAACCATGATTCTTAAATCTAAGTAATGTTATACAATTGGCGGTCTTATCGCTAAGAGCGATCTCTTCCAGACAACCTACAATATACAATGAATTGTACGTATCTATTGTGATATGCGGTTCCTCTTCACAATTTGCCATATTACACCTGCAGCATATAAAAAACTTGAATACCTTATGTTATGTCTGTGGTAGTTGTGAATTTATTTCACGACTACCACAGACATAAGGTATTCATTTATGGCATAAGGAAAAACACGTCACATTTCTACATCGCATCTATCGTTAAATACTAGCGATGCTCATACATACAATACTATCGTATTTATACCATCGCAATAAGACCCACATTGTACAAAAATACCTACGTAATAAAAAAATATGGGGCATTCGTAAATAAAGAAATTTAATAGATAATATGTCTTAGGTAAGTGGAAAACTGATAAGAATCGATTTATGCAAACAATTTCAAGGTATATTGTTTTGTTTTACCTGAACAACGAGTCAAGACGCACGTCATTTTTGAACCATTCTACGGTCGATCCCATTAAAACAACTTCAGGACAAAATAACGTGATATGTCCTTTTTCTCTTACATGCTTTACATCCCTAAATTTAAAGTAATTTTTATTAATAATTTTTGTATCACAACTTTCAGTTATCTCAAAATCTGGTATTTTCCTGACTAATTTGCTTGGTCTTGGAAATGACTCTTCCAACATTAAAGACCGACAAGATAAATCAAAATTATCTTTCATGTAATAATTTGTTATATATTCATTAATGTTGCTCGTTCTGTCGATTCGATTCATTTTCTAAAAAATATGATCGAAATTAGTAAGAAAGTCGATTTTTTTTAATATTCGGACAAAAAATACCTAAATGAATTATGTAACAATGTACCTCATTCCGATTATACATCGGGTGCAGGCGACATTTTCCTAGTTTAGTATGTAAACCTTTATGTCCAGCAAAAGACTCGCAAGGCCCCAAATCCTCCCAATCAGTAAATACTTTGAATGTGAAAGTAAAATTCTCTCGTAATAAACGGAAAACATCGTCTCTGGACTTCACGAACATTTCATTGGTAGGACCTATAAGCTTTCGGTTATACTCTGACCATTGCCTGGCTGTTCCGATCTCAGGTTTAATTGATATATCAATCACACCTACAAAGTTTGAAGTAAATAACTGAAAGACAATTTATACTCTCTATGCCAGAGAGCATATATATATATATATATATATATATATATATATATATATATATATATATATAGTATATTGTTATCTGGCCATTACAAATCCTAAATGAGTTAGTAAAGTCGACTAGAACAAACATGGTCGTTTTCGGTGAGCTCAGCTTCCGTTGTGTGCTTGTTATACGGGAGTCCCTGTGCGACGAGGCCATATTTCAGAGCAAGGCAATTAAAAAATGTCCCATCCAAATACTAGAAAATCATGTGTTGTGCCTAAATGTAAAAATACAACTACTAATTCGCCGGAACAGTTATTTTTTTATAGTTCCAAAAGACGTTAAAATGCGAAAAATATAGATATGTATAGAGTTTTAATAAAACTATATTACATTAGGATAATGATAATATTTTATTATTTTTTATTATAAACAACTTCATGTACATCAACATTCCTTAAGGTTTCAAAGTCAACGTGTGCAATACAAAATAGGGCTTTACTTTTTCCGGTGATTTCCTTTTGTGTTTGTATCTGAGCATAATATTTTTTGCATTAGTTTACCTTTACCATAATACGTAACAAAAGTGTTTGCCTTGGTTGGACATTACTTCTATAAAGCAGTCCTCAGTAAGCCCGTCAGGCGAGGCACCAATCAGGCCACTATTTTTTTAAAAAAAGACCAGATTCCACTATCTTTATTAAGTGTATCTTCGCGACTTCCTCTTTTGATAGCATTCGTAGCACAACACAGATAAAAGAAATATTCGCATATCGAGTAGATGAATGAAAACGTTCCCTTTCATTATGTTCGTTCAATAACCTAACAAAGGTGGAATATGCAGAAACCTAGTGGCCAACTGTCAAAATTCAGGAGATTTTACTCAATTCTACAAATAAAACAGTAGATCAGGAGACAGTGCTTAAAATCAGAAAATCTCATGATAAATTCGTAGCGGCCCGCGCGGCGCGTTGTGACATGACGTCACAAGCGGTCATGTGACTGTTAGCGGGACTCGATATTCTTCGTAACTTTGAATGCCTATAAAATCAAAACTACTGGTTATTTTTGACTACAACAAAAACTAAAGTATTTGTATACATACAGGCTTTACTGAGACAAGAATTTCAAGCGATTTAGCATACCTAGTAACATTCTTGTCCTTTTGAGTAATATGCGTAGATCTGGTTGTGGATTGCGGCGGCGTCAAAACTATCAACCTCTGTGACGGAAGAAGTTTTTATTCTCTTTATTTGGCGATGAAAGTTTTAAATACTTCATCTTCAGGCATCTTGCTTGATGACTCTCCGTACTTTTCTTTGCTAATACGGACCACCGTAGATCACCCAATACCAAGAGCATCCGCAACTCTGTCACACACTCGCTCTAATGGCAGAAGTGGACCGCCGTTTTGGTTTTCGCGCGTGAAATATTCGCGCAAACGAATTACAAACTCACGGCATTCACTGTTCAAAACAGTTTTCTTTGATATTTTTGGCATCATGCAAACAAAAAGGAACAACTTTTAACTCAACTAATCAACTTCACGATAGAATCTACAGTCTTTAAAGCATGAAATATTTTAATAGAAAATAATTTGAAAAAATCATCGAATACCAACAAACATTTCGTCGTCAGGGTAAACAAGAACATCACTCAATAAAAATCAAGAACGTCACTCAATAATAATCAAAACTTGACGCGGCTGATCAGAACCCAAAAGCATGGAGGTTCGGAGCAAAGTTGGAGAGACGTGCGCACACGCTGTACGTTATTGCCCCACAGCAACAGCAGTATTTTTTTAGATCGGTATTAATTAAAACAATATTCATTATTTTAATTATAATGAAATTTGATAATGGTTTTCAAACAAATAAAGATCAAATACAACAGTAAACCTGCAGTTTAGATCATCCATCACCAAATCATCGAAAGTTTGTAATTTGCAGTTACTATAATGGTTAGACATCACATCACTATCTGCGCAGTAAGTACGGAGCTTTCGCAGTACAAATATTCTGTGAAAGAATTCAAAACTTCATGGCGTAGACTTCATGGACTCAATTTCGATGACAGCTGTCGCGGAGCTCAAGCTATATTTTACAGACTATAGTTGTGGATTCAAGTGTTTCTGCGTAACACAGTCTAGTTAAAAAAAAGCCTTATGGTATTTCTTAATATAATTAATATTTTGTCACTTTGCCCCTCTAATTCTGTAGCCAGGAATCTCCATCATCAAGGGCCTCGCTCTGAAATATGGCCTCGTCCTAGTCAAAAATACCCAGTAGTTTTGATTTTATAGGCATTCAAAGTTACGAAAAATATGGAGTCCCGCTAACAGTCACATTACCGCTTGTGACGTCATGTCACAACGCGCCGCGCGGGCCGCTACTAATTTATCATGAGATTTTCTGATTTTAAGCACTGTCTCCTGATCTACTGTTTTATTTGTAGAATTGAGTAAAATCTCCTGAATTTTGACAATTGGCCACTAGGTTTCTGCATATTCCACCTTTGTTAGGTTATTGAACGAACATAATGAAAGGGAACGTTTTCATTCATCTACTCGATATGCGAATATTTCTTTTATCTGTGTTGTGCTACGAATGCTATCAAAAGAGGAAGTCGCGAAGATACACTTAATAAAGATAGTGGAACTGGTCTTTTTTTAAAAAATTAGTGGCCTGATTGGTGCCTCGCCTGACGGGCTTACTGAGGACTGCTTTATAGAAGTAATGTCCAACCAAGGCAAACACTTTTGATACGTATTATGGTAAAGGTAAACTAATGCAAAAAATATTATGCTCAGATACAAACACAAAAGGAAATCACCGGAAAAAGTAAAGCCCTATTTTGTATTGCATACGTTGACGCCCTCCGGCCAGATGGACCGACGACCTGAAAAAGGTGGCTGGTGGTGACTGGATGGCGAAAACGGGAGAACGGGTCTTGTGGCGCACCCTGGGGGAGGCTTATGTCCAGCAGTGGACTGCCATAGGCTGAAATGATGATGATGATGGTACGTTGACTTTGAAACCTCAAGGAATGTTGATGTACATGAATTTGTTTATAATAAAAAATACAAAAATAATAAAATATCATTATCCTAAAGTAATATAGTTTTATTAAAACTCTATAAATAACCATATTTTTCGCATTTAAACGTCTTTTGGAACTGTAAAAAAATAACTTTTCTGGCGAATTAGTAGTTGTATTTTTACATTTAGGCACAACACTTGATTATCTAGTATTTGGATAGGACATTTTTTAAAGTATTTAAGTATAATTTCGACGGCACGCGCGCACGACTACGGGCGGACTGAGTGAGTCAGACTGAGCGTGTTGTGCGATGACGTCACAGCGTAACCGGCGGCCCGCGTCGTACGGTTACAATTTGTTTTACTTCTAAATCGGAAACTAATTAACGTATCGAAGTAATTCTCTCACTAGTTTTTTTTATTTTCGACAGAGAATATGGAGTGCTAATAATCAAAATTAGTAAACATTCTTCATTACCCACATAAGAAAATTGGGAGCGTCACTTAAAGAGGCAAATTTGTTTATGCAAATTTGTAGCTTACCATCATTGGCTAAAATTCTAAGAAAAATTGGGTTTTCATATAAAATGAGTGTTAAAAGGAAAATTGTAATCAGAAACTGATTTAGGGATATTACGATACACTTTTAATTGAATAAAACTTTGTAAAATTATATTTCTCTTGTTTGATTTCATGTTTCCAACTTCTCGAAATTCTTCTTTCCATACGTCATGTTATCACACACGCTTTAAGTGACATTTGATGTCGACATTGTCCCATTCCTAGCCCTGTCAGTGTGACAGCTGTCGTGGAGCTCAAGCTATATTTTACAGACTATAAGTAAAGCAGCGCGGTAATGCTGCCAGCATTATAGGAACCTTTGGGTCGGATATGTCTCGGGGCGGTTTGACTGACTATAGTATATTTCATTACAAGTGCGGAAAGGCTGTCATTGCAAAGAGTTCCAACAAATGTCCACCCGAGCCGAGGCGCAGCCAAAGGCGAGGGTTGACAGTCGGAACGAGTTGCAATGACGGTTCCGCACGTGTACTGAACGACTATTTTTAATACAGTTGGGAAAAAATGAATCAATTTAATAAAAAGAAAGGCAAACTATGCCCATACAGCCAAGTCTTCAGTAGATTTTTTTTATTGACATGAAATGAAAATGAAATTTAATGAGATGAAATGAAGTGAAACCTAACTAGAGATGCAAATAGAAAAAAAACACTTTGTTTTTTTTCAATACTTTGAAAAAAAACATGGCACTGCTGTTTTTTTTCTAAATTTGTTTTTTTTTTCAGAAAAGGTGTTATTCATTAACCACCACACGACGAGTCTCGCAAAACAGCAAAATTACCAAGCAATAATAGTCAATATTCTAATAACCATACTCTACCGGAGACACTCGAACGATGTCTCACGACTATCCGAGCATGTTCGGTCACTTTAGAGCGCAATTTTTTGGTACTACTGATTACAGTAAAGGAAAGTAGACCTTGACTTCAAGATGTCGTAAAACAAACATGGAAAATGATATAAGACCTTACTTCCTCTAACCTAGCTAGCTGTGCGTTCAAAATCTTGGATAATGGAACGTTTCAGAGAAAGTAATCTAAAATATGACACCTATATTCCTACAAATAAAGAGCTTTGTATTGTCCTTGACTACTTTGACCTCTTCTTTAGGTCGTTCATACCATTGGTCAGAGTCAGATTTATATCTAAGAGTGGAGAGTAGAAACTATGAAAAAAAACCGTTTTTTTTCACGTTTTTTTTCACTTCAGAAAAAAAACCGTTTTTTTACATCACATTCAATCAAATCATTAAATCTGATATTGAAACAAATTAGAAGCTTCTTTTTAGAAATAAACGTATTTGCATGAATCATAAAAACTTCTATTCATGATTTTTTTTAGTAAAAACTTCATGGTTGGTTTTTCTTTTTAATAGACATTTTTTTGACAGTTGGGAAAGAGAACACACGAGTTCGGGTCGGGAAAGATAAAAAAGCACGAGTACAGTCTATTTATTCTTCCTTGTCCAATTTAGTAAACAAGATTCTACCCTTAAACTGTGACTTTTTAGTCCAAAACTGCCATATTTCCTTAAATGAAGTAACCTAGAACACTCTTTTAGATAACACACTGCCATTGCCAATTTTATAAACATAGTTCATGACAGTTCATGAATTTGCGAGAAATGGTCTGGTTTAGGCATCTAATCTCAATGTTAAGGTTAGAATCTTGTTTATTAAATTGGACAAGTAAGAATAAATAGACTGTATGTAATAGCCCACATCCCGAACGCTATACGTCCCTGCAATATGCCACTTTTTGAGGAACTGTATTAAAAATATATATTTTGTTTGTATTGTGTGTGTGTAATTTAGTTTTTTTTTTTGTTTAATTGACTATTTTGCTTACTTAATAATAGTATTTTATATGATATGACGATACTGTAGTAAAAATTAAGGTTAGTAGGTATACCAAAACGACCATTAGTGTAAAAGTATAATATCAATCACGACACAAGATACTTAAACTTCCAACTTCCAAATATAATTATTTTAATTAAATGTGCTAAAAAGATCTACGAACTATAGTTTATGACTATAATATTTAAAGAGGGTGAACAAAATATGAACCAAAAGAATGTTAGCCTTAAAATAGTTGTGCCCGAAAGTTACCTCTTCTAGGTTAGAAAGTTTATGCATAACACGCGCCCGCGTGCGTCCTTACAGTACAGTACTACACATCATAAAAGTCCCTTCGGGAATCTACGTTCGCGCAGACTAGGAAGAAGTGTAACGAAAGTACCCGAAGCTATAAGTACATTCAACATGATCTTTAACCGATTCGGTTAAGTTGCAGAATTGATTGCCGCAGTAGCGCTACCTATTTCACTCACGCTAATGTTGCCAAACTAAAAGTCATCTGCATCGATGACGTTGAATCAACCAATAGCAACAAAGGCGCGCGGCTTGCCATAAAATAAAACTATCTGATTGGTCGATCAACTTGCCGCACATCCAAAATTTGGTCATCTGCGCAGGTACATCCGCGAGACTTATTTCTTGTGTAGCACTTTAACCCATTATTTATATACTGGTTTTTATCCACTGCCTGACCGAACAAAATGTTAACGATCAAGAGTTTGTGTCCAGTAAGTATACGTCATGTTTTCGGATCGTCCTACAGTATTTCTACCTTTGTAGTAACAAACCTTATTTTGAATAAATTCAGGAATGTAGGTATGTATAGAACTTAACCATACAAATAATATTTCTTATATAGTGTTAAATGTTATGTTATTAGAAATGCGCAAAATGCAATGTTGTAGCCAGGGTGATCGTTAGCAATGAGGGCTTTTCAAATCGTCATAAAAAACAAAAAAAACAGTACCACAAGTTACCGATAGATGGTGCTGACATTATGTCAAAATTGACATCACATGACTGTACTTTCTCTGTGGTTTCTGCCATGTTACCTTTCTGAAGCCTGTGCTTCTTCCCTGTCAACTCAATCTTGTTTTATCGCTTGAATGCAACGTAATTTACTTAATTCATCTTTAGGAAAACGGTGAGTGCCTATGTTTTTACAAAACTGCATAATGCACGTGCTGGCCATTAGTTAAGACACAATTACGTAATCCTACGTCTGTAATGAACAAGGTAAAAATGTGTACTTCAAAACTTTCAAATTTCAACAGCACAAAGTTCAACAGTTTCGAAACAAAGTGTAGCTTAGATCACAGCCTACAAAGAGATGTTTAGGTTATCACAGATAATAATCTGTGCATACAACATAAAACGCAAGGGGTAGCAGTAACTTCGCAGAAACCTTCGACAGTAATGTTGTCCTGCTTTCGCTAACCAACCTTCCATAAGAAAAAAAGAGATGGCACTACGTTTATCAATGCATCGATTTCAAGGTGCGTACAGGCCCTACTGTCAAACGCTACCGACTAGGGATAGGCCTAACTCTCCATCGATATCGATAGAAACGTTGAAAAATGAAGACACCTTGGACTAAATCAAGTAAATAATTATAATAAATTGTTTTAAATAATGTTTAATCAAAATAAGTAACAATAATTTAAAAAGCAACACTTTTTTATACAAAATAGTGAATTTACAATTATATTCGTCAACGTCAGCATAATAATCCGTCTCAGATTTCTTCCTGAATAAAATCCGTAACGTCATCCAAATTTACGTTACGTTTCTTCTTCCCATTTTGAAATACAGATCGAGTTAGGTCCTTGTATTAAAAAGTTGTTTATCTTGCAATGAAATTTGAAAAGGAAAATACTATTGCTAATATTGACTAGGTAAATCCATCTTCGACCGCAATCTGTCGCTAAAAGTCGTATTTAATTATCACAATATTATATTATTATTGCAAGTAATAATTCAGTTATTCGATGGATGCAGTAATTTGATGTGTCAAGTGATGAATTCTGATATTTGAATACGTTTCATTGACAGATTTTAGACAACAGGTATAGGGATTGATGACCACATCAACAAAGGAATTTTCGAACGCAAGACTATAAGGATCATCAACTACGTCAGGCTGCAGTAAATTTGATCAAGAAAGAAGAATATGACCGTGGCATTGGCAGATAACAGACATTTTGCTCACTTCCCATGTTCAGTACTGACCTGAAAACAAACAGAAACTTTTAATAAAGGCGTACCTACAAAAGAGAGCTGCTTAAATAATAACATATTCCACTTTTAAACACTTTCGTTTTAGATCTCTTTATAAAAGCTATTTGGGTTACAAGCTACGTCTATTATTGACTGATCCTGATAATTAATTACATGCTTTGAAGTAAGGTACAATTTGCATCTATATAGTCAGATATTTTTTGCAATAAGGTGATCACCACATAATTTATCAATTGTGAAACTAACAGCTTTGACGTCCATTCATTTAACATTTTGTTTTTACCTTTCAACTTTTCTTTATCTATGATTTACACTGTTGGAGAGATGGTTTTTTGTGGGTAAGTCTATGGTAGTTTGTAGTGTCGTTGGGTGAGATTTAAATTCAGGACAAACATAAAACAGCTGATGGGGTTTGCAAAATAAATTGTGTACACGTAGAAGTCTTAATATAAGCAACATCGTGATGTGGGATGTTCGGGCTTGTTTTTTTTTATATTATCAATTCTCATATCACACTGTTTACTTATTACGATTTAGAAATTTTGAAATAAAGATAAATTGTTAAATGAATTAAATGGATGAAGGCACCACTCGGATGCTGTGGTGCCTGGGACACTGTTTGGATGTAGTAGACTTAACTAAAGAAGTATGGCAAAGGAAAAAAAATATTGTAAGTTTTCATAGTTATTCTCGTTATAGCTCGAATACAAAATAAACTCCGGGGAGCATCCTGTTTTGTAAAAACATGTGATAAGTGTATATGAAAAGGTAGAGGTACATATTCTGCAACAAATGTTTAACTTTCTCACCATTACTTCCATTTTTACTGGCCTAAGGTGGGCACCACATCTTCCTTCAGGCGTGTTCGCAATAAGTTTCTTCGTCCCAATCACTAGGGTCTAAAGTGCCTTGAGCGCTGTTTACAGTCGTTTTTGTCCTGTTTCTTATTTCTGCGTTTTTGCGTGCTTTTGCTTCCATGTATCAATTTGGGAAAACTTGAACAAGAAGAAACAATGGATTATGTACTAAGAAGGCGTGATGAACATGTATTACTACTGAGGCGAATTTTCATCGACCATGCTTTTGCCATCCCATCACTAGGACAACCTACAAATGGATTGGTTTATCTTCTTAATTTTAGAGCGTAGAAGGGTTCGAGAAGCAACAATTACGGTAATTTTGGTTAATGAGTCATTAGGAAGTTTATTTACAAAGTGATATTTTATCCGTTGGTCCTTTTATGCGAGAAAACATAGGTTTTAGGTACTCACCTTTGGAAGTTCATATTATAATCTCCGTTTTCTTTGTTTCTTATGTGACCTGCAGCCACCACGCACTTTTCACCTCGTTGTGCATTTATTGTACAATATCCCAGGGTAAGTTGTGTGCACCAAAATATTTTAGTTATTTCAATTTTCTAAAATAATCCGACGACGTCTTCACAGATTTTGCACTTGCGATAACCCGACTAAATTTGAAAACATTCAGAGTGCTGCCACTATTGTAAGTTACATTACCATCTTAATTTGGACTCTTACTCAGGGCATTAAGGCATCGTTTTGACAATTAGGCCTGTACGCTGTCACGTGACCATCGTTTCTTCTATTGGTTTAATTGTTCTGTGATAAAACGCTTGGTTTAACTGTTCTGTGATAAAACGTATGATGGATGACATTTGTACTCCATGCAGCGCCATTTAGTTTTTTTTAATGCAATCAACTCACAGCTGTCATTGAAAAGCCCTCATTATGAAATTGTTAGCAATATTAAAAATTATTTTTTCTCTTCTTGATCTTGAACAATTAATATTCGTATTTTTTTCTTTAGACCATGATTTGGAGTCATGTGACTCCAAATCATAGTCTAAAGTTCTGCTGGGTAATTGTGTCAGCTTGTGAACTACCTCCCAATTACATAAATTATCTATATGTAGATAAATGTTTACTGACCGTCAATTACATACGTGAAAGCTACTTCTTCAATTTCACAAACGTAAATTCCAGAATCTTGTCTTTTAAATTTTTTTATATTTAATGTCTGTGATGGTGTAATTTTTATTCTTCGATTATTTTCCTGAGTAAGTTGCAGTAGTGTTGAATTCGGAAAACCTCTTTTTTTATAGTACCATTGTTTTTGTTGAGGTTCACACCGAACGTTACTAAAAAGAATGTTACTTTTATGAGTAGGAACTTAAATTTTAATTTATATACTAATAGCTAATAATGTGTAGTGCTAACGATAACTTTACGTAGAAAACAGGTTAATGGTTTAAACCAAAAAGAGTAGGAGGTCTGTCAATTTTATTCATTTATTTTTTAAATCAAATCCATCAATCAAATAAATTTATTTCGAGGTAAAGAATTTACATTCTGATTGCTGAATGTCAAAGTATAGTGTAAAATGTAAGCCGCTGCCTTCGGGCCGATCAATTGTTATGAAAATACACTTTTCAATTCAAAACTAGTGATAGGTTTAAATCTAAGGAAAGCGTTTCTGGAATGAGACTCTATAGAGGGTCACAACTCTCAACGAAATTGGGTTATGGTCTTATTCGTCAAAACAAGAAATTAATAACTGTGCCACTTTTAAATAACTGTGGCATACCGTACTTTGATGTTTAGATCCTCCTATTTTCGGACGTGTGTGGGGATTTGAAAAGAACAAACATTTTTAATTTAGCTAGACCTACCTTGTTATACATTTTTATATCTACATAATAAATGAAAAATATACAACTTTGTACGCCTAGGTATGATTAGAGTTCTGTCACACAATCTCTTAAGGCAGCCCCTCAGGGATCAATTCCCATACAATCGAGTTCGGTTTTTATTTACAATTTTGACATGCTGGATTGCTGTGCAACTTTTCCCATACGTTGTACG
This sequence comes from Yponomeuta sedellus, assembly GCA_934045075.1. Lineage (NCBI taxonomy): Eukaryota > Metazoa > Arthropoda > Insecta > Lepidoptera > Yponomeutidae > Yponomeuta > Yponomeuta sedellus. Next base: position 16,526,145 of record OW203722.1, on the reverse strand, counting down.
TAAATTGTTAGGAACATTTAAACAAGGGCAGCCTTAGCTTAAATTTGGCGTAAGTACCATAATCTTACCATATTTTATTACAATCTATGTAAACATTTGCGCCAAGTACAACGTCAACAATTTTAGCTCGTCGTAATTTTTCATTTATTGTTATGTTATTCTGGCATGCCTGAATTTCTTTTTGATCTTTTTTCCAACTGTTGACGGCATGGCATGCATTTATTATTAAAATAACAAAAGGCAACGTCGTCATTTCTGTATAAAAGGTCCTAATTATTTCAGAAATTAATAATCGATAATTAGGTACCGATATTGCTACATCCGTTCAAATGTCACTGCTTTCGTAGCGTTTCGTTCTTTAAAAAACGCTGTTTTCTATGTAGGTACTTTTCTTTTTTATCGAAGGTTGATTATTCGTTAGGAAATAAAGTTATTATTTTTCTAGATTGCTATTCCATTGTAACACTATTTCTGAATAAATTTAATTTATAATTTAGCTTTTACTAAAATTACTGCTTACTTTTAGCTTACATTCAGATCTAACATAGAAAACAAAATCAGTGTCTTTTGGCTTGGCGCTTTCGTCTTTAAATTTGCGACATCAATATGGCGGAAAAATCGGAAAGTAAGTTTCATTCCGTATTTTGCGTATTATTCAAGCTAGGAAATGTAGGTTTCTACAAATTTATATTAATAATCCTTACCTTTAACAGTTTCAGTCTCTGTTCGGCTATTGACCTTCGTAAAATTTAAATGTGGATCTAGTGTTGATCACTGTTGCACTGGATTCAAAATTTGAAAAAATTCAAATGTGGGAATTGTCACTTTGTTGTTATCATCAATCGTAATCATCATTGTTTGTGAAATCGAAGACGACGATTTTAGTTTATAACTTGGGTACCTGATCGTATGTCCTAACAATGGATTTCGTTTACCTGCAGTGGAGGACGATAGCGGCAGCAGCTCACCGAAATCACAGTTCCGAGTCAAGGATGAGCCGATGGAAATGGATTTACCGGAAGAAGACAATGCTCCACCAGCCTTTGGACCAGCTGCACTTGGCCTGCACAGAGTGGGAACTAAGTTACCGCCAAAACCAACACCAAGTGAGCCATTGCAGAAGCTGAACGCTCGCGGTATGCCAGCCCGTATTCGCAAGAAAAACAGATTCATCTTTGTTGATGATTTTGTCAACACTTCTCCACCCAGACAATCTCCAAAGCGAACACCAAAGATTCTATCCAAGACTCCTAACAAGCAATCATCTGGAAAGAAACAGAAATCACCCTCCAAAGTTCAGAGAAACAGTGAGAGATGTGGTGACAAATCTGAAGAAAATCAGTCACCTGACCGTAAATCTGGACAAAGGATTGGAATGAGGCTACGTAATTTGCTGAAGTTGCCTAAAGCTCACAAATGGGTTTGCTTTGAATACTTTTATAGCAATATTGACAAAGCTCTTTTTGATGGTGAGAATGATTTTATGATTTGTCTAAAGGAGTCTTTTCCACAGTTAACAAATCGCAAGTTGACTCAAGTGCAATGGGCTAAGATAAGAAGAATGATGGGTAAGCCTAGGAGATGTTCTCAAGCATTTTTCACTGAAGAAAGAAAAGAACTCGAGAGGAAGAGAAAATTGATAAGATATATCCAACAAAGGAAGACAGTTGATATTTCTGTAAAAGATTTACCAAATGAAATTCCATTGCAACTGGTAGTTGGAACTAAAGTTACAGCCAGATTGCGGAAACCACAAGATGGTTTGTTCACTGGCTGCATTGATGCCGTTGACACCTCAAATAATACATATAGGATATCTTTTGAGAGGCCGAAATTAGGTACACATTCAGTACCTGATTATGAAGTATTGTCTAATGAACCACCAGATACGTTAAGTCTATCTAGTGTCACCCAGAAGTTTAGACCTAGGCATGTCATGCAGGAAATTTTTAATCTGTGTAAACCTGCTTCAAGCAATAATTCACTTGGTGACCCTATGATTGGATGTTCAGACCTATCAGCTAAAGCAGACAGCACTATTGGTGGATATCCATTTCAGTTCCTAGAGCTCATTGTAAAGTTGACCAGAATACTCAATGCTAAGAGGACGAAAATTAATCTCCTCAAACATTTCAACTGTGAAGCTGAGAGGCTCAAGTCATTTGGTCGAAAAATGCCTGAAGGTTTTGAGAGTAACTATGCTGCTGTAGTGATTGATTTAGAAAAAATGAACTTGGACCTCCAGGAATACATCAATGAGGTTCAGCTACATTGTCAACAGATTGCACCTGGACCTAGTCTAGCAGCCATGCTGGCCCCTTCTCTTCTCAGAGAGAAATGCAGGGAAGAGGCCACAATGATTGTGGAAAGAAATAATAACAATGCTGTTAAAGAAGTATATCTTCTGGAACTTATTACAGACCTAACAGCATTAATGTTACAAGTGAAGAGATTATCTGACTCTGATCAGAATGCCTATGAACTGAGTGTGCTACATGGTACTATGGACCAAATAAAGGGCAAACTTGACCCAACTTACAAAAAAATGTTCCAAAATACTGTTGAAATTCATATGCAAAGGATACAAATGGGTTTAGGTCATTTGTCCTCGAGTAGCGTTTTGGGTTCATAAAATGTCTTTATAGTTAATTAACATGAGTACATATAATCTTAAAGAATAATAAAAAAAATCGTAGTTAGAAAATCCTGGTTGACATGTATGTATTATTTTGTGTTGGTATCTAAAGTAATCAACCTAAAACCCTAAAATGTTTTAAGTAGGTATCTCTATAGTCTGTATAACCAACTTGCTATGAAATATATTGATTAATATTGTTACAGTTATTGCTTTTTTACTTTATCTAAATCTAAACCATTGTTGGTTCTTTACTCCATTGGGCCAGTTTCTGAATTAAGAATTTTACTAATTAAATACCTAAGTAACATTCTATCACACTGCTGAGAAATTATGAGACGTCACTACAGTTATATACCAATTTTCTTAGCGAAATCTCAATTTAGAAAATAGCCCATTGAAAACAAACATTACTAAAATCTGATAAAGTAGGTTAACAAATTCAGTTCATGAACAGGAAAATGAGAGCACAGCAATGTAGTAAGAAAAATTTATTGAAATTATACAATAGGGTACATAAAAATCAACATCTTGCACAGGGCAAAGGTTTGATTAATTGATTCTTGATAATTATCATAAATAGTTTGAAATTCTATTACCTAACATGAATTCTAAGTTCCAATATTTATGTAATAAACTAAACAAGTATAAGGTGTAATATACTTTATGCCTTATACTTGTTTAAAGTTTCTAATAACTCATCAGCTTCTTCTGAAGTTTTTACTCTTATGAGTATAGGTGTTGGGGGAGGCTTGGCATCTGGTGTTGGAATGCATACCATCATAACATTATTTTTACCCATACGCTGGGTGGGAATAGCTGATGCAAGGACCAAGTTCACTAATACATTTCCCAAGTTAGTATTAGCTCGTACAACAAGCTGATGTTTGGCACTATTCTCTATTTTTTTTATGTACAGTGTGGCAACACCTTTATCAGCAAAATTGCCATCCTTTTTCACAAATACCTTACAACGTTTATCAAATACACTGTTTTCTTCTACCACAGGTGTGAATTCCACTTTTGGTGGTTCATCTTCTTCGTTTTCGTTTTTCTGCTCATTTGTAGTCTCAGGTTGTTGCTGTGTATTTGGGCTGAAACTAAACTTTTGACCAATGCCAAATGAAAATGGCGCTGTAGGTGCACTGCCGGTTCTTGTGTTTGAGGAAAAGGAGAATGGTGAAACAGCAGCCTTATCCTCAGAAAATAGTGATGATTTAGACTTTTCTGTACCAAATGGCGAAGTTTTTGACTTTTCAGTACCAAATGGGGAAGTTTTGGATTTGTCAGTACCAAATGGAGAAGTTCCAGACTTTTCAGCATCAAATGACGAAGTTTTTGACTTTTCACTATCAAACGGTGAAGTTATAGGCTTTTCAGTAACAAATGGTGTAGTCGCAGATTTCCCAAATGGTGATATTACTGCCTTATCAGTTGCCTGTGTTTTTATTCCAAAGGAACATCCTGGAGTGTTATTATCTGTAGTGCCAGAGGTAGGAGCTGTATTCTTGATACCAAATGAGAATGGTTGTGACGGTTTTTCTTCTGACACTGTAGGTGCTGACTTAGTAGCAAATAAAGTGTTTGATCCTGGTGAAGTAGTGGCAAACAAACTTGAATTTGATTTAGGTGTGGAAGAGACATCACTGGAAAATGCTGTGGTGTTTTTTTCTGGTATTATGGACTTCTCCTCATTCTTTTTAGTAGCATCACCTCCAGCATTGTGGTATTCTTCTTGAATCTCCTTTAAATATTTGTCGTAATCATTGAATATTGGTGTCAAAATGCAGAGTGGTGTTTCTACAACATGTTTTTTTATCCAATCAGATACAGACTCATTTAAGCCCTTCAGTTTGGAGTAGTAAGTCATCTTAGCATCAGTATTTTCTTCTGTTTTGCGTTCAGCTGCTTTAGAATTGACACCAAAAGTGTTGGTAGCAGCAGTTGTGCTTGACACTGATTGAATTTTGAAAGGTGTGGAACCAGGACTGGTTGTTGAGCTCGAGAACAAGGATTTGTTTGTGGTTGTAGCTATTGTGGAAGAGACTTGAGAGTGAATTAAATTAGAGCTTGGTGACTGCTGGAACCCAGCAGTCTCCGTCTTGGGGCTTGAAGATGTCTTGACGAATGAAGAGTCTATAACAGTAGAGTCAGCACTAGAGGCTGTAAAGGGAGAAATGTTGGCAGTACTAGTTGAAGATGATGAAATGCCAAACAGAGATGGTGTGGTTTTTGTTCCAAACGTAGGGGTTGTTTTAGGAGCTGTATTTGATACTGGAATGGTAAAGAGACCACTAGATGCGCTGCTAACTAGTGATGAGTTAGTGAAGATGCTTGATGAAACTGTGTTTTCATTTTTGCTGGCTGATGACCCATTTGTTCTGTTACCATTGGTCAATTTAGAGAGAAAGTCAAATGATGATGGCTGTGTCTTATTAAACCCACCAAATCCACTGAAGACACTTTTTTTTTCCTGTAAAAGAAAATATAATTGTAAAGAAAACTAAGTATAGTTTTGTTACAATAACAAGATAGAACTCCGCCGCCCCCAACTTTACCCACCAACCAGATAGACATATATTTATTATTTAATCACAACCAAGAAGATAACAAAACATAGCAGTAATAGGACAAGTTGACAAGTGGAGAATACGAACTGGCAAATGGATAGTAGGGCCAAGTAGAATCAGTGTGCCTTGGGGGGTGAGGGCTATGTCCAGAAGTGGATGTTGTGGACTGTTCGATTGAATATATAATGTACATTGTATTCAAACTAACCTCATCGCCACTACTCATTTGGGTCCGCCTCCGGGCAGTTCTAATCACACGTTTCTCCAGCACTTCCTTTGGGGCGGCCTTGTATGTGCCCATCTGTTCTTGGTCAGCTGGGTCATCCTGATCCCAATTATCGTGATTTAGCTCGGTCGTAGCCGCGCGTTTAGCCGACATGTCTTCAAAGTGTTGGGGGTTAAAGATTTATGCCGCCTCACGAATCAATGCTCCTCATCTGTGGATCATTCTCCCGACGTGTTTTGAAACTATAGTGCCTGTTATTTCTACAATCTATTCATTTACACACTATTCCGTGTTAATTAAACGGCACGACACCACAAGCAAGACCACACCACAGATTATATGCTCTGTGAGTATTATGTCCAAGGACAGATAGGACAGTGAAGCGGTTAGCCTGTGACCGTAGAGTTTAGTATGCAAGACAAATTACACCACAAGATGGCGTGGCATTCGCACTATTATTGTAAATTTCACCACAAGATGGAGTTGCACTCGCAATAGTGATGCACCATTAATATGATATCGATATCGACTCTAGTGTTGTGAACTTTAGTCGATAGGTATCAGTAAAAGGAAAATTAATAGTAAAAGATCAGTGAAACTCACCACCGACCGACCCCCTGAGGTGCGCTCAGCATAGCTTGGTACGGTAGCTGGTGATGAGGTTCACTGTCTTTGTAAAATAAATAAAGTAGAATTATTATTATTTTAGATTTTTTTTAATTTTTCTGTATTTACAATATTTGTCGTACGCTAATTTCTGTATAGGCGTCATCATTTGTTTTTTAATTTTTGTTTCCACTCTTCCTGAAACAATATTATTGACCGTTTTGCACCAGTTAAATATTTGAATTTTACAACAAATTTTTACAAAACTATCTACCATACAGTTATTATGGTTACTGCAACCCAACCAGTTTAGGTTGTTTTGTTTTATATAAATATTTTTGATGTTTTGTATAACATTATCTCTATAACAATATTTTTCTAGGTAATTGTTAGTAACATTCACCAACTTCGAAAACGCTACAATAAATTGTGTATTTGGGTATATTAGGTTTTTGTTTTTCAAAGTTACCCACTCCCTATATTTAGTGAGTTCATGCACTCCTAGAGTTTCTGAGCTCAATATTGAGCATTTGCAATCCTTGCAGTTTTTTAAACGTATTAAACGTCTGGCCACATAACCGGCTGTGTATGCCCGTGCATTTACTCTAATTTTCTCTGTAAAAACCCTGGAAAGCCTGCTGTTTGCACCATTAGATGAACTTTCTTCAGGATTGTAATTATTAAAAGAATCGTCAGGATTATGTTCAGTGGCAATGGAGATTGTTGTCGGGCTAATTAAATGCTTCAATTCTAAGATTGTTTTACCAATGTCTTCTTCGCAGTTTGCAAATTTTGAATGAAGAGTCATCATGTTTGTAACTAAAATTGACTTGAAGCTATTTTCAAAGTTAAAAACATCGGGATTAGTATTTCGGTAGTTGTAAGCCCTTATTTTCCCAAAGAAATTTTCCAGGGGGTCTTGGTTCAAATTCCTGGTGTAGAAAAACTTTACAGATTTTTTGGTTAATATTAAGTTGGTTAATCGTAGCAGGCTTTCCAAGGTGATTACCCAATTTTTTAAAGTAGGCACACTTTTTGTCGCGTTTTTGTCGCTTTTTTCGGCGAACTTTGCTTGTTTTAATATATCTAGGCTGTTGTACCAAAATGTTTTGTGTTCTGAAGTGTCTTTGACCGGTCCTCTTAATTTACCATTACATCTGCCACTTCTTGACCCATTGCAAGAATCAAACAATTTGTCAAAAAACTGAACGGCAGCAGCAGTGTTTTTGACAGTGGGACTAACGGTGCTGCCGTCTTCTCGTACAGCTGGAAAATAATATTTCACTTTTAAAATTATATTTTTAAAAATGTAGTATGTTATGATGGTAGAGTGCATATGAGAAGATTGGCATCATGGACAGCTTTAATTGGATGCTCAAATAAATGAAAAATATATAACATAGTGAGGAAATTCATTTGATATCATTAAGCCACGGTGATAATGAAGTACTTATTAGTGTACTTTACAGTAAAACATTGTGGAATCTGCTTGGGATTGTATACTCTAATTTTGTATGAAAAATAAGAACTGCAACTTAATACCTAACATAGTTATTCAAGCAGGTACTTACAGAACGATGATGTGAATCTGAGTATAGATGCTACACGTGCACTTAACACTTGAGAGCAGTTTCGAACTTTCATTTTCCTTATCTTTTCTGGAACAACATGCTCATCTGTCAATTTTGGCAGCATTCTTATGTCGCCTACCCCACAATCGAAGTAATAGAGGTCTAGGATATCATCCCATCTTGTTAGATTTCCTTTGAACAACAAATTTTTTGTTAACATGTTATTTCTTATTCCTTTCAGCAGATGTGGAGGGTCATAAATAATGCTTATATTGTGGCCTTCTATCAGAATGGTACCATCTGTAAAAAGATAAGACCAACATTACTACATATTTAACTTTTTATCTCTTATTTTATCTTTCATAATAACAATGTAATACGTTTATAACTAAATTCTATACATACCACATTTCAGATCATTTCTTAGTTGAAACGCTCTTGTGTCATCTTGTAATTTTTTCAGAGCGCTTTGGTTTGTCACACCCTGGTCACATATATAAGCCAAAGGGCAAAGTCCGGTAGCAATTACTTCTTTCGTCAGATTTTGCAGCAGTTTTTTTAGAGCAAGTGCTTCTATAGTGCTCTCACAAAAATAATATGCAATCGGCTGTCTCCATGATGCGCACACTCCTCTTAACATGAAAACCAAAGCATGATCTGCAAAACGTGGCTTTTTATCTTTTTCAACAAATCCATTAATTCTATCTGCCGATGGAACAAAGTTCACATGAGGAGAAAGTTGTACCTCGTCAAAAACAATGCTGCACATTTTTTTAACCTCGCTCCACTTTTGTATTTTTTCCTTTAACATGTTAAACAATGTTTTATTTATTCCAGGTTTTATCGGAATTTGTTTTAATACACGCTGCAAAGTCCTTTTAGTAGGCAAAGTAAATATTTTTTGTAGCAGAGAATACCCTTTTGGGCTCTGTTTAAGCAATGCAAGGCTCAATAATTTCTCCTCTAAGGTATATCTCCTTGCCATCTTATTTTTTTGTCCTTTGATTAACTGCATTTCTATGAATTTTCGTTGAATAAAATCCATTTTGTCAATTAGTTTTTGGAAAGTGGTTGTTTCATTGAGATCTGCAGCATCTTTAATTCGTTTTTTAATGTTTCCCCCAAATAGTTTTCTTGCTCTAATAATTTTTTTGCATCTGTTATACAGCTGCCTGCATTTTGGTGTGAGGAGTTTAACACTGGTTGTAAGCCGTGATCTTCTAACTTTCCCACATTTGGGATGTACATCTGAAAAATTTAAAAGGTTAAGATAAGATAAGAATATTCTTTACTGTACACTGGAAAAACAACAAATACAAAACAATTGCAAATATACATGGTACAATTGGCGGCCTTATTGCTAAAAGCAATTTCTTCCAGACAACCTTACGATGAAAAGTTGCTGAAGGAAATTAGAAAGACTGGTAGCCAGTGCAAATTAATTAAAAATAAAAATTAAAAAGGTTAATTGAATAGAAATTAATGTAGTCATAGATTAAAAGAAATTTGACTCAAAGGTTGAATATTCAGTTTTATTTATATTTTACAAGTGACTGCCATAAGTCCGCACTGGTTTGAGTATTGTCTTGTAGACAAGTAATTTATTTTCCAACGATAAATCAGTATATGTTTTTTTTGCACAATCTAGTTGGTATTACAGAAAGCAAAAATATATTCGAATTGGTCAAGTAGTTCTTGATTAGCGATTACTACACATGGCAATTTATTTATATTATATGGATTTTCATACCTGCACTAAATGATTTAGTTGTATCTGGGTGCTGCATTTTTGGGCTTTCCTTCTCTATTTCTTTTTCAATTTCTATTATATGGTTGGTGCTAGTTGGTTCTGAAAATAAATAAAAACAGACCATCAAAGCAAGGTTGATGATAATTTTCTTTAAACTGAGCTGTGCATAAATAAATAAATTGAACTCTCACCATTCGAAATGCTTGAAGGTAGGTTTGAATCAGGTTCATTTATTTTACGTTTTTTAGCAGTTACAGATGTCATACATTCCAGCTGTGGTCTTTTGCAGTAGTTATGGTCAACAATTGTAGGCCTGTAATTATCTGAAAAAAAAAGTACATAATACTTAGTAATAAATAATTTATCACTGCAAAACTTGTTCACATGATCGAAACTTGACTTGATGCTTGCTATGGTAAGATCAGCAGTATTTTTTAAGGATAATAAATAATATTGGCCCCGACTCAATTCCATGTTTATACTGACCTGTAAACTGAACATTAGCAGCAGGTATTCCAGAGGCAATTTCTTCGGCGCTAAACAACGTAGGTATAGCATTGTACCGTCGATTTCCGTTATCCAAGAACTTAGCTTCGAAATGCTTCATACAAATTTTCCGTTGTATTAGTTGTTGTGCAGACATTTCTCGAAGTTGCGGACAATGTGGAGCAGTTTTTTCAATCCATAGGTCTTGAAGCGTGTCATTACGAGGGAAGTTATACAATTTAGTATCGTGCTTCGTGGAGTAACACGACGAAACAGAACACACAGTAAAAACCATGGTGAAAAATCCAAATCGAAGCAGCAAAATCAATATCCATGTAAGCCGAGCCAGGTCACATAAGAGAAATCCACGTCGATTACCAAAACAAGCCAAATTCATCATAAGATTACAAAAATATAAAATATTACGCGCGCACCGAAAACAAACCGACAACAAACTTTGAATTTGCTTGCTTTGACAGGGTTTGTCAACCACACCACAGACAAACACCAACAAAAAAAATGGACGCTCCCACGTGACCCACGTCTAAAGCGCACTCTGGTGGCATTTCATTTTGAATACCAAACTCTCAAGTGTTCGGCGTTTTGTACGAGCTGTCATAGCCGTGGACCACACAGCAGTCCACAGATTATAAAGTAAAATATGAAGATTGACTTTTTTTTCTTTCACAGATTAAATGCATGGTTTAATTGTTCTGTGAAAAGCTTAAATATTTTGACACTTTAGAGTTTTCTATTACCTACCTACTCTGTGAATGTGACAAAAGCTCTCAAAATATCTGACTGACTGACGCTCGGATGTGACGTTTGTTATGTGGTTGTGTGAGTTTGCAGGCGTGTTATTTTTATTGTCACTTGAGTTTGTGTGCGAGTGTAGTGAAGTGAGTTATAAAGATTGTAACAACAAGAAAAAAGTGTTATAAAATTAATTTGTATAGTTTAATTATTCAAATATTTACTTTCATTCACCATCTCATCTCACATTAATTTGTATACTGTGTTTAGGTACTTTTCTTCTCACAGTTTAGTTTTGCTCGTAATCAAATCAGCGTGAATTTAATATTTCGACTTTTTATTACACTTGCACTATATGTTATTTGCTGAATGATATTCGAAAAGTTTTGCAAGTTATAAATTTTTATAATATTGAAGCACAGTTTTTTATGTCCCAAGAATGGAAGTTTCCAACGAAATCAAGGAAGATATTCGCAAAACTCAAACGGAATTGAAAAATGCGATACGCGTTCATCAGGTAATGGACATATTTAGTACGCTTGTATTCTTTGTGCGTCCAAGCAGAACGCTATAATGTTCACAGATTTAAAAATTATGTGAATAAAAGTCGAAAATAATTCATGAATTTACTTTCAGATGTGGGTCACGCGTCTTCATGAAGATGAAAACGTGAGTGAAGTATGTTGAATCTTTCACAACATTTTTCAGAGTAAACATATTTTTGGAAGTTTTATCATTTACAATTCACGAAGAAAACCTTGTCTTAGAGTAACTGGATTTACAGCTTGTTCTTCATATATTTCAGAACATACATTTGAAATCCAAAGTGAGGGAAGCTGAGAAAGAAATTATTGCAATAGGCCAAAATCAAGTGAGTTGCAGAATATTTTTACAATTGTAAAGATAATTATATTTATTTTTATAAGTTTCTTTCATTGAGTTATATATAGCTGCAGTAATGTAGTGTGCCTTGTGAATTATTTCTACTTTGTTAGGCTAAAAAAATATTGCAGGAAATTAGAAATTTTTACACAGTTCAGTAAAGTTGTTACTTGTTGAAGCTGCTTGTGTGCCATAAGCTAGAAATGTGTAAATCATGAACAATGGTAAAAAAGCTTTGCTCTTATGTACTACTTAGAAACAAGTGGCCTTATTTTAAAAAACAATCCTTAATAAAGTAACAGATTTTACAAGGAAAAGACCTAACTAAATTAAATTAAACACCTCTAGGAGTGGTTTAGAGGCGTAATTTTTTATATATGAGGCTGCTTAAGCAGCTAAAGTTTAACACTGGCATGACATAGACAAATAGATTTAAAAACAAACTACACACCATTACTATTTCCAAACATTTGATGAAGTGCAAATTATTTTTTATCCAGAAAAGAGTTGTAGACCGACTTCGTCGCGAATTAGAGTTGTACCAGCAACGCCTTAAGGCAAGAAACAAGCAAGTGAATGTTGAAAATGACAACCGTTTTGTTGCGCAACAGCTGAGGGACCACACACTACAATTCCGCAACAAAAACCGGCCAGTGTCACTATTGAAACCATCAGTTCTCAATGAGATCCACGTAAAAACAGAGAACAGCAATGGTGATCTGAAACATTCAAACAATGACATCTCAGACTCTGAGAATGATTTGAAGTCACTGAATGAGAAAGAGAACTCTAACCATAGTGAGGTTGATGACAAGGAGAGATATTCAAGAGGTTACCAGGCCAATACGGTGCATGATAGCAGAAGCAACTTTGCCAATGCTTTGAATAAAGTCAAGGAGTCTTTTATGTGAGTATGACCTTCTAGTTCTAAATTGTTCATTCCATGTATACATCTTTTTTATGTAGTTTATATATGTCCCACTGCAGGGCACAGGCCTTCTCGCAGAGAGAGAGAGTATGGGCTTAATTACGATGCATGCCACCGAGGATTGGCAATTTCAAGAGCTGAGGTATTTGAACAGCTCAGACACTCAGGTTTCCTCACGATATTTCACTTCACCCTTAGCGAGTGGTATTGATACTACAACTTCACAAATGTCCATAACTTAGAACACAAAGTCTTTGGTACATGTCGGACCCGCGATGTCACGATTGAGAAGCCGGTGTTTTATTACTCTACTACTACCATCTTTTTACATAATACGAGAAATATAAGTAGTAATAGTTTTATATGCATGTAAGAAATTATTATTAATTATTACTTACACAAGCCGCTTAGTGCGGTGGTAGCGGAGCGGTGTAGACGCCGGCTTCTCAATCGGGAGGTCGTGGGTTCGAACCCCGGCATGTACCAATGACTTTGTTTTCTAAGTTATGTACATTTGTGAAATTATAGTAGCAATACTACTCGCTGACGGTGAAGGAAAACATCGTAAGGAAACCCTAGTGTCTGAGGTGTTAGCGTACCTCAGCGCTTGCTACGTACAATGGCCCGACTATGAGGCTAAGTGCGGAAATCTCAGGTCTAACTAACTACACAAGCCGCTTTAAGCTGATGTGTGCATAGCATACCACTTTCGTGCACATGCATAATGATCACCAAGTCTTTGTTTAAATGAGTTCACTAAATGAGAAATGTGATATCTAAATTAATAACTATAGATAATTCAAATAATACCCACAATCATTCCCCTACAGCGGTGCAAAGGTCCAGGAAAGTGACGAGTGGCCCAACTGCCGTAGAACTTCAGACTCTGATTCATCTCCCCCGGAGAACAATGAGTTGTCACCATCGCCGTCTCCACCGCCTCTGCCAGGCACTGGTGAACAGGTTTCACAGGAGACTTTCTTAAGGTTAGCAAAGCATTTAAATTAAAATAAACATTAAGTAATATTTAAGTCCTGTATATTTCGAGTTGATCTGCTTCAATTAAATTTCGAAGCGAAAATAATACTGTGACCCAATACAAAACTAAAAAGAGTCCTAATCTGTGCAATTGTACATAATAATTAAGATTTGTTATATTTTCTTCTTATATTTGTTTACTTTTATTCATATTTATGTAAAACAAATGTAAGAAGAATCTCACACTTATTCATAAAAATATAAGAAATACTGAATATTCATAATTCGTAATTGTCTTTTAAAATATACTTTTGTAACATCTTTATTAACATATGAGAATTAAACAAATAATATAATACAGGAACATTGGTCGTCTTTATACTAAAGGTAATTAAAATGATTTGTACTGTATTCAGCATACGACTTTACTATTTTTATTTTTAATGCACTAACCTGTGCTAAGGACAATTTTAAAAACCTATTAAGAGGCTAAAAATTCCACCCATGCCGGGATTCAAACCCGCGACCTCTGGCTTAAAAAATTGTATAAATATTAAATTCCATTGTGATAATAATGGAATTTAATATATCATAACATAATTATTATGTTATGATAATTTCAAATCTAGTTCTGATTGTCAATGAAAGCCAGTTTTTGGCTTTGAATATAAATCATCACATGTATAAGCTCCTGGTTTTCCAATAAACAATAAAATAAAATCTAGTTCTAGGTAGATTTGTGATTTACTCAATTATCCTGGTAGTTGCGCCGTTGTTCGTATCTAAAGTACTGAGGTATCTAAATACTTCAGATTAGGCTTTCCTCACGAAGTTTTCTTCCATTGTTAGCGAATGGTAATATTGCTACTACAATGGCACAAAAGCTACGAAAGTTTTTAACCCTAACAGTCTGCCATTAATAGTGGTTATCCCAATACTTGTTGTTTGTTGTGTTAATATTAATAGAGTTAAATAATTTGATTTATAACATCACATTGTCTCATGCCTTTCCAGACTCATTGGCTTGGTGACCTGGCCACAGAAAGATATACTGGAGAAGAAGCAAAATGAGCGACGCAAGAGGTCCACAACTAGCACAAACAGAACAGACTTCTTATACGGAAACTTCGATCCAGGGGTGGTAAGCTTACAAAAACTAATTTCAGTTTGATCTCAAAGGTAGTACAGTCCCACACAATATAAAAGTCCCTTCGGGAATCTACGTTCGCGCAGACTAGGAAGAAGTGTAACGAAAGTACCCGAAGCGATAAGTACATTCAACATGATTTTTAACCTTTACGGTTAAGGTGCAGAATTGATTGACACCTATTGACATCAACCAAGTCTAGGAGTTGACTGAAACTAATAGTCACCTGCATCGATGACGTTAAATCAACCAATAGCAACAAAGGCGCGCGGCCTGCCATAAAATGAAACTATCTGATTGGTCGATCAACTTGCCGCACATCCAAAATTTGGTCATCTGCGCAGTTACCTCCGCGAGACTTATTTCTTGTGTAGCACTGTACCTACCTATCACAAACTTTTTTTTATTTCACGCAATGGTCATAGGATATAGGAGGATTGGTTATGGAGGAGTATAGAAAGAAAGGTGTGAAGTGTTTGTCTATTAAGTACTGCAAAATACAGCAATAAATAAATAATATTGTATAAAGTAACAATAAAAATCTATTGTTACTTTCGAGATCATAACCCACATTCTGACCTCGAAAATAACAATAGAAATCTATTGTTACTTTCAAGGTCATCACTGACGAAGTTAAAGGGAACGGTGGCCTCCCTTGTGTGAATCGAACTCACCTCATTTTTTGCAAGAACGTTTTACCCAATCCTTGTTTTTTTGTCGACCTACATGTTGACCGGAAAAAACGCAGTAGTTGTAAGACGTCGATCACTCTTGTCTCCTCACGATCTTTTCCTTCCCGTTATTGAGTGGTATTGCTTTGACTGTTCATAAATACACGTAATAACAATGTTACAGCAAATACTGAAAACACATAGATAGCCTTTGAATTAAATTGGACAACAAGATGCGACTGCTCCTCCTGTCAAAGCTTTTATTTTAATTTCTGAGCATAAGCTACAGCTTCCAGTATGCTGATTTAATGCAGGGGCAATAACAATTTGATGTAATGATAGTGATATAACAGTATGATGTATTATAACATGATTTTGACAGCAATATCATTCCGTTGTAAAACCTAACTGCAAAGTAGGCAATCGGGGCCGCAAGTGATGCAAATTACTTCAGCCAGATGTCGCTGCCTGTAAATAATTCAGAGAATATTGTAAAGAGGTTCGAAATTTCGCTGATGCCGGCACTTGCCCATTAGCTCAGTTGGGAGAGCGCTGGTACGGTTAGGGTTCGAGTCTCGGCATGGGCGGAATTTTTAGTCTCTAAATAGGTTTTTATAACATGCTTTGTCTACTGGCTACCCTAACCATGGTCTCATCAACACTATTTTACTATTCAGCGCTGTTTATACAATACTATTTCGTGGCTGCAAATTTTGAATCAGGCTACATAATATAGTTCTATTAATGTATATTTCGACCAAAAAGGATCATAATCTTCTAATATATAAAACGTGTCTCGTGTTTCTTATGGAACTCCTCCGAAACGGCTTTACCAATTTTTATGAATTTTTTCGTGTCGGTCTGAGAATAGGTCATTATGTAGGCTAATCCGCTGTTTGACACGTATCAAATTTGACGCGATAAATGAATATTTCCTATAGTATGTAACGTAAGAAACCGAAATAATATTGATTTTGCTCAGTAAGTATGCAGGATGGCTGCAAAATTTGCAAAGTAAAAAAATTTTTTCTTCATTTAATTCGTAACGGCGAAAACGATATCCGCCATTTTGAAACTATCTAAAGTATGTAAACAAACATCTTTCAGCCAGAGCACAGACATTGGTTATTATAGGACTTACATCAAAGTGATATTCACCTAAATACACCCGAGTTTCAATTGATAAAGAGTCGGGGTCTCTTTTGGCAAGTTTGAGCCAAGTTTTTCGAATGTTAATTTTACTGGGTACACGAATCCACAACTTCCCGGGGGTCTTTATTGACGTGTTTTTTCATTCTCGAACAATGCAATAATGATAATTGGTATATTCTGGATGTAAATTCGATGAAATCATGGTTGCGTTGTTGTTATTTCACTATGCTCAGAGATCACTTACAGAAAATTGAATGTCAAACTTTGTTTACAATTTTTTGGACTTCAAACCATAGACAAAAATGGCTGACCGCGTTTTTGGCTGTTTAGGAAAATAAAAGTTATAAAATATATTTTTATGTTGCCTTAAGGTCCTCAAAAAATATACTAAAATATTTTTTGGTCTAATGGAAGAGTTATTACCGTTTAAGACTTACTTGAAAAGAGAGTCAAATAGCGGATTAATATGGCAAAACAAAGTTTTCCGGGTCAGCTAGTAACATTGTAAACGTTATTGAAGAGACAATTTAGTAATGTTAATAAGAATATTAAACAGTTATTAGGCATACATATCGTGTTGTTATTAAAAATTATACTTACACAAAATTTGTCTTCTCTCAACAGAAACGCAAGAAATACAACCAATTCCCGTACATGCAGAGTCACAACGACCCTCCACAGACCCGATCCGCCAAGCTCAGGAAACAGCAGTTAGGACAGGTATGTATGTGAATAGTAGATTGCTTAACGAGGGTAGAAAGGAATCAATTCCCGAGGTATTTAGACTATAGTCCGAGTAGGAATTGATTCTTTTATCCGTGTTACACACTACTTTTCATTTCGAATATGAGGAAAATAAAAACTCATTTTTAATATTCAAATCGTAGCATAAAAGATTATTACACGATTAATACATACCTATTTTTTTGAATTCCGTCACAGATACTATAACAGATTAGTACCCGCCAATTAAAGTCGACTTTTGAAATTTTAAATATGGAACTCACCTCGTAATTGTTGCGACTTATTCCGCTTAAAGAAGTTTGCGCTAAATTCACACTGGCTGTTTAGAAACTCAGATGGCCGCAGCATTTTTTTTAATTAGTTTTTTTTAAAAGCCTATTTATTACAAAAACTCTTCACAACTGACAGTAGTTCTATTTTTAATAGTACATTACACAACTAGGGTAGTAATACAATCAAAGGCCGAGATTGCAGAAGTTTGCGGCCCGAGCTGCAAGCGAGGGACGTAAATATGCGATCGAGAGCTTTCTTTATTACCTCCCGTGTTGTGTACATCTTTTTATGTCTACACTTGGCCAGAAAGCGGCTTTTTCCGTACGCGCAGCGTGCGGAAAAAGCCACTTTATTGCCAGGTGTGGCATAAAGTTCATTCCCGCCCTTGGGTGGGAAGTAATTTATATGAGTTTTTCCCTTCCTATGGAGGGAAGCAGCATTTTCCACCCAATAATCAGATCAAAACAACACTACTTTCCGAGTATGAGAAATGAAATAGTTATTTGTTATACAAGAGTGCAAAGTTGCTTTTTAACCGCGTGTTCAATTTGATGACCGAGCAAGCGAAGGATTCAAAATTAGAATCCTGAGCGTTAGCGAGGGAATCAAAAGAGCACGAGGTGAAAAATCTTTGCACTCGAGTGCAAGACGTAACTTTTCATTCCACCTCAGCGAGGAAATGACTAAATGCAAAAAAAAAAAACGTTTACAATCACAAGATAGGTACACTTTTATTTCAGTTTAGGTATTAATTACTACATTATGACAGGTAAGTATTACAGAATAATCTTTAAATTATATATAACAAAATAATACTAAGGTATAATTAAGAAACTTTTAAAGTAATGTTGCTACAGTTATTTAAATTGAGTGTAATATTTTTTTAATTCACAAACTTAGTGCACACGATGTTCTAAATTCAATTTAATTTATCCCCTAGAGAATAAAAACGGCTTTTCCACTCAGATATTGAAGATTAAAAATACTCTTTCCGAGATGGTGGGATGAAAAAGTATTTACTTTTTTTGTTTTAACTCCAAAGCGTGTTCAAAATTCAACAAAATTCAAATTTCGAACACTTGGGGCATTCATCTGTTAAGGCTGCTATTATAGTAGATGTTGTGTAGTGTCTAGTGGCACCTCCATATCTACACTTGGCATGTGACCGCTCAGGTACTGGACATTTTAGAAGGACTACACTTGCCCAGCACCTATACCATCCTATAAGCTTAGTTTACAAGGCGTACCGTAATACGAGGGGTATGTGGGGTTGCCTGGAAGAAATTACTTTTAGCAATAAGGCCGCCAATTGTATTTGATCTTTTATACAATACAATAAAGAATATTCTTATCTTATCCTATGTCTCGCAGTCGACAGAAAAGACGTAGGTACCGTAATACCAGCGAGCTCGCAAGGCCGGAGTGTTTTCTCACGATGCTTAGACTAGATAGGTGAACATACACTTAGAAGCAACACATAATAACATAAACTCATGCCTGTATTCCGGAAGGGTAGGCAAAGCCCAGGGTCCGCCACTTGCCACGATCATGATAGATCTCTTTCGCCTCATTCATTACTTGTTGCATGGACGCACGCCAGTTTCGGGTACTTTTATCTTGTCTGCTAATACTATACATCACCTATTTGTTCGAAATATGTACGCCTGGGACAATCTAGATCCTGGGTCTGATTTTTGTATTACTGGAATATGCTCATTCGCCAGCTATCAGCGACATCGATAGCAGCGCCTTTGCATAGTCCGCGTTATCCACACCAAAGGCATAGAGAAGTGGTCAAAAGCCAAATTTAGTTTAGTTTAGTTTAGTTTATACTTTATTGTACACGAAAAACACAAAAAAAAGAAATACAATTAAAGAAAATACATGTACAAAGGCGAGCTTATCTAAATTTATCTAGTGTTACTTGGTTAGTTAGAATGTACTGGTACTATTTGATACTATAAATTTATAAATGTGTTAGTGGACCCAGCAGATGTTATCCTGCATGCAGCGCCATCTGCCAGGCTGATTTTTTAATCTAAACCCAAACGCGTACAAAAAAAATCGTTTAAATCTGTCCTGCCGTTTAGGAGGAAATAAGTGACGTACACCCGTACAGTAGAATTATATAATATATAAAGACTATTAGACCCAACATTCCCGCATGCAGCACCATCTGCCGGGCTGATTTTTTTTATCTAAACCAACGGGCGCAACGCAAAAGCGTGGAAAAAAAATCATCCAAATCTGATCACCCATTTAGGACAGGTTCAGTGACATACACATGTACAGTAGAATCACATATGTAAAGATGTAAGTTAGAAAACAAAGCCAGCCCGTTGTTAACCCACGACCTCGCCTATGTGATGCATGGGTGACTGAAACGCAATTCTCAAATGTAAGTAACCTCTACTCAATCCTCTTCAGAAACAAAACGAGAAATCGTCCCGCGAAGGCTCCCCGTCTGGATCCTCGTCGGAAAATCGCGAGAAAGGCTGGAACGGCAACAAGCCGGCCTGGGCCGACTCCCTGCCGGCCGGCCTGTCTGTTGAGCCCGTCTATACATCGAAGAAGGTCTGCCACGGTTGCGGACGCAACGGTAAGAATAATGCTACTTGCAAAGCAAAGGGTTGTTCTTTATGACCTACTAGCTGTGCCCCGCGGTGTTGCCCGCGGTTTGTTAGGGAAAATAAATTGTGTATTAACTGTAAAAAATTTCCCTGATCAATTCCCTAATTTCCATGGGAATGAGATATTTTCCTGCAGTAAAACGTAGCCTATGGCTAAGGCTCACAAGTGCAAGTGCACGTGCACTTGTGAGCCTGAGGATGCCTCGTGTTAGAGGCAAAACGCGTCGCGTCTTCTTGCTTCTGCTTGAAAAAGTGGGAGGGGCGGTGAATTTACTAACCGCGTGGTGCTTGTGTGATTTTTGGCGGAATTTAGCAAAGTAATTTTCACATTTTAAAGCTATTATGGATTTCCGCAATGTAGCGCCTGATTCCATACAATATCCTTACTAAATTTTATTAAAATCGCTCCAGCCGTTTAGACGTGAAGAAGTAACAAACATACACACTCACAAACTTCCGCCTTTATAATAATAATATTAGTGTAATGTGATAATATTAGTGTAATTTTGACAAATGCGATTGCAGGCATTTTGTAGCTAACGCATCATTGTCTTTGCGCCCCACCGACTTAAAATTGTACATTGAAAAATCCTCTCTTTGTAGATTCTGTACCGACCAGGGTCATAAAACTACACGTGAATGAATGAATGCATGCATGCTTGAATTATATGGAATGAATGAAATTAAATGAATGAATGAGTAACCATTTATAAGTCATAGTTTATTATGACCTGTACATTGGGTAGCCGATATTTCCTACTTAGTAATATCTGAATAAATCGACTTTGCATTTGTAATTATCATTGTAGTTCTATGAAACGGGCCCCAGCCTTCCTATTACGTAACTGTCCTCTGTATTGGATATTGTATCAACCCTTTGTAAGTCCCCACTTCTGGGGCACGTGTCTCTTCCTGCATCGCATGAAGGTTAGGCCATATTCCACGACATGGGCCAAGTTCGGGTTGGTGGGGGATTATAAGACGGTGGGGGGACTTACTGACAGAAATTATTGAGCCCCCATAACGACTCTGACATGGCTTAGCGACTGCCATGACATGACAGCGGGCACCAAAGGTTTAACGTGCCTTGCGAAGCGCTCGGAAAAACGGAAAGACGCCACTAGCGGTAGTCAAAGGATGTCACCCATCCAGCAACTGAACGCGAGCATTGTTACTTAACCTTAGTTACTGATTCCGATTACTCAGATACCACCATAACGCCTACATAACGCCTGTATTCCGGAGGGGTAAACAGAGATCAGGGTGTGCCGTGAATCATAGTTTTATGAAATAGAGCTCCGACCCCAGGGATCCCAGAACTGTAGACGTGCGCTAAAAGCTTAATTAAAAAGTGTGAGTTGATTCGTTTCCAGCAAAGAAATAGTTCTGCTTAGTAGTTCACAGCTTACTATAGTTCAACCGCTCATCGGCTCTAGTTTCGATTCGCATTAGTTCGGGAATAACACTGAATAAATGAGTTGTTAAATGAATGAGTAACAAATATAGTCGTAAGATGATGGAGAGATAGAACATTTATATATTTTTTATGTAGCCTATGTAACTCCCTACAAATATTTTTACACAGACGTGCCATCCCTTCTCGTCCGATGTACAATGTGCGGGGTCCACCTACACACGGGTTGTGGCGCAGACGGAAAGTGCACCAACTGCCAGTCAAGCTTGCCCGACCCTTCGCACCTGCCCTCGCCGCATAACGACGCTCAGCTGTACAAAGGTTGGTAGATAACTTTCTGTACAGTCAGGTCTATAAAATCTCGATTCTTGCGCCTGTTCATTGGCACACAAAATAAAATACACCTAAACTACTAAACTATGTTTAGTTTTCTAAACTTCAAGTAAAGTATGTTTAGTTTTCTATTGACTTTATCTTCTTAGTGTGTCGATCGTGTTATGGCTTAAGGCTTATGGACAATCAGCGTAAGGGACTCCCTGATTGTTGCCCCAGGTATGTTAAATCACAGAGGAAAAATGCCAAAAATGTACCGGTTCAGTGAGTACGTCGTTCGGGGAGGCTTTCATGGACCTTGACTGAAGCAAAGCCTGTGCTTACATCCGTCTAATTGAGTGTTTCTGACCTTCTATCACCTGTTCAAAAACAGCCATCCATTTGTTCCAGACAAACTAGCAGAGCGTAAGCGCCTGCAAGAGCGGAACATCCAGCTGTGCGTGGAACTGCGTAAGCTAGAGGCGCGCGCAGCGACCCTGAAGGAAAATATGGACGACCACCACGCGGAAAAGCGCCACCTATTGGCCGATCAGATCAAGACACAGCGCCACCTGCATAAGCTGCTAGACTTCGTACGTCGATTCAAGGAGACGTCAGTCAGTATGCAGTCCACCTCGCTGAGTGACACGACTAGCGAGATCAGCAAAAGCAACGAGGAATAAGCCGGTGCGGTAAGTTGTCCATTTTTTCTATCGCTTAGAGAGGACGGAATACTCGGGGCTGCAACTGATGCAAATTACTTCGGCCAGATGTCGCTGCCTGTAAATAATACAGACAATGTTGTAAATAGGTTCGAAATTTCGCTAATCACTTGCCCATTAGCTCAGTAGGGAGAGCGCTGGTACGGTTAGCCGGAGGTCGCGGGTTCGAGTCCCGGCATGGGCGGAATTTTTAGCCTCTAAATAGGTTTTTAAAATAATGTCCTCAGCACGCGTTAGTGCAACAAAAAGAATATATAATCAGAACGGAATATTTCAAGAAAAATAATAATGGTCAAGTGCGAGTCGTCGTCGCGCAACAAGGGTTCCGTGCAAATTTGTAGGAGGATACTTGCATATTACGCGTAGTTTAGGAATCGAGTCTCTCGGTTTTCCGAGCTTACCGAACTTCATGGACATTTGTTTATTAATTTAGTATAGTTTTCAGGTTTTTCCTCTATTTGTAATCTAAGACGATATTGCTTACCAAATTTCATAGTTCTGGATCAACGGGAATTGCCCTATGAATTTTGATTCCATCGAGTGTCGAAATTTTTTTTGCTGGCCGTAACGGCCGTAACTTAAGCTTTTAGTAATAAGGCCGCCGTCTGTACTCTTGGGTTAAAATATATGTGTAATTTTTTTTTATTTACAATAAAGTGTTCTCTATATTAGAAGTTAGATTGTTTTAGAACTTTAAAGGAATATAGACCTGTATACGGTTTTAATTTCACCTAGACACATCCGCGCGTTTCCGAAATAAACGACCGAGATTGACAGACTGACGGACGAACGGGTTGACAAATGAACAACAAAGTGATAGACGATAGACAAAGTCGTCGGTAGACGAATACTTGTGGGGCGAACTATGATCGTGCTAGAATTTTGCATTTGGCTCACGAAATTGAGTTTCAGTCCCCGAAAAAATACGCCTTAGGCGCTCGTAGCACCTTGCATTGCTGCGATGACAACTCATTTAAAATATTGTCATCGTTTGTTTCACGAATTAGTGATTTTTTGGTTGCTTTGTCTACGTCATTTGACTAGAGGTTCGCTGTTTCTGGTACCCACGACACAGGGGATCCCAGTGTGGGACCAGAAGCAATGTATGTCGTCGTCGTCAAATATAACATTTACATACTGGCACATAAATTACCAATGTACGTATGTATGGATGGCAATGTATATGCCAGTATGTAAATGTTATGTTACATGTACAATACAATAGAGTATTTTACAAGTACTTGTATAACGCAGTCGTCGCGAAGTTCTGCTCCGCAACTGAAAGACTTAACAAAATTTGTTTTACCATAGACACGCTAAGCAGAACATGTATGAAGCCAACATGGAAAGTATAGTAATATTTTTAATTTTCTTTGTTACAGGTGTGTATGGAAAAACTCTTGGTGTTTCGCAGTGTGTATGAGTGTCCTATCCTATCTAAGGTACTAATTTAGTCAAATAGTAAAATTTTATACACAATACATCTCTACTAGGTATCAAATGTTTGTACGTGGTTGAATGAACTTTAAAATGTAAATAGAATTAGCGTAAGTTGTTACTCGGAACTGTTGATTATGATGTACATTTTTCATGCAATTTCAGTCTAATCTGCAATACCACATAATTGAAAATTCCAAGTAATCACACTTGTCGAAATTGCAGAAGCCACTCCAAAATTAATCTTTTAAGTTTCTAAGTATTTACTTTCTGTTATTAATTTACTGATCAATTATTTAGAATCAAATTAATTGCCAAAAGAGTATCCAGTATTGATTCCTGATAATTAATTTAGTATGTATGTTATCATAAATACCTTGTCTTGTCATAGCATTTGCGTTACCAAATAAGATCTTCGTTTTAGTTCCTGCTCTTAGCTCAAATTGGAAAGCTTCTAAAATTAATTCTTCTCTGTGATATGATTAAGTTGTTCTTTGGTCAAATAAGATTGATGATCAAATGGTCGGTCGTTAGTGTAACTTAAATCAGGGTTGTTTGTAAATAAATAACCTTAATTCGTAAACTGATTTATAATTTTAATACACCATTACTTGAAAACCAAAATTCATGACTAACTTGTCAAAAAATCACAACTTTGCTTGGAGCTTACTATGCCCGTTCCAGCATCTTTTTGCCGTTCTCGACGTCTCGCCTAAGCTGGTCGATACAAATTTCCAGAAGGTGACACTCGTAAGGGCTCATATTGGAATACCTTTGCATTTCGCCCGCGCCGCTGTAATCCAACTCGACCAAACCCGAAAAGAATGACGTACCGAAGTCGTTGTTCTCGACAAACGCGTTTACCTTCGATCTCGTGCCGTCCAACGAGTTTATGATGGCCGTGACGAATACTAAAACACCATAAGCCGTCGATATTGTTGGCGACCAGCCTTTCTTGGCCGCTGTTACTGTGTCGTGAGCTTTTTGTATCGTGTCGGTTAACTCCATGATGGTCTTGTCACACATTTCACAGCCTGGCTTGGCCTGGGACAGAAGCGGGATGCATGTCTTCGCAGAGCGTCCACCGATGACTGGCACGAAGCAGTCGCGCGGAAGCAGGTTGTGATGCGTGGCGTAGGCGGCTTGTGCCCTTAGAATCTCTATAGTTGTAATCCCGAACAGTTTCTTCGCGTCGTGGTCCCCGTGACTCCTCATGAGTTCCGCCGCCATCGGCACTAAAGTGTTTATTGGCTCTGTGACGATCCCGAAGAACGGCAATGGGTGTACTCTGGATACTTTGATCGATAGGTTTCTTATGAATTCCGTGTTGATGGAGAACCATTTGTCTTTCGCTAGGCCTGGCTTCTCGATAGTGCCTCCGGTGGCTATTACGATATCAGAGCCTGCGAGGGCCGTATCCAATGATTGGTTTCCTTTGTATCCTGAGACGGTGGACTCTGTAGGAATATGGGTCAGGTCAAGGACCACGCCCGTGGTTTGTTCTACATCGTCGTGAACAACAAGTTTTGTTACCTTGGGCTGGGTCCTGAGAAGCAGGCAGACGGTTTGACCAAGCTCGCTGGCGCCCCCAACCACAGTCACATGGTAGTTCCTCGCGCTGAAATGGTAGACATGTCGAGCATATTTTGGAAAGATTCGCTTAGTCAGGAACATGGTGTGTATAGAATATGGTGTGTATAGAACTTCAAAATAAATGTTATTAAAAGTGTTGTTTATTTTTGGATTTTAGATTTTACATGTGATTTACATTACAAAGCGAAGTTATGGTATTTGAGTTTGACACATTTGACAGTAACGCTCGTAACGCTTGCTGCCTACACGTTGCCAATGAAAATGCAAAATGCCGTAAAACCTCTTTTTATAAATGTAGGACGAACGTTTTTCTGGTAAGCTGGTAAATTGACTTCCCTGATAGAAGTAGAAACCAAGAAAAAATTTTAACATTGATTTGACATTGATAATATATAAAAACAGTAAATAAGATCACTAAGAACATAAAATAAAAAATGTTTCGATCAAAATTAACGAGTAATCTGCTACAAAATGCAAGTCCTATAACAACGCTGTCGCGGCAAATTCAAGTATCTATTATAGGTGCTGCGAGCGACGTGGCCTCTAACGTGGCCATGCTTCTGAAGAACAGTGACGCAATCTCACAGTTGAACCTATTCGATGACGATGAGAGGGTGAAAGGAATCGCTGCAGAGCTTAACCAAATACCCGGCAGACCCAACATCCACACCTTCTTCGGAGATGTGAACCTACCAAGTGCAATCGACCACTCCAAACTCATCTTGATGCTCGATAACACAGTGAATCGACCAGGCAACACAGTAGAAGAAGACGTGGCGATCAATTCTCTCGGCATCAAGAAGCTTTGCAAAGCTATGGCGGACCGAAACCCAAACGCTTTTCTGGCTATATCCACCAACCCAGTCAACTCAGTCGTCCCGCTAATCAGCATGCTATTGTTCAAAAACCACGTCTACAATCCACTGAAAATATGCGGCATAACTAACGTAGATAGCGCTCGAAGTCGATCGTTGGCGGCGAAAGCTCTAAAAGTGAGTCCTGGACTTCTGAAGATACCTGTTATAGGTGGTCATTCGAAAGACACTGTGATTCCGTTGTTTTCAAACATAACACCTACCCACTTGAGCATAGAGTCTAACCAGGCCAATATGCTGACTCGTTTGGTCCGCAAAGCTCCAGCGGAAGTTCAATGCAGGAAGAACAACTCTGAGCCAGACACATTAGCGATGGCTTGGTCTATAAGCGAGTTTGTGGATGGTCTCATCAGGGCCATACTGGGGGAAGTGACTATCCTGAACTGTTACTGCGCCAATCCTCATTTCGGCACCAGATACTTCGCTGGACCGTGTATAGTTGGTCCGGAAGGGATCCAGAGCACCTGTAAGAACTTCAACTTTAGCAGCCTGGAGACTGACCTTTTGGCCAAAGTCGTTCCAATTTTAAATCAAGATGTCGCTCTTGGAGAGCGTTTTGCTCTATCCGGTCTAGAACCTACGAGATTTTAATATCTTACGTGTGTTTGCATTTGCCGTTTACGAAGTTTCAATAAAAGGAAGGTAGGTTTTGCGTAATGATTGGTTTACACTATCTAACCCTAGTCGATGCAATTCGCTTTTAAGGTGCATCGGGGGGATAGGTATCACGTTTGCGAGGTAGTAACGGTCCAATATCGGTCGGACGCCGTCTGCCGTCGCAAAGAGGCCATAGGAGCCGCATCTCATTCGGAGAGCTCGGTAACTGCCTTCTCTTGTCTCTGGTCACTCCTTAACGTTGATCATGGGCTGTGTTCACAGGAAATCTATTTTTGGATGCCTTTCCTAGCGTTCATTACATTATTGACATCATTGACTTTATGCTACTTTGGATTCTGTAACCTATATTCAATAAAATATTGTTATACAACAGCAACAACATAACCTCACGCCTGTATCCCAGAGGGTTAGGCAGAGATCAGGGACTGCCACTTGCCACTATTCTGACAGATCACCTTTGCTTCATCAACGTTCATAAGTCGTTGCAAGGACGCACGCCCGTCCCGGGTACAATGTTGTTATATAAATTAATATATACCTATGTGTAATTTCATTTTTATGTAGCTATTAAAGTGTTCTCTATACAATGTGCTGATTAGTAAAGTGAAGCACGACTGAGTACTATCTACTCATCAACACGGACAACTTTTATTACTGGTTCGACCTCGAATTCTCGAGAAAAACCCAACAGCAGTTACATACTAAAATTCGATACCTGCTGAACAAAATGTATGGAACAATAGTTAGTTTTGTTTTTAGAGTTTGTTCGTAAAAGTTGTTCATATTGATGAGTAGAAAGACCCCTGATCTGACCGTCACTTAAAACATCAACACACGTTGCATGTGTATCTAACTTCACTCCTTGGTATTTAGTGATCGAGGCAAAATGATTAAAAAGCAAATGACCCAAACTCAAAGTCAAATATGTTTTTTTTCTATGTAGCGCAGAAACTGCGAGTGAACCATACAAGTTGAAAATAGTTGTCCAGTCCAAACCATATTTAGAACGTTTAACAAGATATGAAAACCTAAGAAAATAATTAAGTATAACATGTTTTTTCAGCTATTTCCTTGTTATACATGTACCAATTTAGTATTGAAATAGACACTCTCCCACCCCATAGAAAAGTAATATTTCCGCCAGTGAAGTGTAAAGGCGACCTTACCGCAAACGTTCGCCGCCCGCTGCCAATAAGACCGTAACGACGGGGTTAACTTTAAGATAATCGCCGGCCGCAGATACGTTACATACCCGAGTTTAATGTCTTGAGGGCTGTTTGGGTGTTAAGTTAACGAGACCAGGAGGGTCCCAGCCAATGATTGTCGATTACAGGAATGGATGGAGTGAGGGCCTCGTTTATTACGCTAACTGTTTGTGATTGCGTGTGTATAGCTGTTAGTCTCGGCGTTTGGAAGTAGGTAGCTAATTTGGACTGTGTATGTGTATGTATACGTGTGTGTGTGTGTGTATGTGTGTGCGCGCGCGTGTGTGCGTGTTAAGTACTTTATGGCACGTTTTAAAGAAATAGTCATAGGCAAAGTACACTTATTATACAAGTATAAGCATAAACACTTCTACTCGTAGTTTGAAAAAAAATAACGAAATATAATAAAAATGCCCTAATAACTGTTTGTACTTAATTTCATATAAGTTACCTTGAGTTCATCATAACATCATTAACCCATTATGTCCCCACTGAGGGGACCCTGAGGAAGGTAAAGGCCATACTCCGCCAAGTCCGAATTGGTGGAGGCTTGCAAGACTAGTAGCTGGTCTTACTGTCAGAAGTTTTCAAGCCAACCTAAGGCCTCTGACTTGGCTTAACGATTACCACCTATCGACGGCAGCCGGCACCCACTAGTACTTAACGTGCCTTGCGAGGCACGGAAACGCTCGCAAAAATGCCACTAGCGTTAGTCATAGACGATCACCTATCCATGTACTGAACGCGCCCTGTGTTGCTCAATCTTCGTGATCGCTTAAGATCACTCAGGCAGCCGGGGCTACGAGCGATTCAAGTTACGTTGAGTTACGTATCCGTAATTCGAACCCATTTACAAAACAAACTTCTGACAACCGGTGCTTGTTATCTGTTCAGCCGAAGTTTTTAAATCCTTTCGCGTTTCCTTCAGCCGCTAGAAGGGTGGGAATGGAAGGTTGCGGATCGAAAAAATTGCTCAAGGCTCGACTCCCGAGTTAAATGGCTGTGATGCCTCCCACGGGAGTCGTTCGTCGTCGTGGAGACGTGGGATGTTCGGAATCTTTGTCTACGTTAGTGAGTGATTTTGCGAAGGATTTGTTTACCTTAATAATAATAATCTAAGACAGAGTACAAATACCTTAGCGCTTGAAATGGCCAATCCGCGGTGGGCACGCGTGGTAATTAAGCCCATACTCTCTCTCTGAGAGAAGGCCTGTGCCCCACAGTGGGACGTTTTTAGGCTACATAAAAAAAGCGGCGTGTGTGTTTGCAACGACTAACGACTACAACAACCAGTTAATGTAATAATATGGTTCAGTTATTATGGTATATGGTTAATATGGTATAGATCATTCAACACAATTACTTGTCCTGGTCACAAACTAGGATATCCTGTGCTGTGGAAACCAGGCAAGGACTTCACGAACGTGGAAATACACCCACACTGAGGCCATTTGTACAAATCAGGTACGGGAATCGAATTTACGACCTCTATTTTCGTCTATTTGCTTTATTTATTGCATGTTATGCTCTTAAATGCAGTGTGGTGAAACCGATACCTACTTAACACGTTTATGTCCCACTCTAGAATTACAGCTTCTGACATGACATGGCAACATTTTAATGTAGGGTGTTTAAATTTACTTTGAAATAGAGTTTGCGTTATAATTTTACTGAGAGTAACTGCAGTACTTGATTAAAGTTTTAAAAACCTGTTTAAATTACCTATTTACTTATTTGATAAAAGTTACAATTAGTAAATCTTTTGCTCAAAATTTTCGTATAATTCAGGAACAACATTAAATCACAATTTATCTTATTACAATTTACAAAGCGCGTTTAGTTTGATACCTTATTTATATTGGAAGCTGTTATGAATATTTTTGGTTTTCTTTATCAATTTATTTTGTAGCTCGATTTATTTAATGATCGGGGGTTTATATTGCAGATTTGTTAAAAGACATCATCTATCCTACATCTATTATTTTTATAATGGGTTTTAAACGTATGTATGTAACGGTGCAAACCTCTTTACACAATTTTTTATTTCTTTTTTATCTATAATTTCAAAAATTTAAAATTATACCGCACATTTTCGAGATTTCCCTTATTTTTAGCATTACTACTTCACATCTTGACTAGACCTGACTATTTTACCTGCTTATTCCGTTTTATCCAGCTTTATGTTAATATATTATAAATAAAGCAAAAAGTTGAAGTCGTTTCACTTTTATTATTCATAAAAGTTCTACAACACTACAAGTACTCGTATAAATAAATAGTTACATTAGATGTGACGTAACGTACACTCTTCTCGAGCAGTTGGGTCCTCTTATTTCAATTGGTGCGATCTTCAGATACGTCTTCCAATTGCTGAGTATGCATACAGGTGTAGTTGTCTCTATGGGTTTCCTTTCATAGTGTAGCAGCTCGTGATGTCGTCCTTTACAACCACCCTTACCGCACACCTGTGCTTTGCAGTTGGCATGCCGGTGTCTGTTGCTTAGGCATCTAAAACAAGCGTTTGCCTTCTTCACTATGTCCCATCTTTGTCGTGTCTCGAGTTGCAGGAACTTGTGACACTTCCTCAGTGCGTGCTTGTCTCCGCAGTGTAGACATTTCAAGTCCTCGGCGGCGACAATGTTCACGTTCACTGTCTCTTCATCCTCCTCATAATACGTACATAATAATCTATGGATGAGACAGTATACGTAGGTAGCTGGTTTTTTCGCCGGTATACATTCGCTGGATGGACCGATAAGCGCTTAATCCGCCCGGCCATAAAAAAAAAGTTCGTCACACGCATCAATCACCGAGTCTTTATGCAAACCGTACTTCCCTTGAAGCACACGAGCACCGTTCCGGGGAACTCTACAATGTGTTAGAGGTCTCCTGAACAATGCGCGGAATCCAGACGTACATCGAGTTAAGTTTCCGACCGTGCCCCCAGTCGTTATCTGGCCAAGTTGTTTGCTAAAACCCCGCCGCGGCAAGAATTGCAAATGGCGATAATTCCAACTACACCGATAAATCAGCCGGGTCGAAGCGAACTTTTTCCCCGAGGGTCCCACTCTGGCATTGTTGGTGATTGATCGCTCCTTCCGTTAGTGCTTGGAGCAGAATGGGAGCATATGTTCGCGGAAGAGTTTCGGGTGCGATTGACGCGTTTTAAATTGTTACGCTGAAATGGTCGGTGACACTTTTTAGTGAGTTGAATAAATGTCACTTATAAAATTAGAAAGTTCAGGAGAAAAACATGCACCATACAATAACCACTAAAAGTTTCGTCAGTAACACGGAACAAATATACAAAAATATTTACACCAAACCAAAAATATCGTAACTGAACAAACCACTACGAAAAATATCTCAACCAAAGGACCCTGGCACGTTGGCAGCATTGGCACGCTGCACCGCCGAAGAAGCGCTCGTGGCCTAGTCGAAGCGAGTGATGTGAATCAATCACTTGAGTTAAGCAACAACAGACGCGGTCAAGTGCAGGATGGGTGACCGTCCCGTGATTACCGCTAGTGACATTTTTTCTGAGCGCTTCGGTGCTTCGCAAGGCACGTTAAGCCGTTGGTGGCGGCTGTCATATAATGGCAGTCGTTAAGCCATGTCAGGGGCGTTATGGGCAGTTTGATAACTTCTGACAGTAAAGCCCGCCACTGTTTTACAATCCTCCACCAACTCGTACTTGGCCCCCGTGGTGGAGTATGGCTTAGCCATCCTCCGATGCAGGAAGAGACAACAGTGGGGAAATACAAGGGTTGATATCGATATTGACCGCCGAAGAGATTCTTTGGCTAAGATACGCACTAGAGCGGCAGTCCAGCCCATGGTCTCAAGCCCAATAACTTTACATTCTTTAGAGACAATACTTACAGTCTTAAATAAATATGTTCTCGTAGAGATGTGATAAGCTGTTGCATCAGTCAGTTTTCTTCCCCGTAGGAGTCCTGGAACTAGCGAAATCATCAAATGGTCGACTACGCTCTACTCTTAACAAAAAATATTTGATCACGGAATCGAAAAGTAGTTTTCCAACACCCACAATATTTTTAAGATAGCCCACACAATGGGATAGACAAGATAAAAAAATCATTCATCATTTAGGTTTTTTATTTTATAATTTTGCGCTGATGTCGAATTACTACCGAACAATAATACTATGCTAATGCACCGTAGCCGGCGCTACAATTCTAAACCGGTCTCACAAATGTAAGATTTCAGTACACTGATTGTGTTACCCAGAACTGAAGAAAACGAAAATCGATTCGGTACGTAATATTTTAAAAACCTATTTAGAGGCTAATAATTCCACCCATGCCGGGATTCGAACCCGCGACCTGTGGCTATGCTCGCTCTTTCCGACTGAGCTAATTTAAGTAGGTTCTACCATTATACTGAGATACGGCCTTTTTGAGCTTATGTGGCACACCCACATACGGCCTAAAATGCCATAGAACTCGATGCATGTGAGTTAGTCTGTAAGAAAAGCTGTATTTGTACTTAAACTATTTTATGTAATTAATTTTTTTCGAATTGAATTTCGAACCTCTTTACAATATTCTCTGTATTACGTACAGAGCACGTAACGCACGTTTCTTGTCCTTAGCACGGGTTAGTGCATTAAAAAAAAAACGTAATATTTTTGTAATAGAAATTAATTACAAAGTAGGGCCTTTTATTTAAGTTTGTCACCTATTCCATACTACTTTAAATTGCCCATTCGCGGTGGGCACGTGCGGTAGTCAAGCCCATAATCTTTCTAAGTTTCCCGTTTATAAAATACATAAAAAAACAATTTACAGCTGCGTTGGAGGTCTACACCGTCCCTTTGACACCTGGACCAAATGAACCCCGAAGCTTCCAAATTAACATCACGCTTATCAATACCCACATGTTTCTTATAAAGACAGTAGCAAGTTGCAGCTAGTTCAATCGTCTTAGCGAGTAAAAGACAGTTATTAACAAAAGCAACGTCCTCAATTTATCGGACAGAAGAGGAGCGATAAATTAGACATCGATGATGCCCCGGGGAGCTGGCCGCGCAGTAAGATGGTGGCGATTTATGGCCGCAGCTAATTGCCCTTAATTTATACCCTTAGCCATGTAACGACGTTTATCATTTGATAGTGGGCAGATACTCTCTACCAGATTAAAGTTGCCTACATGTAAAAGTCGAATTCTTGGAAATATAGTCGAAGACGAAAGAGAAAAAAAAGAAGAGGTATGGTATCCCAACTTCTTTGTACGTCCCCACTCCTGGTCTCACCCAGGAGAGTATATCTTGAAGAAATTAAAACAGACAGATGACTAGACAGACATTTTTTTTTGTATTTTATAAAGGAGGATTTAAAATTATTAAAAAATAATTAAATGTCTGTCTAGTCATGGCAAAAATGGCAGTCGTTAAGCCAAGTCAGAGCTTAGAGCGACTTGAAAAATTCTGACAATAGGACCAACCACTTCTTGCAAGTCTCCACCAATGCGGACTTGGACCCCTTGGTGGAGTATGGATTATACCTTCCTCGGGGAAGAGACCCGTGCCCCTCGGTGGGGACATGATGGGTTGATGATGATGAATTAAACGTAGTAAATGACTCAGCTTATTACAATTTGTTAATTCTTAAACATTTCTCACCGCTAGATAAGAGCTTAGTATGACAAAGTAAAATATTTTACATTCATTAAAATATCCAACGACACTCAGAAAGATATAAAACAGTACAAAAGCATCAACGACTTATTTACTTAAACGAATAAGTAAGTAGCCTACTGTACGTCCCAGAGCAGGGCCTATGCTTTCTCTCAAAGACATACTTGCCTACCTCAAATTGGTAATTTCAAGGACTAAGGTATGAAAAGATCAGACGTTTAGATAGCTTCTTCACAGCGTTTCCTTCACAGTTATTATACATAAACATTTAGAATTTTCATTTATCAACTTTCAATTGACACTCAGTATAGGTAGGTGCACTTCTATGTAGATAAGTGAGAAGGAGGCGCCCAATTTGTCGCAGAATCACCAATCGCAACATCGTGTTTTCGTCACAAACATACATTTTAAAAGGATATTAGTTGTAACGGATTACATGGGGTTCTTTATGTTGCAAACCACTTTATTGCTCGTAGCCCTGGCTGCCTGAGTGATCCTAAACGATCACAAAGGTTAAGCCACATAGGGCGCGTTCAGTTCATGGATGGGTGAACTTCTAGGTCTAACGCTATTGGCATTTTACCGAGCGGTTCGGTGCTACGCATGACACGTTGGTGCCGGCTGCCGTCGATAGATGGCGGTCGTTAAGCCAAGTCAGAGGCCTTAGGGCCGCTTGGAAACTTCTGACAGTAAGACCAGCCTCTAGTCTTGCAAGCCTCCACTAATCCGGACTTGGCCCCCGTGGTATACTCAATACTCAATAATAATTTATTGCATTCCACAAGTATATAAACATGCCATAACTAAAAATATGGATCTTTGTGGACCCTGTAGGGCACGCAATATTATAAACTATAGTAGGCCTTTATAAATTAGGCCTATGGCATTTTAATTCTAATTATATTCTACTACTATCAAACATTATTATAAACTATTTTAATATCACACATGCTTCTTAATAATTCTTATATACTTATTTTATATATAATTAAAACTGTTTTTATACGGATTTATGCTCGTTTATTACATTTTTACAATTTTCCAACGTTTCGGCACTTTTTCAGGTGCCGTGGTCCCGGATGACTAAATCCGTATAAAAACAGTTTTAATTATGTCTACTGCTCGTGTTAACCTTAGAAAATACTTTATTTTATATATGTCAATACAATTATTAAATCATTTCTTGTTGATTACCAATAAATTTCTATTACAATATAGTATAGTATGGCTTATGCCTTCCTTAGGGAAGAGACCGGTGCCCCTCGGTGCGGACATAATAGGATGATGATGTTGCAAACCAGACCGTGTCGTGTCAAGGTAGCTAGAGATCACACGAATGTAAAGGACGATGACTTTAATATTAAGTACTATGTATGCCTAAACATAGTTTCAAAACATCTTTGTGTTTCGAAGTTAAGTAAATTCGAAAGAAAATAGCATTAAATTAAGGCGCCAATATAGCTGGTTTGCGTCAGTAATTCGATCGAGCTGTAATTAGCGAAGCAAATATAGCGAGGTCCTATCATGAATCAACAATTTCGTAGTGTGTGGAGATGAAAAGCTACGCTAAACTGCTAAATAGAATAGAATAGAATATTTATTTATTGGGCAAAAACATTAGTACACAGCTTTTACAAAATGGTTTTAATGCTATATACAAAATTAACGATTAGCTTCTGACGCTGTGCTAGGTTAAAAACCTGTGTTACAGCAATCAGTGCCAGTTCCCCACCGAAGTGACAATGTTAATTTGAGTTCGGATTGTACAGACAATTAGTTTCACTTAACATACAAATTTTAATAATTTTACTCATGTAAAGAATATTATATATATGTACTATATAACCCAGGAACCATGTATATAATTATGTCCTAGGATTCAATTACCTTAAATTAGTATATTTGTATAAAAGTAGGTGGATAGGTGTAGTGTAGTTGGTGAGTGTATTCCTCTTTTTGTGTGGTGTATGTGAGTGAGTGTGTAAGTAGTTATGAATGAGTGTGTGTAAGAGGATGTGTTTAAAGAATAATTTTACTTTTAGTAATAGAATAGTGAGATATTTGCATTTAAGGGTTACTTAAGAATACAGAGTAGGTTTTCAGTTTCATCATAATTATGTCAGATGCTGTAGGAATTTCATAACTTCGTGTTTGCACTCTGTGCTGCTTTTATGATAGATGTTAATTTGTTTGTTTACTTTGTTGTAAATATGAGGTCCTAAGAATTCGGTAAATCTTTGACTAAAAGTGGTATAAAAGCGGCGCTCATATTCACAAACCCTGTCATTTCTTCGTTTGGACATGATGTTTGGGTCGAAGGTAATTTTTTTATGTTGCTTTAGTATAATATCTATTAAAAACAGTTGACGGACTGACAGAACCTCGCAAAACTCATACAATTTGGTAGTTGGGTATCGAAAACATTTAAAGGTACAGACCTTCAAGACTGCTCTTTGAGCTATTTCAAGTTTTTTAAGACTTGTCTTGGATGCGCCACCCCAAGATGTTATGCCATATGTGACAAGAGATTGAGAAAGTGCAAGATAAATTTGTTTCAAACGAGTGGGATCCAAGACATGTCTCAAGGTTTTAAATACATATATCAATTTTCTTAGTCGTGTGCTAACTAGTTCAATATGATTGTTAAAGTTCAGTTGTTTATCGATAATTACGCCCAAATATTTAATGACATCCACCTTTTCCAATTGCGCACAGTGGCATGTTGTTGAGCGGGGGTCTGTACAGGAATGTCCTAAAATTTTGAAGTTTTTGCTAGGTTGTGATTGGTTACGAATAGAAAAAGCAATATATTTTGATTTATCTATATTTAATGTAAGGATATTATCTTGTAGCCAATTCGTAACACGGTCAAATCCAAGCTAAGCAGTGTTATAGACCTCGTCCCAATTTTTTCCTGTAAATGTAAGGGCAGTATCGTCTGCATATGTTGTTATTTTTCTATTGTAGTTACTGAGTTCTTAAAGATCATTAATATATATGAGAAATAACGTGGGTCCAAGGATACTGCACCGTGAGTGAGTGGCAAGTCTTCGCTAAAGTAGTCGCCAAGCTTTACTCTTTGATGTCTTTCACTAAGGTAACTTTTAAAGATCTGAAGTTCATTTCCTCTGATGCCAATTCTTTCCAGTTTTGTCAAGAGAAGTGGGACAGAGACCGTATCAAACGCTTTTGCTAAATCCAGAAAGATAGTGAGCACTTTTTTACCCTTATCTAGGTTTGTTGAGATGTAATTTGTAATTTCGTGAACAGCGTCATTAGTACTTTTACCTTTTCTAAAGCCGAATTGGTTATTGGACAGTAAATTTTTACTTTCAAGAACATTTATTAGTCGATTATTAAGTATTTTTTCAAATATTTTTGAAAGCGACGGCAGGATTGAGATTGGCCTATAGTTACTTATACGGTCTCTGTCCCCGTTCTTAAATATTGGCGAAACAACAGATCTTTTTAATACCGCAGGAAAAACACCGTTGTGAATGCAACTATTAAAGATGTGTGTGATTGGTGGAATGAGAAATTACTTCATATCCTTCAAAAGCTTTCCTGATATTTGGTCTATTCCTACTGAGGTACTATTCTTTAAGTCTAATATAGCTCTCTCAATTTCTTCTTCGTCGGTTTCCAGTAACACAAATGAGTGCAAATTATTTTTTTGTGTGTAACTGTCAGGCCGCGGCGCTGGATGCTTTCTTTTTTCAATGAGTTCAGCTAGGTCCCTACCGACATGAACGAAGTATTTATTGATGTTATTTAGCGTGTCTTTAGGTGTAGTATTTTTATTTAGAAGTTCTAGTGATGATTTTTTGGGTTTAGTTGTATTCGTTATATCTTTTATAGCCTTCCAAAGCTTTTTACTATTGTTTCCTGCTTGCGTAATTTGTTCTCTTTCGTAGTTTCTTTTTAGTTTTTTTAAAAGAGAATTACAGTAATTTCTGTATCTTCTATAAGTTACTTTTAAAATTTCATTATGAGGCGAACGCTTCTGTTTTTTGTGTAACTGGTCCCGGTTTTTTATACAGCGTAACAGCCCTGGTGTTATCCAGGGTTTTATAATTCTTTCTCGTTTTGGAAGTTTTATAATTTTTGTATTATTTATTATTGCAATTTGAAGTTTATCACACAGGTATGTCATTGCTAAGTTAGGATCATCGTTATTGTATATTTTGTCAAGGTCTATCGCCAGTATTTCAGTTTGAACAGATTTTATATCTATTATGTTTTTGTTTGCAGCTACTAAATTACGTTTATGTTCATTTTCCATGCAAAATAGAATGGTTCTATGGTCTGTTAATGACGTTTCTAATACCATTGTTGAAGATTTACGATTTGTTTTGAGAAATAGATGATCAAGACAAGTATCACTTAGATCTCTTGTAACGAAACAGTGTGCTGGTAATAATCCATGGTATGCCATTAATGTAAGGTATCGTTCAGATGAGTCATCCCGTTTACCGTCATTTATTGCAATGTTTATGTCACCAGCTATAACAATGTTCTTATAATGTGTAAGTGTGTTCAAAATTTCATCTAGTGACTGTAAGAAGTTTTCTGTGTTTCTGTAGGATGGTGAGCGGTAAACTGCAACAATAGCTTCATCTTTACCATTCCGTATTAGGAGACAGTTTCCATCTGCTAGGCCAGGTTCATCAACTGTGACTGTTAGGCTATCTTTAATGTATGTAACCACACCATCATTTTGCTTTAAGTTTCGTGTAGTGTAGTATGACGTGTACCCTTCTAATTTAGGGAGATCTGATGATTTTGATAGCCAACATTCAGTCAGCACCAGAATATCACATGCTATGTTAAGTCGATGTAGTAGTATTTCAAACCGGACATGTTACAGTTTATACTTCTAATATTTTGAGATACCAAAGTTAAACACCTGCTGGTCTTGGTTAATAAATCCTTGCATTGTTCTACATTGCATTCGCATGCGTTAGATACCGCAAAGCTGTCAATATATTGAGATACATATTCAAGTTTATCTATTTTTTAGGAACTGATTTAGTTTAATTTTCAAATGAATGTGCTTAGGGCTTAAATTTAGCCCTATACCTGTATAGAGAACATGCGACATTAATTCTATTACTTGTGTATTTTGTTCAATTGTGTAATGTGTTTTTGTGTTCATCTGTTTTTTTGTGTGTTGAGATAGTGTTTGTTGTTTTTGTAAGAGTGTGTTAGATAAGAAAAAACATAGTAGTAAATAAAAGTAACAAGTTTAAATAAGGATCTTCTTCTTCGTCTTCAGGCTATACTAGCCCACTGCTGGACATAGCCCTCCCCTAATGAGTGCCATAGCGCCCTGTCATCAGCTTGCCGCATCCAGCATCTGCCGGTAGTTTAAGGACTTAATGAGTTCGTTGATTTAAAACCTCAGCATAAGAAGCCGCAGAACTATCGTTCAATTGATTGGACTCATTTAGGCTTGGTTGGTTTAAGACTTTGTCAGACGTTTTTTTCTTTTTAAATTAAGTTTTTATTTGAAGCTTGGTAGCGCAACGGCTTCTCAATCGGGAGGTCTTGGGTGCGAATCCTGGCCAATTCCTGTACCAATTCATCAGACTTTGTTTTCTAAGTAATTATTATAAACTACAACTGCACATGTTTATGAAGTTGCAGTACCTA
Organism: Yponomeuta sedellus; assembly: GCA_934045075.1. NCBI lineage: Eukaryota > Metazoa > Arthropoda > Insecta > Lepidoptera > Yponomeutidae > Yponomeuta > Yponomeuta sedellus. The sequence goes on along the minus strand of OW203722.1, from coordinate 16,486,656 downwards.
TATAGCGTAACTTAACTTTAAAGGGATCCAATAATTTCCATTTTATGTACAATAAAGTGGTCGCTATCTATATATCCATAGGGCTAACTACCGCCACCAATGAAAATAAAGTCATGTCTTCTTTTACAGATCGTATTTGCAAAAAGTGTCTGTGCAATCTTTTAATCACGTTAACAGTAATTTCTAGAAGTTATTCCACTAATCCCTATTTAAAACCCCCATTGATGAGGATTTGTGAACTAAAAGTTCACAAGTCACGCCTATTTGTGAACGTAAAATTCGTACGACGACGTACGACGGGATTTGTAAACATAAAATTCACAAATCCCCATCAATGGGGATTAGTGGAATAACCAATTTTTCGGACTCATGAAATAATACCTAGGTTCACGGACCTGGGAAAAATAACAATTATGCCAAAAACGGTGGGAGTTAATACTATCTGGTCCTGGGGATTTTGCCGCAGGTTTACGTCAAGGGTTTAAAAATCACTATTAACTTGATTTGTACAGACAGTTTTTGCAAATTCAATCAGTAATGATTTTTTTCTGCAACTTTGTATAGAAGTAACCGAGCCACTTCTATACAAAGTTGCAGGGAATTCCAAAAGGGAAAAAGTCGATAGATTCGTGATAAGGGCTTAGTTTTATGGGTACCCACCTCCTTTCTTCAGAACTAACCTAACCAAGTAGGGGCGCTATTTCTGATGCTTCATTATGAATACTTCCGGGGCCTAACAAACTCGATTTGTGCGTTTCCTTCGTGTCACGCTGTAATTTAATTCCAGTTTTGCTTCACTTCACATGATGGGAGTGCGATACGAACAATAGTGTGCTAATTAAAGTATTGATTTTGGTCGAGCGACGGGTAGGGAGAAGAAATCTGAAACTCATCGCAATTTTGCACCCTAAAATCTGCGAAATCCAGAACTGTTAAGTGACCTTCAAAGTGAAGACGTAAAACAGTTATTACCTACACCATATCTAAACGAAACACCAAGTGGTTAATAAAAAAATTAAATAAAGCGGACTTAATTCATCACTCAAGTAAAAAATTCAGAAGTTTCTATTTAAATCCTACTAATATTACAAATGCGAAAGTTTGTAAGTATGGATGGATGTTTGTTACTCTTTCACGTAAAAACTACTGAATGGGTTTTAGTGAAACTTTACAATAATATAGCTTTATTTGAACTAAAACTTTCGTAAGCACAACACATTGTAGACTTTTAGTCCGGGTGTTGTTATATCGGAAGAGTCCGACCAGGTTTCGCTCCGATTCACAGAGCTTATACCTAATCATGGTGAGCAGAGACCTCGCAGAGACGGAGCTCGCGTCGTCGGTTGCTCGTCTCACACTGCGGCCAAGCGCGCGGCGCGCCCGCGCCGAGATGACAACACCCGTAAGTAAGTAAGTAATTTATTTATTTCCTTCTCACAGAGGTGTCACACAAAATATAAGTAATACAATTTGAACAATCGGGACTTATTCCTATGTGAGAGGCTGGAGTCCATAATAGGAAAGATTCTGTGTGACAGAGTGCTTAGTGCGAGTTTGACAGATCTAATCGAATAACTTTACTACCGCGTTAATCGAGCATTGAGTAGTGAGTATGAGTAAGTTAACCGTTCGAACTGGCAAAACGCTGTCACAGTACAACTCGCACTTAGTTTGCGTTTATTCGTGTTTTGGCTGGTAAACGTGTTCACTTCTCAACGTAAACCATTACAACTCGCACGCAGCAATTTTAATTTCCATACTTGTCGCTAGGTAGCGCTTCCTCGATGCCATAGAAATATGAGTTTACGTTAACGCGATCGAGTAGTTAAAAAACTCGCACTAAGCACTCTGAGGGCTGTGAACTAAAAAAGATGTGAACCAAATAAGTGCCGACATGCCCTAAAACAACACTTCTTAAGTTAGAAAACGAGTAACTCACCTCACAGATAAACCTGTACAGGTTTCAGTGAAGGTTTTTTTTGTATTTAAATAGTATTCTGTGAATGTCTTGAATAAATACTAATAAAAAAAAGTAAGAGACGTACCTATGTAATGTATGGACCGCCACTGATTCCACCGTTGGTGTGTTGTGTCCTTCGCAGAAGCTGTCTAGAAATTGGTTCGGGTGAATTGATGTGCAATCAATACTGACATTGAATTTCCAGAATGCCGCGATTGAAATTACGTATACGTTAATTCAATTAATCAGGATGCATCGTATCATCACAATTATCATCCGTTATTCGAAGTTTCGTTGGTATTTGGCAATAAACAGCGCGAGTGGGCTCCATGAGACATAAATGTGATAGAACAGCAGGCAATCTTCGAAGTCGTTGTTTTCCGCAGCTTCAAGAACTTTCTCTTTGGGTATTGAATTCCTGCGTTATTTATAAAAATAAAATTCCGCTAAAAGCTTCTAAAATGCAGTTAAATAGCCTGCATTTTAGAAGCTTTTGGGTAAAAAGAACGACCGTGGTATAGAGTAATCAAGTTTTTTTTATAAAAAAAAAACAGAAATTATGTGTTTTTTTAATTTGTCCACATCAAAAGTTTCATGAAAAGAATTAATGTTTTGAATTAGTTCGGAATTAATAATATTTCATGTGCAATAAAGTATTATAATATTAATAATAACGGTAGGTGGCCTATTTACAGGATTTTTCTTAATATCCAATTTTTTGGCTAAAACTGGCGGTTTTATAGCTAAAAAATAATTAACTGTCCTTGAACCCTTACGATCTAAAACCGGCAAAAAATATAATATATAGGTACCTCATCAAATCATCATCGTCAACCTATCATGTCCAAAGCACGGGTCTCTTCCCTGAGGAAGGTGTAGCAGTAGGTATACATATACCTAATTGCTAATATTTTCTACCAATGATTTTTGGACAACACCTCTGTCGTATTAACTCCTGGAGACACGCTACCGAATATGAAATAACAACGCTACATCCGCGACTCAGCGCTGTAAAAATCGATTTAATTGAGCCATTGAGCAATTTAATTAAAATTCTGAAGACATGCCGCGCCTACGCTTCTGAGCTGCGAGCGCCAATGTTGCAGGAAGTGTAGAGTTCAGAATTGTGTGATAATTTCTGCTTGAACGTCATGGTTTGCAGCATATATACATGTGTATTGAAAAAGTAAAGTATTTAACAAAATGATTAATATATTAAGGAATATTTGCGGCTTGCGTTGCTCGTACGAGTACATAGTTAGACATTTGCAGGGTCACATTACAAAAGTTTATTATCTAAAATTAATTGAGATATCTAAAATCTGATACAAACACCAAATATATGAGTGTCAGCCATTATGTTTCCTGGGTTAATAAAGGTTGTCGATGGTAACGACACCAATCATATAAATAACCGTGCAAGCTTTTAGACGTTATGATCCTATAATAAGTAGTAAGTATATTAAAATTACGTATAAGTATGTTAAATGAAAATCATAAAGAGTCTTTATGATTTCCATGTTCCTAGGTATATATATATATATATATATATATATATATATATGGAGAATAGCATTTTGCCCTGGGTACTGGATCTCAAACTGACACTCGCTTACCTACGTGATACAAATGGTATCACCTGGTGCCTGTTTCATAAAACTACAATTCATGCTTTACTATGAAAGTCCAATACACACCACAAAGACGATAAATCCACAGATTAACAAGTAGGAAGGCTCGACTACGCAATGTACACCGAACATCATACATAATAGCAAATTGTACTTTTATCAATCGCGGCCGTGGTAACTGTCGAGAACTCCTGAAAACGCATTATGACTTCGACATGTTAAAAATATGCGATTATTAAAATGTCGGCAGTACAAATGAGCGAAGCGAGCACGCGGACTATTCAGGTATTTATGGAAGGGTTATTCTATGGAGTTCCCACCTTAGCGACTTGACAATAACTTGTCCAATAAGACTGACCCGTTGACATTAGCCGTAACACGTGGGTTTGATTCCCGCTGTGGTGCCCGTAGGTATTATTTGTACAAATGTCTCTACTATGAGTTTCTTTTATGTTTCCGATGTACCTACTTGTCTGTTATTTTTATTTTTATATGAATTGGGGAAATCAATTATAACGGTGGGTTTGATGTGTGTTTTTTCTTTAGTTTTTCCAAACTGTTAAAACAATATTAAAAACCTATTTAGAGGCTAAAAATTCCACCCATGCCGGGATTCGAACCAGCGACCTCTGGCTATCCGTGCCAGCGCTCTATCCAACTGAGCTAATGTACGTAATACAGAGAATAGTGTAGAGGTTCGAAATTTCACTGATGCCGGTGAGTCGCCCATTAGCTCAGTTGGATAGAGCGCTGGCACGGATAGCCAGAGGTCGCGGGTTCGAATCCCGGCATGGGTGGAATTTTTAGCCTCTAAATAGGTTTTTAAAATTGTCCTTAGCACGGGTTAGTGCATTAAAAATAAAAATAGTATGTTAAAACAATAGTATAGTTGATGGGTGTCATATGCGTTCCTGTTTTTGATGCACCGTTATATATTTCCATTTTTATTCAACAGAGAAATTCGACCGAGATTGTAGTCGCTTCACATAGACCCTTGGTGAAGTGGTACCAACAATAGGGTGTCTACTAATTTAAAACGCCACAAGCAGGGCCCAAGTTAATCGCAGATAAACCGCGATAGATCTGCCGCGTGGCCGGTGCGTGCGACTGTTCTGCGGTGACCGTAGAGTTACGAGCTGGTAGAACTGAACTTTGACGTCTTACGTCATAAGTGAGCAGCTCTATGTCCAGTGAAACGGGAGATGATTTATATTGTCTTATAGTTAAGTTATAAATGCAGTAGGACATCAGTGACAATAAACCATTTTCTACTTTTTGTACATAATGTGGCTGTTTATTGAAGGCATCTGAACATGTTTTATTTTATCATATCGGGTTGAAATAAGGTTCGGTTTGTGTTACGTACGGCGCAGGAGGTACGAAAAGGGTATGAGCGATGATAATAGCCAATTGAGCTATTTGAGCTATACTTTTTTATCACAATCAAAAGTAAAGAATCTGATTAGTGTATCGTAGTGAAAAATATATAATTATGATATTCTTGAGAATATTTCTAAAAACATCGTTGTCTCCGAAACACATTCTAATCCAAATCTCTCGATAAAATTATGTATTAAAGTTGCCTTTTAAGACAACCACTAAGCAATTATATCTAAGTTATTTTAACGATACGCTAAGAAAAACAATTCATTATACTTAAAAAACTTGTTTTAGTTGTCGCTAGTAAACAGTGGCGCGCCTTATCTTTATTCTCTTTCGTTTGTATGCACAGCGACAGGCATAGTGGAGGGCAGTATGTCAGCCTCTTAAAATCGTTTTACGTAATTAATGAACATCGCCGTAACATACATGATTTATATATTAATTGTCGTGTCACTACCAAAAATAAAATCGAATCTCAAGCTGTTACACCACTTAAGGTGTCTTGCCTGCATAACCTTCAATTACTTCATTTTGTTGGCTGTGAGTGCGAGTTAGAGCGACTCTATAATTTTGTAGGTCATCATGGTGTGTGCCCGCGAATGTCACAGCGCGATCAATTAGCACGCGTGCACATTATCTTACATCTGTGGGGGTATTGCTGGGACCTTCCCAAGTGATCTCTATTCTTAATGTCACAGGGTTTGAAAATTACTCCTGCTACGTCTCAAAGGTAAATCGAGCATAAGTTTTCGTCTTCGAACAAAATTTTTCATACCGAAGCATTACACGTCTTAAATGATTTTCCGTTATAAGTTACGAAATTGTATTTTATTGTAAAATTATAACGTATTGTAATATTGTAGACCGCCAATGCGATGGGTACATTTTTCAACTAGCTAGGTAGGTACATAGTTACTTGCTTGATAAATTATGTACAAAAACACATATGCACATTTTTTCTTACAATAGAAAATTATCTGAAAACGTTACAACCCAATTAGGCGCTTCCATTTACCATTTGAAGGCGATGTCTGTACATCAAAAATGACCGTACGATGTTGGCTGAAATTTATGCAGCGTTTAGGCACGCACCACATATTATGCGAGTAGCGTAACAGCGGGTTATCACCGCTGATTCTGCCCATACCCGGGCACTGCCGGGTGTAAATCTCGGATGATGTGCCCACTGTATACTTTTAACTAGTTCATTTATGCTGCCCGTTTTGCGAGCGGCGAGCTTTGCTATTATCTAGGACATTTCACTTTTAAACAGCCTATGTGGAATGGTGGCTTGGACAGGCCTGCGAAACAACACGAGACCTTTGTGGTTCTTCTTAGAACATGGTATAAGGAGCAAATACAAACTGCTCACTCAGGAAAAGAAAAAGAAAATGTTTCAGTCAGCAAAGAGTCTCATATTTTTATTTTTCCTTACACTGATCAAAATAATCTACATAAAAATTAAATTTTACGGGATAAAATTTTCTGTTTTGAGCTGATATTAAAAAATGCAAAATATAGGTATCCACATCGAGAATCCGACTATACAAATTTGACAGAATATTTTATATTTCCAGCCTATGTGAGCAGACACTCACAGTTCTACAGTAGAATGGCACACGAACGCGATTGTCACTTCTGCACAAATGGCCTGTCCAGTGCCCTCTGGCTGCGATCGGTTAAGTGCTGATCAAATATTGGCCAGTTGATGATTTCAAACGTTATTAGTTTTTTTATTGGCTTTATCATTGCAAAGTATAGTTTTATAGTGCACGGTTTCGCAGATAAGTGATTTAAAGCTTAAGCCGAACAAGCTACTTACAAGGTGTAGGTATCCAAAAGGCTAAACAGAGGCTACTACGAGATTGGGACGAAACAGAAATATCTGTTGACTAGCAAATGAGGATTGTATTTTGACAACTTATATCGACAGCACTTATGTTTTCCCTACTTTTGTAAGACATTTAACTAATGCATTGGCATTTAAGGTTATTGATAGCAATCATGAAATCTTATTAGGTATACGTATATAATTGGCAACTGATGTATTTGGTTTTAGATGAGTTGAGAAAAGATGGTCAGAGTAGAGTTTTTTTTTGCCGCTGCCTTTTTCTTCACTACAATACGACCCGAAGGCAGCGGCTTACTTTTTACATTGTACATTCAGCAAACAGAATGTAAATTCTTCACTTTGAAATAAATTGATTTCATTTGATTTGGAATAGATTGAGAATAAATGCCTACAGTTAGCGAGGAGGCATAACATTGGCTTGTTAAGACCACCAAATATATTAAGTAGATTTTATTTGAATTCTAAAATACTCGGAAATCTGGTATTATGTACCTAAGTAAGTAGTAAGAGAGCAGCAGAGCTGATATATATCTGGTATAACTAGCTGGTGCCCGCGACTTCGTCTGCCCAGGATTAGTATTTCGATCTTATATTAGGGTGGCATTTGAAAAACATAACAGCCTGACAATATCAAGATGTTACAGTCACACTAATAACACACTAATTGTCAACATTTGAAATACGGTAACTAAGCACTGCGGAGCCCTAATCATAGGCCTATAGGTAGCTACTGCAGTATGCGCCTTTACGATTTCAGATCCTTTAACGAGTTTTTAAACATTTCCATCATATGTGTTACTCTAGCGATTTTGGTAGCGCACGCCAGAATAGATAGATTTTTTCAGTAGATTGTAGTAGATTTCTTCCTATTGTCATATTTTGGACAAGACAACTATATCTTTATAACTTGTAGCCTATGTGATAGTCTAATGTTTAAGCTATAGTATTGTAAAGTTTCATTCAAATCCATCCGGTAGTTTTTACGTGATAGAGTAATAAACATCCATCCGTACTCACAAACTTTCGCGTTTATATATTAGTAGGATTTATGTAAGGTGAAGATAATTTAATATTTAAAAAAATAATTAAGTTGTAAAACGCAAAATGCTGTATTTTCTAAAGTTACATATACGTAACACAGTTCTAATTTTTGACCATGTTTGTTTTCCCGCACCGTTTTGTCAGACCACCCCGAGTACAACTACAAGCGAACTAAGCTGCAACAATGACTCTAACTATTGTCCCATGGACTTAGCTCTATTGTATTGTATTGATATGATATGACTGCGCGCTTCCATCCCCTAATCTCTTTAACGGCGTTAATGTGTAGCGTATGACAAAACCAACCCAGATAGAAGGATAGCTAGCTAGGTTCATAATGTGTAAATTTATGAATCGCTTTAAAATCACGTTTGACTTTTGACAGAAATTTTCCGATGTTGCACGTAGGAAGATTTTGCACCAATAACCTTTCCAATTTAAGGTTATTATTGAGATTCAAGATGGGCCGATTAAAATATCTTATTAAGATAAGTTCGTCTCTGTATATAAGCTTTATATACTTTTTAGTTGACTCAGTAAAATATCTATTTAGAGGCTAAAAATTCCACCCATGCCGGGATTAGCAAATTGTCCTTAGCACGGGTTAGTGCATTAAAAATAAAAATAGTATAATCAGTAAAAGATGTTTTGCCATATTAATTAGCGTAAAACCTATTCTCAGAACTATTAAATACTAGCTGACCCAGCGAACTTCGTAACGCCTAGTAGTCGATGCTTTAATTTTTTTTTATTTTTGTCTCCAATCGGTTCAGCTGCTTTTGAGATTTGCGCTTACCAACACATTCAGCGATTCATTTTTATATTATAGAATACACAAAATATCGGCGAAGCCGTTTCAGAGGAGTTCGGTAACAAACACTGACAGGCGATTTTTAAATATTAGATAAACCTTACACGTCTTTTTCGGAAACTTGAATAAAGTTATATTGGTGGTAAGCATCGCATACGTTTACAATGATAACTTCCACGCAATACAATCACTAGTCCTGGTCAAAAACTCGGGTATCAAGCTATAGTAACCAGGCAAGGACATCACAAACAAGGAAATACACACAGACTGAGGATACTTGTACAAATGTACGGATGCCCCCAGCGGAATTCGAATCCACAAAAAGCCGATGATGATGATGCCTCAGTAGGTTTTACAAACTCAGATGGAAGAGAAGAGGTCAAGTCCTGAGTCTTAGCAAACGCCAAACCCTGGTCTTTGCCTACTCGTCTGAGGAACACGCGTGGGTCTATGTATGTATAGTAAGATAAATGTATTTCCCTATGCAATAGGTAAGCTGAAGTCCTCCGCGGGTTGATATTGATAGATAGACACTTTATTACACAACCAGGAAAGAAAAGTATTCCAACCATGATTTTTTAAATCTAAGTTATGTTACACAAATTGCGGTTTTATCACTTAGACCGATCTCTTCCAGACAGCTAATTATGATGTTGATATGCGATGTGGTAGACTAGGTTGTTTAAAAAATACGCAATTCCTAAATAAATAAATAAATGAATAATAATAAATAAATATTCATGGAAGTATTACACAGATCTCAGCCCTATACTAAGTACAACTAAATGACTTGTGTTATAGGTGCTAACTCGACGATAGATTTAATACAATAAATACATAGATAACATCCAAGACCCGAGACAAACTAGAAAAGCTCGTTTCCTAGTTTGACCCGGCCGTTGATCGAACCCGAGACCTTCGGTTTTACAGTCAGCGTGCCAAACCGCTGCGCCACCCAGGCCGTCCTGAAACTGTCATGTTGATTTTTGCTAAATTAATTAATTTCTTTGCAATAGCTATGCCCGAAAATCTCAGAGAGCGAGTCTGTCATACGGAGTAGTTCTTCTGTGTCTGTAATCCTAGTAATGCATAACCGCTTACACTCCATTTAGTTTAGTCCGACCGCACGCCGAACCGCAGAATAAATAAAGATTATAACTAACGACGCCATAAGTGGCGTGTGAAACGTCGAAACTGCACTGTGGACTTTTTTTGCAAAGATAAACTTTGTTATGAAAAGAAATGCTTACTTAACTAAATCATTTTAGTTTTCTTCAACGATTTCGATGCATAGACATGAATCTAGCAGCTGGGAGAGCAGAACGTCACGTTAAAAGTTATATTGACTTAAGTTATTATGACGACCTTTGTGGCGCAGCGGTAGCACATCTGCCTACAAGGCAAGAGGTCCCGGGCTCGAACCCCAGCTGGGAACAAAAATAAAAAATCCCAGGTCTCGGATGTTTACTTGTCTGTGATGTCGTTGTTTCTGGCTTCCCAGGACACAGGGTATCTTAGTGTGGGGCCAGAAGCGATGTATGGTAAATGTTACATCCCATTATTGTCTAGCGCCATCTTGTTTTATTTCACCGAATAAAGCGAGATGCCACTACCCGATAGTGGGATAAAACTTTTATCTTGACCCTATGCTCCCCTGGCTGGACACAGCTAGCACACCCACTACGCTTGCCTGACATAGTTGCTTGGCACTCTGTGACCGCTATCATCTGTCATGGTAAACGGACGTCTTAAAAAAAAACGAAATGCCTCAGTGATGTGCTAAATGTGTGAGACGAGCAACCGACGACGGCGCGAGCTCCGTCTCTGCTCATTATTAAGCTCTGCGAATCGGAGCGAAACCTGGTCGGACTTTTCTGATATAACATCACCCATAAGTAAATCTGGACTAAAAGTCTACGATGTGCTAAATGACAAGTGCTTGCACCCAAAAACAAGTGCCAATTTCTTACCTACTCATAGTAGGTAAGAAATTGGCACCCTTGGTTTTCATACAAATCGCGTGCTCAGATAGCACGGGTTAGTGCATTAAAAATAAAAATAGTATAATAATGTGTTCAGATGTTAAGTTCAAATGTTCAACTCTAAGAATATCTAATGTACTTATAAAAAATGTCTCTATTTGATACGACCTTACGATCTTTAACTAATGAGTAGAGGTACTTTCATCTAAACCTGGAAGCTTCTTATAAAACGTGAACAAAAACCATAATTTGTCTTTGAAAGGGACGTCCAAGTATCTTAGAGACAAAGAACATTTCTTTCTCTAGGTGAAATCGTGAAATGCAAAACATAAGACGTCTCGCGTCTGACCTCAGTCCTCAGTAGTGGGGACATAAATCTGAGATCGGGCTTATCATTTAATTAGATCCCAGTCGGGCCCTTGCTGCTTCTATTTTATTTTATAACGTCATACACACGTCTCTCTTGCGTGTGTCCCTTGTAGCCGGCCTGTGATAGAGTAAATTAGTAAGGCTGGGTCTGTTGTAAAAAAAGGTATTGTCTTATAGTATTTTTGCAGCAGTAATAAGAAATAACCAGGGCCGGGTTTCATAATACTACAATATTGGTAGATTTTTATGACAATTTGAGGTACATTGCATTGACGGTTTGTTTTGCTAATCTGTAGATTAACCGGAATTTTGGTGATTCTATAAGAAAGCTGGAATCATGACTATTACATAGGCTGCTACTTATGTATGCGGAATCTGGGATTCCAATAAATTTTAAACGCAATGTCTGACCTCCATGGTCAAATTCGTTCTTTTTTTAAATACTGGCCGCTAATATTTTTCTCTTATATACGTAAGTGTTTTTGTTGGGTTTAAAATGTCATATTGCTGAAAAAATGGAACTCACTCGTGAAAATATTCGTGCTATGATTTATTACGTTTTTCGACGTGGTTTAACGCAACAACAGTGCGTAGATCAATTAACTTCGACTTTTGGTGGTGAAGCTCCATCAAAAACGACTGTGTATCACTGGCTTAGTGAGTTTAATCGCAGGCGCAGTAAGCTCACGGACGAAGTTAAATAAGGTCGCCCGAAATCGGTGGTTGTGCCACAAAATATTGAAGCTGTGCGAAAACTAATAATGCAAGACCGCCATGTTACGTATCACGAGATAGAGGCTATTCTGGGCATATGTATGACGAGCATTCATAGGATATTACATGAACATTTGTCTGTAAAAAAAAATTGTTTTGTTGGATCCCGCACAACTTAACTCAGGATCAAAAAGATGCTCGCGTCGAATGGTGCAAGAAAACCTTAAAAAAATTCAACGGAGGCGACTCAAAATCTGTTTATAATATTTACACAGGTGACGAATCCTGGATCTACGCGTACGATCCCGAATCTAAACAACAATCAACAGTTTGGGTGTTTCAAAATGAGCCGAACCCTACGAAAGTGGCTCGTGCAAAAAGCACTGTAAAGCAAATGGTGGCCTGCTTTTTTGGTATTAATGGCCATGTGGCTACAATACCACTGGAGAATCGCAGAATGGTTAATTCGGAGTGGTACACGACCATTTGTTTGCCGGAAGTATTTGAAGAAATACGCCAAAACAACCAGCGACGCAGAATCATACTTCACCATGACAATGCCAGCTGTCATACATCTCAGGAAACAACTACATTTTTGGATGGTCAAAAAATAGACTTGATGGGTCATCCACCGTACAGCCCTGATTTGGCTCCCAATGACTTCTATTTATTCCCAAATGTAAAGAATAAATTACGTGGTCAACTATTTTCGACCCGTGAAGATGCCGTAGATGCATTCAAACAGCACGTTTTGGAGATACCTCAATCAGAGTGGAAAAAGTGTTTTACAAATTCGTTTCATCGAATGCAAAAGTGCATCGATTGTAGTGGAGAATACTTTGAAAAATAATAAAAGCATATTTAGCCATACACATTTGTTTATTTTTTCTATTCCGCATACATAAGTAGCAGCCCTCGTACTACTACTACACATATGTACGTAACTTAACTTAGAAAACAAATTCATTATAATGCCGGGTTTCGAAATGTTTGACACATTTCGAAAATCATGCTAACGAAGACAGACAAAAAAACCTCATCTGTCACTATCTGGTTGAGTTACTTAGAGAATTAAGTAGGTACTCATACAACGAGATCATTATCGTCATCTTAGTATGTATAACCTGTTACGTTACAAAGGTAATTTAATTACATTAATGTCGCGTACCCTCACAATGTAGTGAACCCCAAAGTTTAATCGATTGTTCTCTCGTTTAGCATTATTAAATTTCGTAGCACGTAGGGCAAGCAGGGAAACGGAATTTAACCCAATAGATAAATTAAATGCGCGTTACGTCTTTTGAAAAGCGACGAGCGATACACAATGGCCGACTAGAAAAAAACTTATCCGAACCAACTGAAAATTATGCAGCGTGAACGCATTCTTATTTAACTCGTGGCGTTACGAAAACGTGCACAAAGGAGAACTTAAAAAAAGCTCGTGGGAATCAAAACGCTTAGTAATATGTAGCGAAAAAAATATTGTTTTGGTTGGAAGTGATTATGTAACTAGTCTGTTAGCTTTTAGAATATACCTCGGGCTCTAGAGTAGGCTTCGGTTTTCGCCGAAAGCACACGAGTTAATACCTGCTCTGTATAAAACTTTTCTTCACTATTTTGAAAAGTTATGTGAAATTAAGTGTCGTATTAGTTCCGATATTTCTATTTCACGAATATATCTGATTCTATCCGATAGTAGCCGAGATATATTCTAAAAGTTAATAGACTGTAAGTAAGTCGTTCAATAAGTAAGACTGATACGTCCAGCGTTCAATAGGGGAATACAGCTTTATTTATACTTTATTGCACACAAAACATTTAACAGGACATTACACAGGCATTAACATGTATGTACAAACGCGAGCTTATCTGCGTAAGAGATTTCTTTCAGCAAACCTGAAAAAAAAACCGGAGAAATAGTAAAATCGGGCGAAAAAATAAACTACAAAAATCCTAGCTAACAAAAAACTAATTATGTAGAGGGCTGCTATTTATGTATGCGGAATAGAAAAAATAAACAAATTTATATGGCTAAATATGCTTTTATTGTTTTTCAAAGTATTCTCCACTATGATTGATGCACTTTTGCATTCGATGAAACCAATTTGCAAAACACTTTTTCCACTCTGATTGAGGTATCTCCAAAACGTGCTGTTTAAACGCATCTACGGCATCTTCACGGGTCGAAACTCGTTGACTACGTAATTTATTCTTTACATTTGGGAATAAATAGAAATCATTGGGAGCCAAATCAGGGCTGTACGGTGGATGACCCATCAATTCTATTTTTTGACCATCCAAAAATGTAGTTGTTTCCTGAGATGTATGACAGCTGGCATTGTCATGGTGAAGTATGATTCTGCGTCGCTGGTTGTTTTGGCGTATTTCTTCAAATACTTCCGGCAAAGAAATGGTCGTGTTCCACTCCGAATTAACCATTCTGCGATTCTCCAGTGGTATTGTAGCCACATGGCCATGAATACCAAAAAAGCAGGCCACCATTTGCTTTACAGTGCTTTTTGCACGAGCCACTTTCGTAGGGTTCGGCTCATTTTGAAACACCCAAACTGTTGATTGTTGTTTAGATTCGGGATCGTACGCGTAGATCCAGGATTCGTCACCTGTGTAGATATTATAAACAGATTTTGAGTCGCCTCCGTTGAATTTGTTTAAGGTTTTCTTGCACCATTCGACGCGAGCATCTTTTTGATCCTGAGTTAAGTTGTGCGTGATCCAACGCGAAGAATTTTTTTTACAGACAAATGTTCATGTAATATCCTATGAATGCTCGTCATACATATGCCCCAAATAGCCTCTATCTCGCGATACGTAACATGGCGGTCTTGCATTATTAGTTTTCGCATAGCTTCAATATTTTGTGGCACAACCACCGATTTCGGGCGACCTTCTTTAATTTCGTCCGTGAGCTTACTGCGCCCGCGATTAAACTCACTAAGCCAGTGATACACAGTCGTTTTTGATGGAGCTTCACCATTAAAAGTCGAAGTTAATTGATCTACGCACTGTTGTTGCGTTAAACCACGTCGAAAATCGTAATAAATCATAGCACGAATATTTTCACGAGTGAGTTCCATTTTTCAGCGATATGACATTTTAAACCCAACAAAAACAAAACATTAACGTATATAAGAGAAAAATATTAGCGGCCAGTATGTAAAAAAAGAACGAATTTGACCATGGAGGTCAGACATTGCGTTTAAAATTATTGGAATCCCAGATTCCGCATACATAAGTAGCAGCCTATGTAGCAATACCACTCGCTAGTAGTGAGGAAATCTGAGTTTGTGAGGCGTTTGGCTAATCGGCGACTGAAATTCCCAATCCGCGGTGGGCACGCGTGGTAATTAATCCAATCTGTCTCTAAGCGACGGCCTATACCCTGCAAAGGCCATACCTAGGTAGTCTTAGTATTTTTTTCAAAATCTCGATTTTGTAAAAAAGTCCATAAAGAGTGTTTACTAGGCAAGGAAAAGTCTTACTATAGACTTTTTACCCCTGTACTATGTTTATGGAGTATTTTATGGGAATCGTGTTTTTTTATAAATAAGTCTGTAATAATACTGGTTATGTATAAATTGAAGCGCTCGCAGCCTAGCGGATCCGAGTGATTGGAAGCAACAACAGGCGCGGTCAGGTACTGGATGGGTGACCATCTCGTGACTACCGTTAGTGGCATTTTTCCGAGCGCTTCCGTGCTTCGCAAGGCACCTTAAGCCGTTGGTGCCGGCTGTCATGTAATGGCAGTCGTTAAGCCATGTCATAGGCCTTATGGGCGGCTTGATAACTTCTGACAGTAAGGCCCGCCACTGTCATACAATCCTCCACCAACCCGGACTTGGACCCCGTGGTGGAGTATGGCCTAACCTTCCTGCGATACAGAAAGAGACCCGTGCCCCAACAGTGGGGACATATAAAGGGTTGATATCGACATCGATCGATGTATAAATTTCTCATAATCATCTAAGTTATAGTCATCCACAATTTGTACTTAAATAAGACTTGTGATTCAAACAACATCTAACTTTGAACTTACTAAAGCAAAGCCGTATCTATCTATCTAATCAGCCCATAAACAGACCCCACTGTAGGGCATAGGCCTTTTCTCTTTCACGCTAACTCATCCGATCCTTTGCTGGGCTCGTCCAATGTTTCCCGGCCGCTTTCACAATGTCGATAGTCCACCGGGCTGGTGGTCTGCCCACCGACCGTATCAATGCGTCGGCCACCACTTGGCCACCACTCAGTGGCTACTTCAGTCCACATGCAGTCTTCGATATCAACCTTTATATGTGCCCACTGCTGGGGCACGGGTCTCTTCCTGCATCGCAGGAAGTTTAGGCCATACTCCACCACGGGGGCCAAGTGGAGGATTGTAAAACAGTGGCGTGCCATACTGTCAGAAGTTATCAAGTCGCTCATAGGGCATCTGATATGGCTTCACTACTGCTATTACATGGCAGCCGGCACTAACGGCTAACGTGCCTTGCGAAGCGCGGAAGCGCTCGGAAAGATGGCACTAGCGGTAGTCACGGGACGGTCAACCATCCTGCACCTGACCACGCCTGTTGTTGCTTAACTCAAGTGATTGGTTCCAAACACACGATTCATCTAGGCCACGAGCCTCTGTAGTCTTCCCGCCTGAGCAAATATTCCGCACATCTTCATTTTTGGTTTATGATACCTATATCGTCGTCTTTGGTTTTTTGCCGAATTTCGACGTAGCGGTATAGTATACTCCTTTTAAACAGAATTACGATTCGTCCTGTTTAAAAGGAGTATAGGCTTTACTTAAACTCTTTTTAAACTTAAACTTTTAAACAATACAGCGTACCAATTTTACTCTGCAAGTTGAATAACTCTACATCATAAACAGATCTATGTTTTGAAAAACACCCCGAGCGAATCATTCAAAATGTCGATATATTCAATTTGTTACCCTGTAACAAAGCTGTCTCTGCGATGAAGTTACTTGTAGGTGAAGTTTTATGTTTTTCAAATAGAGCTGTCGAAAAAATCGGCCAGCCAGCTGGCGCGCTGTGAAAAATTACTGCAAATTAAAAAGAAAACAAAAAATACACACGGCGGCGGAGCTTAAACTCGATTTAAAATCGCATCAAGCGCGGTTGTGATGCAGATGAGTGACGTCACGCGCTGCCTTGCCGCTGCGTGCAAAACCGGACGGTAAATAAAATGTCCCTAAAAGTACCAATGAACTACTTGCAAACAAAATTAAAGTATTGCTATGGTCTACTAAGTCTTCGTCAATTAAACTTCTTGTTAATAAAAGCGTGTATTATTGCTAGGAATCAAATCAACGTAATGTCGCTGTATCCCGCATTGACAAGAGGCATTCATCACTATCAGGTTTAGTACCGTTGATAGCTGATAACTTTCACCGTGACTGTGGTCCGCCTGTGACACCCCCCTCTGCATAATCGGCAGGCAGAATCATCGAGCGGTTTTAAAACCAAAGTGTATAATAACTTCATTTATATTGCAGCATAAGTCCCACTGTGCGGCACAGGCCTTCTCTCAGAGAGAGAATATAGGCAATTTGAAGTGCTGAGGTATGTGAACACCGCAGGCTTCTTCACGATATTTTCCTTCACAGCCAGCGATGGTTTAGCTACTACAGCTTCATTTGTTAGGTATATATGTGTTTTTCAATTGTTTATGTATGTATTATAAATGTTCATGTGCCTATATCACAGAGGAAAATCCATAGTGCCCTCTTGCCCCTTATATTTTTAGTATTTTTGCACTACGCACCCACCCATTATCCATGAAACAAAGGTTTACTCGTCGAAAACGCTACTTAGTATTAGGTACGCTTTTGTACCAAACATGTGTGCAGTGCATTTTTTTTTATAATTATAATAATAAACTATTCTTGTTGTAAAATCGCATGATAAATGTAAAAATGTGCATTACATACATAGAGTGTTAAAATCATAACCCTTCTTTTTCAATTCATTGTTTGGTGAAAATACTATTTCAACGATGTTCGATCTCAATGCCGAGAAAAAATGTTTCGTCTCGCAATTTCTAATGTTATCAAACGCAAGAAACACCTGTAAAAATATACCGCAGCTGTGCTTTTGGTTGCATTTATTTTGCCCCCCCATTTTCTCCCTCCGCTAATTGACACCCCCTCGGGATACTAGGCACCGGGTGTATCGCAAAAAGAATAGATGTAAAACCTACCAACAATGCAATGTTAACAGAATTGTTTAATTGCCAAAACAAATGTGCGTAATCGTTACGAGAAATCTAAATACGCGGCAGCGAGTTCAGCTAAGTTAGGTTCAAAGACATTTATTTCTCATAAAGAACTTACAGTTCACTTAATTAATGAGAAAAAAAAAAACTTAAAGTTAGCTTATATTATACGGCATGCATTAAAGTAGCAAGTTAGAGTTGAAAAGTCGAGACACTTTCAACGCAGCATGAAAGTGCTGCAAAGTTGTAATTTTTCATGCCTTTAAGAGACCCCCCACACTAACGTCTTTCGAGCGTCGTCGTTACGCAACGTCCACGGTGCGGCGACGCGACGCCAGTGCCGGGCGGCCGGGCTTACGCAGCGCCAGCGACGCGGCACTACGGCCGCGTCGCGTACAGTCAGTGTGAAAATGGATTCTGACGAAGAAACACTGCTTTTGACATTACTGATAAAACGATAATTAAGTAAACTTTAAATGTTGATATCCTACATCGTCAGCGTACCACCTTGGTATTAAAATTCGACCCTTTTGAAACAAAATTCGACCCTTTTTTCTTTTTTTTCGACAATTTCATAAGCAAATTCTTTTCGTATCTCCACATCAACGTAGGTTAGCTGGGAGAAAATACTATCTAGTAGTAAGCTACAAATTTGTTTTAGAGCAATAAAAAAGTTTTCATTAAAATTTTACTCTAAAAGAGAATCTTTTTAATACATGGACTATAATCACTTTCCGCCTTTTTAGCGAAAATCGTATATATGTAATAATAATAATAAATAAATATGTAAGTATATAATTAATGTGTAAGTTTTTCTTTTTCCTTTTTTTTGCACGCCTGCCTAATTTTCTTTATAGGTACCTCCTGCGGTTGACTGGCAGAAAATGCTTATGGCATTAAATTCGCCGCATTGTTCGATTTTATGGTGCAATAAAGTATTAATAATAATAAAGTTCTAGTCTTTTGATCGTATATTCTAGACTGTAGATTCTAAAAATAGTTGTCATAGTTGTTTAGATTTCTCATGTTCACTTTTAGATGAAAACGTTTTGTTTGTTTGTTACACTTTATTGCACAAATATACAAAGTAAAGCACATAAGTAACAGGGTTAACTTATATTATGAGCAAAGGCGGACTATTTTCTTTAGAAATTTCTTCCAGCCAGCCATCATGTTTATATTTTTATACAGACAGCGGGAAAAGGCAAGTAAAGTACAAACAATAATTACACAGTTATCTCAATTGTGTTAAGCAATAACATCTACTTACTAATATACATACAACATAAACCAGTGTCTACTTACATACCTAATAAGATACAGGAACATAAATATCTAGTATATACATACCTATAATATATACATATATATAAACATACTTCTGAATATAGTACATATAGTACTTAAATATAGTGATATGATATAATAATATTATGTATTATAGTTTAGACATAATATTATTATAACGTATTATAAAATAAGTTATGATTTTTTTTCTATTGGTGGCGCTAGTCAGAACCCCGAAGCGCCTTAAGAAAAATATAATAATTACTATAAAAAACCTATTTAGAGGCTAAAAATTCCATCCATGCCGCAAAAAACTTCAGCCAGATGTCGCTGCCTGTACGTAATACAGAGAATATTGTAATAAAGAGGTTCGAAATTTCACTGATGCCGGTGAGTCGCCCATTAGCTCAGTTGGAAAGCCAGAGGTCACGGGTTCGAATCCCGGCATGGGTGGAATTTTAAGCCTCTAAATAGGTTTTTAAAATTGTCCTTTCCACGGGTTAGTGCATTAAAAAGAATATAATAATAATTACTATTGTTTTAGCTCGTCATGTAAGCAATCGTGTGATTGGAGTAACTCAAACCTGTTCAATTCAGTAGATAGCCACATGTCTTCTAATTAACGTTAGGTTCTATCAACCTCTAAGCAACTAGAATAGAAGTCATATCAATTACCAACCAAATAAATATTGTTTATGACATCCTATATTTACTAGCCCCCGGAAAACATTATCGAAACGAAAGAAAGCAAGAAAAGGAAACAATAAAGCGCGTAGAAAATGAACACACAAAAGGAAGGAAAGGCTCCGAATAAAATAAATAGAGCAGAGTAAATACAGTTGTTAAGGAACTTAAGGCAGTAATATTTGTCAAGCCCGGCTGGGGTGGGCAATCTTAAAATCAATTTTCATTTATTCGCGGCTTATCCTTACCCTTGCGTGGCCTAACGTCGTCTGCTACAAATAGTTAGGCTCGGAAATGTAGAGTATAAGGAAATCAGACAAGAAATAAAGTAAGGGTTATACAGGGCGTCCCAAAGTTATGGGCCATGAAGGGAAAGTACCTTAAATATCGTAGATAGGGTATTTTGCTGAAAGAAGACTTTATATTATTTTTAAAAGTTAGTAATTCGGCATACAAAGATTTTCTAAAAATAACTTGCCTTGTCTGGGAATCGAACCGACTTAAATTTAAAAAAAAAACACCCCTACTTTTATGATGCCATTCGAAATAATGGCCAAAAACTAATAACTCTTCTTAAGTGACATTGTATTTTAAAAGAAAGGAACAGCGTGAAATTAATCATTTTAATCAAATTAAAAACACACATGAAACTGCCGTAGTCAATTAAGTTGAAAATTAAAATCAACAGGCATCGGACTCATTAAAAGATTGGCGATTTGTGTAAGACAACAGGGATCACGTTTTGAGCATTTAATTAATTAAGTTATTGAAAAATACCCTATCTACGATATTTAAGGTACTTTCCCTTCATGGCCCATATCTTTGGGACGCCCTGTATACCCTTAGTTTACTTGTTTTTTTTAAACGTTCCCACATATACATCAAAACTTTTTATGGTTATTATGTAAATCGAAATAAATAAGGAAATAATAATAATAATAATCCGAAAATTATTATTTTTACTCAATATCTTCGAACCAAATTTCTAAAATCACAAATAAATATCATTATTTCCATACATTTTGTTGCCGCGTCGTAAATTTAGTATTTGCGGCCGGATTAAAGTTGTCTCCATAATAAAATTTGTTTATTATGGACAAATTTACAATAGATTACAAGTCCAACGCCCAAATATAAGAGCGTTTTGTTACAAAGACCTTTATCTCTTAATTTTAAACTATAAAAAGGACTAAGTTTTAGAGATAAGGGCTTTTGTAGGCCTTTAGGACAAACAGACAGATGGAGTAGGAATAAATTCCATTGGCATAAACCCTTTATTGACAGAACCTTACGAATAGCACAAAAATTTGGGAAAATTTCTGAAAACTCTCTAGAACCCTTGTGTAGTCTATGGAAAACGTATTGGCACGCCGGCGGTGAATAGTCTGGCGCGGCCTCACGGTTTCCCGGCAAAATCTTTACAAATGTCAGCCGTTATCGCAGAGCCCGATTGACCGGCGGCGCTGCGATGTCCGGCCCGCCATTTCTCAGTGCTGCCACCCTGAAAAATTACGGATTTATTTAATTTTATGGTTGCGCCGCGTGCTGAATGTGCGATTGCGCTTTTTCGGTGGGCTTCATTTTGTTTATTGTTTAGTTTTTTTTTTGTAATATTTTTTTCCTTTATGGAAAAGGCTAAGAGCTTAAGCCCATACTACCTGGTCTTATTTTAGTTTCTCTTCTTTTCTTCATATTGGTTGAGGCTAAAACCCTTGTCTTTCCGTATGTATTTACTTCAGTTTTATTTTTTTCAAACTCAACTTTGGTGATGTGGAGATATTTGGTTGGATACCAATGATACATACTCGTACTTAACCGTGTTATTTTTTATTTCACGTTATTAAATACAAAAAATAAAGCTTAGCAAAAAATGCAGAAACCGAAACTGAAATTTATTATCGATCTTTTGTTTATATATTTCACTAATTAAAAAAATAACTGCAAGCGCGTTCCTCAAAAGGGGTCTTACCGAAAATTTATGTAATTTACTTCCTAATACTTCCTACTACCTATTAATAAAAGAAACAAATAAAAAATATATATACTTCAAAAGATATTTTTTTAAATTTTAATAATTCATGTTAGGAAAAAAAATTGATAATGACAAAAGATTTCAGCGAAATAGTGGGATCTCTAATATCAAATATTTCAATTATTTGTTAACATAAATATTATAGATAAACAATATACCTACCTACGTAAAAGAGGTTATATATGAAAGTTTAAAATTTTGCTTTTATACAGGGGTGCAATAAAAAATGGCACCATATTTGTCTAACTTCGAAACGCAAAGAAAAATACCAGTCCGTTTTTGCGCTGGTAAACAGTTTATTAACTAATTTGGGGATTAGCATAATGGTGCGCAACCCCATGTTTACTTTTCCCATGGTGTGCTCGAATGTAGCGAGCGCGGGATAAGAGACACCAAGCAAATTTTTCGATTTGTCATGTTGCTGGCATTGATTTGATTTGGCCGGATTTAAAAAGTTGAAATATTAGATTTTTCACGGTTCATTTCATCATAGATAAGACAAATGAGGACCGAGATTTTCATTATCACACTGTTATACATAGCAATTTTTAATAATATATTTTGGGTTTCTTATTTCTGTTTTACATTTCAAGAACATTCAGCAGAGACGTAGCAAAAAACACTAGTTCTTTTCCACTAAAAAGCCACCTGTACCCTACGGCGTTTAAAAAGTTAATGTTATAAGCATATTAATACATACATTAAGCGATAAGATAAATTAAATGAATACTCATCAACGATGACTGGTCTAGGTCAGTTGGATGTCATTACTTGTTTTGATACTTCACTAGCCAATAGTAATATTCTTTCTCAATTAAGTAATAACAATAATCATTTTGTCGCTTTTTATAGGTAACTACATGCTATTGAAATATCTTTGGCTCAATAATAACAAATCCGGAGCCTATTTGGAACGTCTTGTTTATCAAGTGATAAAAAATATTTTAAATAGGCGCTGGATATTCTAAAAAACTGTGTTATGTGTTAAATGTGTACTATAACATAAAGGATTATTTAGTTGATTATTTTGATGATATAGGTAGAAGCCGCAGTTTCCGCGCTACTTTGAATAAAACCTTTTCACTTAATTTCATTGGTCACTGACGTGATACTTTCTGTTACTGTTGTTGTAAGCACCACAGGTACCACACGCTATAAGCTAGCGGCCATGCAGAAGGGACATGAGACGGAGGCGCGAAAGCAACTAACTTTCATACCTACTCAATGTGTTGAAGGGACGGGACGAAATCCACCGAAACGACCTTCTTACATTCCACTTCAGATTCTTGGAAATGTAAGTAGATTTTTTTTAAAGTGGTTGGTTTAACATCAATGAAATGTGGTGGCACCTTCACCCACACTAGGTAGGTGAAGGGACCATTTGGATGTTGCAGTGTCTGAGACATTGTTTATTAGATGGAGAGGGCTTGCCCGGCATCTATACCATCCTGAAAGTTACTGTAGGTAATAATACATACCAGTAACAACATACTTTCTATAAGCATGCCTGGTTTTGCTACTCAAACTTATGTATGTCGGTATATTTTGTGTAAAACTTAAGTATTAGGTAGGTAGGTATTACTCAAGTGTTATTATTTACACTGATTTTGTGCACTACAGAAATTTGGCCCTAAGGTGTTGTTCTGAGTGAGGCGAAAGATCAACCTTTAAGAAAATTTGAGTTGACGAATAATTTGGTCGATTTGGTGTTAGTTAAAATTAAATTATTAAAAAACAAGGCCAAGTGTAAAACAAAAGTTAACGTGGCGTTAAATTGGTCACCGCGGCACCAGCTCAATTTATTTCGAAAGGAATGGAACAAAAAACCTCGGCTCTACCTACCAGGGTCTTAATAAGGTTTCACTGCGAGTAAAAAGTGTCCTAAACCAAATTAACTTTTGATATGCCATTAAGCTGTCATTGGCTTTTTACCGGTGACAGTCTTTGTGAAAACTAGCAACATAAAACTCACTGCGTAGTGGTACAAACAATTTTGTATCATATTTAATTAACTTACTAAAATAGTGTTTTTGCGAAAACATAATATTCTATCATCCGTACACGAACAGCGATATCGACAGCAATAAATTTTAATTTTTGTTGTAGGCATGTAAATTTTGATATGCTGTACCTATATTTACTTAGTGTTTGTTTGTATAACCTTTATTGTATTCCTTTGGGAATCTTTTACATGCTAACGTGTTTAAGATAAAGTAAAAGGCGCGTTTGTAGAGATTACGGAGGAAGGCGTCACGTGATACCAAACTCATTCGCGTGAACGCTTTTAAGCCATCATTAGGCCCCAAAAGGCGGCGAATCGACACTGTAATTGTTCAGAGGGTCTGGTGAGGTACAACGCAGTAGAAAATGAACATCTTACTTAAGAATATCGACATTTATAGCTGCAGGTTCGGCCCTAAGATACAGTGTTTACATTTCCAGTTAAATACAGATGGAGCTAACAATTAATATTCGGTGCAAGTCTCGAGCTTACAGGAATTTCCATTTAACGTATTATTAACAAAAATAACCTACTGAATTGTAGGATACGACGGTGAAAACGGTAGACTCTACACTACAACAAAGTTGTGGCTAAATTCTAGAGTTGCTCAGCCAAAATTTTAAACTCATAAAGGTTGTATGTGTATAGTTACGTAAATATATATTTCCCCATAATTTCCAGAGTATTATATAACGTAGTACTTGTGATATGTTTAGTACACCAAATAAATAAATTACATCTTCGAAAATATCTGTGCGACCGCTGAACACTAAAAGTTTTCTATTGTATGTAGGAACTTGAGTTAAAAAACGTTTAGTGATACTCTCCAACTCACTCTTTTCTGTTTTTTGATATATAAAGCGTTCCCTACTATACTTCTCTAGAGACACATTAGCACCGTTCTAGTATAGTTGCATTGATGAACATTTAAGGACGCATCTTGGTGCTGTAGTGTAATTGAACTTACTTTAAACTCATTTGACGTATCTACTTGCAAATCGTTAGTTTATTACTTAGTTTCTAATCTGAGCTTAGAATCTCATAGTTACAATACAGTATCTGTCCATTTTGTATGTAAGCTGCAGGTTTCCTTCTTCTTCTTCAGCCTATATTATATAGTCCACTGCTGGACATAGCCCTCCCTTAATGAGCGCCATAGCGCCCTGTCTTCAGCTAGCCGCATCCAGCATCTGCCGGCAGCTTTTCGCAGATCGTCATTCCACCTGGTCGGAGGGCGTCCTACACTACGTTTGCCGAGTCGCGGTCTCCACTCAAGAACACGTTTACTCCAAGGGTGTCGGTTCTTCGCGAGATATGGCCAGCCCACTGCCACTTCAGCTCGCTAATTCGATTACAATTCAAAGAAACTCCGAGCATAGCTCTTTCCATAGCTCGCTGAGCAAGTTTCCTTAAAATATAATAAATGAATAAAATATTTGAATTAGTTGATTTTACGCTTAAATAGCTTAGAACTTTGGTTCTCTGTCGGATGCATTCGTTACGAATCCTATCCTTCAGAGAAACTCCGAGCATAGCTCTTTCCATAGCTCTCTGAACAGGTTTCCTTAAAATAAATAAAATAATTGAATTAGTCAGTTCATTTTACGCTTAAATAGTAGAATAGACGTCACATATCCCTACTGTAGTAGTAGTTAGAGCTTCTGTTTAATTCAACTCATTCGTACAATAGGTGCCAACTGCCTTTAATTTATGTTAAATCCACTTTCCTCGTTTTCTTCACGAAAGGCTGAAACAAAAGGAAATTAAAGCTCACTCACATGAATTATTCATTAACAGATCTTTATTTTATAATGGCTCAAATTTCCGTTCGGATTATAAGCGTCTGGCAGTTAACAGGTTATAAAATAACTTACATTTCACACCCTTATATTGTACTTAATAGCCTTCTAGCGAGGAATTTTAATCCCAAGTCTCAAAGATTTTAGGTATGATTCAATTTCGTTATAAAATCATTCTTTGTTATTGTTTCTGGTATTCTGATAAATATTCGTATTTTAACTTACGTTAATAGATATTATTATCTTCTTTCTCTTAAACGAAATCATATTGTATTGTGTAATGTTTTTCAGCAGGAATTTAACGTTAATATCAACAACAAAGTTCAAAAAATTCTCACCCTCCCCTAGACAAGGCTCCTAATTCCGATGATTAAATCCATCAACCGTTTTCTATTATGAAGGTATTCAAACAAACGTATCACACACTGCCCAGTGGGTAATCCGGCGTCCATTACAGAATCAATACCCGCAACAATCACACGCCCAATCTTGGAAGACTAATCGACGGCGAACGTTGAGTCGGTCGCAAACACCATCAGTTTGGCTTCCTCGACAATAGGCCCCCAACAAAAGGCCCAAATGGCCCACAATAGTCCCCAGTTTACCTCACAATGGTCAGGGATAAGGCGAAAAACTCGGCCTGAATGTCTGATAAGAGTGATTAATTGGCCTAAGTAGAATTCAATGAAAGCCGAGGAATATCTTAAATTGTTTTATTTTGGTTTAAATCGGACTTTCAGATTTATTCTTCAGAGGGCGCAGGAGAAAATATGGTATAATGAACATAATATTAATCTTGAGACTGATATGCAATAATTATGATGTATAATAGTGTTTGTTACTTCAGACTTACTCGTATTAAAACGTCTTATGCTTTTTCTTTTTGTAAAAATATTTACGCTAGCCACGTAATTGTACAAAACGCTATTAAAACCTCAGAACAATTAGAACCAAATTATCTTACAAACCATTACAACGATTCAAATGTGGTTGTATTCTTTTGCGAGTATTTACTGCGAGGTAATAGTCGTTTTTATTATTTCACTAATAGTGGCATGCACAGTCTGCAAAGAAGTTAGCTGTTTAACATCTCAATAAAATCTAGCGTACCATCAAATTGGGGTTCAATTTAAAAGAAATGTACGAGCTAACTATATTGAAATTAAGGTTCCTTTTCTTTTGCCAAAGTTTGTTAAGTTCACACAAAAACCTAAGCGTCTTTACAACGCCGTGAAAAGATTGTTTTATACATTCAATAAAAAAACAGGTTCAATTATGAAAGAGAATGCGTTTGCATAGACAAATGGAAATTATGCGCCATTGATCGGAATCAGGTTCCTTGAAAGGGTTTCGCTACCCTTTTAAGACCATCTAGCAATTGCCAGTAGCTATTAGAAACACAGTGACTCTACTATTTACCAGTACCTTTGGTCAGTCGGTATGGTCGGTCGAATTATAGCGTTACCGAATCTGTCGACAATTTAGTAAGTTCAATCAGGTTTCTGCGGGAAGCTGAAGACAGGGCGCTATGGGGCTCATTAGTGGAGGGCTATGTCCAGCAGTGGACTAATATAGCCTGAAGAAGAAGAAGAAAGAGAATCAGGTTTCTGCGACACAGACAAAAAGTCTAGTTCAGATACCGGCACGGGTCTCTTCCTGCATCGCAGGAACGTTAGGCCATACTCCACCACGGGGGCCAAGTCTGGTTTGGTGGAGGTTTGTAAGACAGTGGCGGGTCTTACTGTCAGAAGTTATCAAGCCGCCCATGAGGCCTCCGACATGGCTTAACGACTGTCATTACATGACGTAAATACATTTATCTCTCTCTGTCCCAAATTGATTGAAAAAGACTACTCCGCGGCAAGTTACAAAATAGAAATGTAAAGTAAAAATTATTTATTATCAAATTATGTTACATACATGTGGACGAATAGTTATTACTTTTAACTTAAATTTTAAGCAAAATTAACAATTATATTTATAACAAGTAGTGGTGACCGAGTCCCACTACTTGTTACTAAGCTAAGCTAAGTTAACCAATACTAAGCTGAGCCTGTATCGTGGGCGACGTCATTTTGCACAAAAATATGTTTGTTATTTAAACATATACATATCGTGAAAACCTATACGCGCTGTCGACTGTACAGTCAGCCTATACATAGATGCACTCTAATCAGTTACGTTAAAGGCGACTTTACAACTAAAACATTAGGGTTGGCATGCTGTCGACTGTACGTACCCCATAATAGCATTGCTAAGCCCTCTCAATCTCATGTTTCATAGGACGGCTATAAATTAATCACGTACCTACCATTGAAAATGAACGCGTCAATGTATAGGACTTGTCGTGTCGGCATTTGGTTCAGTTCAGTCATGTAGTGATGTCCAGTTGATATATCGATGGCGGAACTGCTTCAAGCTAGACATTTGGACAACTGAGTTAACTGTGAGTACTCATTTATGTCATCTGTTGCGATATATTGTACAGCTCGTCCACCTGTATATTTGGCTGCTAATCCGCCCGAAGGTAGTTGTGTAGAGCATTTAGGTACAAAATATAAACATATGCTATGTAAAATCTATTTGAGTTCAATATTTGAAGCTTAAACTTTTCCGTATTTATGTATGTAGGTACTCGAGTGTTATTGTCTGTCTTGCTGAGATGTTTTTTAGTATCGTTCTTAATCTTATCGTTCCTAATAACACCGAAACTAAAAAAGACCTTTGCTCCTATTTAATTATGCTGTTGAATAACTGTAGTTCTCTTTTTTTGGGAAATTAAAATACAACTGGAACTGTTAGTGTTATTAAAAAAAATACACTTAAAACGCTGACTAAAGTAGTCTGTTGTGGAGATAGACAAGGAAAAACTTAATCACAGATAAAATAAAACGCCTCTGTAGTGTTTTAGTGGAATCGTGGTTTTATAAATAAGTTCGTTTATTTTCAGAGGGGACTTTTTTGCAGCCTGCATATAAAAACACAAATTGACCTCAGACAAGCGTGTTTGTGGTCAATTACTCACTATTTGCGATCACTTTACATGTAATTAGCGTAATTCTAATGTTAGTCAGTTAACTTGCTGAGATAGCCTAGGTTGTGTCATTTATGAGTTCATCCACAGTTTTTGATTTGGGAGTCCTACTAAGGGTTTTCTATGGATTCTCAAAAACCTGGATATAAGCTAAGATTCACTTAAGAAAGTTCTGAAGAATTGAAATCGTACTTTAGTTACAATGAAAATATAATTTTCCCCGATTCGCAAAATTACGATGAGAATATCCGTATCACAGCTTTTCACACTCTTTTCCAACACCCTATGATAGTTTGTTATAATATAATTTTAATTTTTATGTTAATCGATCTTGTTGATAATTGTTATGGGCTACAACATACAAATAAAATTTAGATCAGAGAGTCAATAAGTTTAGGTATTTTATATATGTATGAATGATAATTTTATCAACCTGCATTAATTAAAAAAAATTACTTCTACATTTTTTTATTAAATATCTGTTCATTTTCAGTTCAGAAGTTCATACTCATCATACGTAGTCGTAAATCGAAAACAGGGAGTTAGTGAATAGATTAGCATTAAGTACTTACTTTTCTACGGAAATACCAGTTTGTGTAGATATTAATAACATTCGCAGTTGGTCCTAATTGGCTTTACATCATTAGTGGTTATGGATTGTAGGCAATTGTTAATTACTTTTGCTATGTGACAGTTTCATCTTCTCACTAAGTAATAAGGCTAATTAATTTTGCTGTCACTAATAATTGCATTGGTTGGTTAATTATTTTGTAACCCAGCGGCGTCAGTCTGCTGGGCTCTCTATTGGTAGAACTGAACTAAATTCTTTTGTTATCGATAAACGTGCTTAATGCATCCGTCGATAAGTTTTTGTGTCGCCCATCTGATCTGTTTTTTTAGAAGGGCCGAATTGTTGAATGGGTAGCAAATTGACGTTCAGGAGCGCACGACACAATCACCTCATTCAGTATCAACAAATCAAGCCATCAGCAGACATTTGTGCGTATTCATGTATACATTGTATAGATTGAGACTTTGGCATTGTATTAATAACTTTAAAAATATCATACTCTCGCTGGAGTTTCTCCTAATAGCAAAATAGAGATTTAGTTTTTTAATGGCACTAGTCAATATCTCTTCAATCATTACACCAATTCAATACATGTGTCCACGTTCGCCCATTTTTGGACCATAATACCTTCTTCATGGCACGCCGCTTCTAGCAAACTGGTGGGTATCCTACGGTGCGTTTGCCAGTTCGTGGTCTCCACAACCTTTATAGATAGATAGATAGAGAACACTTTATTGCACAACCAGAAAAATATTACAACCATGATTCTTAAATCTTTATACCTCATCGGTTCTCTTATAATATAAAATGTATTTATCCAAAATAACAAGATACTTACATTTTACATTAGTAAGTACAGAATTATTATCTCATAGGCGATGTAGAATGATATTCACGAAAACCTGTGTTGTGAATACCAGCCATCTACCCAAGTGTACAACTAATACAAGAAAACCAATGCCTCTTCAGCTTATTTATATTCATTAGTCATACCTATTAGTTATAGTGTGTAGATATACGTAACATTCACTATATCAGTACAACAGCGTGATCAATAGTAAAGTGCGTGCACCAATCACATAACTATTAAAGTCACAGCTTTTGCTAAGTGTAATAAAAGATAATAATTATGATTCCAAGTTTTCTTAAAAATTTACATATTTATAACGAAGCCACCTTAAGATTTAAATACTTAATTTAAACTTTTTTCATAGGTTTCGTTTAAAAGAGCAAGGACAGATTAAAAATCTCTATGTCAATAATGATTCTCATTTCTGACGTGAACAATCAAAAAAACCTAAGGAGTCCGCTCAACGAGCAGTTGCCATATAAACCTGTTTGGTTTTTATTAACCAATGACATGCCGGATCACAATGAAAATTTACCAATACGTTTAGAAGACACACTTCGAGGTTTGATCGTGCTAAGAATTAGAAATAAACTTATCAGAAATTATAGCCTCACGAATAGCTTCTATGAAAAGTCTTATGAGGCGCAAATTTCTTTTTTATCCTGTTATTCTCAGTTATAAGAACGAACAAACCTCGATTTGTGTCTTCTAAACGTACTGGTAAATTTTCATTGTGATCCGGCATGTCATTTGTTAATAAAAACCAAACAGGTTTATATGGCAACTGCTCGTTGAGCGGACTCCTTAGGTTTTTTTGATTGAACATTACGACATATACCTCCCTTCCGCCAAAACCGGCAAGGTTTATGTATCCATGACGGGATTCGAACCCACGATCTCCCGATTGAGAAGCAGGCGTTCTACCGCTCCACTGCCACCGCTCTCTCCCTGCCTGAATACTATGTTGACGGTAGTCGCGCGTTTTATTTGTCAAAAGTCGTGACTTTCCAGTACATTAATTGTCAAATTCTGACATTTTATCGCCACAAAACGCGTGACTCGCGCCGTCTTTTATTTCTGATAGTATGTTATTTAGCAAAAAATAATCCTTATGATGAAGCCTTGCGATCGGGTTGATAAAGCTACAGGGTTAATTTTTTTCTCGTGTAACGAGAAAAAAACTCGTGGTTCGATTCCCGGTTCAACCGTGTAATTATTTAAAAATCTATGAATGCAGTTTGGATTGTTTTTGAAATTAAAATAATGTCTTCTTTCAGTAAAATGTTCCATCTACAACATTAAAGGTACTTTCCCTCCATGTGGCATAGCCGTGGGACGCCGTATAACAAGCTGTGTATAGGCTGGTCAAAAACTTTCAAGCCCTTGACTAATTGCTTGGAAAAAAATATGCAAAGGCGGCCGCACACCATTCTCTATAGTAGGTACCCCTTTCACGGTGGCTAAATTGATTTCATACAGGACTGACCTGAATGGGAAGATGGATAACGAGGCCGTATGATTGTTATCTGTCTAAAGGAACTGCCACCGTACTTTTTTTATCATTGCGTGGTGCATTTCCATAATCATCTTTAAAAATATCGATTTAGTGAACGGGAAATATTAACAGTGCCATTTATAAGAAGAAGCGCTCGTGACCTAGTGGAACCGAGTGACTGGGATCAATCACTAGAATCAAGCAACAACAGGCCTGGTAAGGTGCAGGATGGGTGACCGTCTCGTGACTACCGCTAGTGACATTTTTTTCCGAGCGCTTTCGTGCTTCGCAAGGCACGCTAAGCCGTTGGTGCCGGCTGTCCTGTAATGGCAGTCGTTAAGCTATGTCAGAGGCCTATGGGCGGCTTGATGACTTCTGACAGTAAGGCCTGCCACTTTCTTATTATCCTCCACCAACCCGGACATGGCCCCCGTGGTGGAGTATAGCCCGGTAGTGGGGACATACAAAGGGTTGATATCTTTTATAAAAATAAAGCTGAGTTCCTAACCTACCTACCTTACTAGTCAATTAATAAAAACTAAACGTTTTTTTAAATTTTCCATGCTGTAAAAAAAAATTATATGATATATGCAAGCACCTGGGCCAACTTAAAGTCAATCATAGAAAAACACATCCATTTAAAAAAAAGTCGTAACGTGTCGAGCATTGGACCTCCGCATCAAGTAGGGTTGGCACTTACCCTCGCTGTATTGCACAAGGGATCCCCTCGGCCGGCAACGCTGCGGTGTATTGCAACGACCGAGGTGTCGCCAACCAGTTTTATCAATGATGAATAGCTAGTTAGCCCTTTCATTCGCAATCAGGACAATGGGATCTTAGTAGAGGCTTTGAATTATACTTCAGAAGCATCTTTTTAATTAAAAAGGAAGCCCTTATTGCGTTTTTGGGGATTTTTTGTGACAAGAATTAATTTAACTCCTTTTTAGACTGCCTTTGTATAATAAATTACCTGCAGGTTGCTGGAATAAATAACAAAGTTCAAGAGATGTTACTATATAATTGAATTTTAATTATAATTAAAAATCTCTACACTATAACTCCGACATCAAAAGAGCTTTTGCCAACGGAAACCGACGCCTGAAATCGGCCGGTCATAATTTTCAGTCGTCTCTAGTTAGGCCTAAATGCAATACCGCACAACACAAAATCTGCCCACTTACAGCGTTAACCGCGTCGCCCATTCCCAAAGGTCGTAAGTGAGATGCCGGGTGCGGGGGAGAGTGGGCTTTGTGGCGTAGCCAAAGCTCAGTAAAGGTTGGCCGTCCCTCCCCTCTGCAGAGTCGGCCAAGCCGCTTACTCGCTGACTAGCGTCGGACGCGAGCGTTCGTGCCAGTCACCTCTTGATTCCTCGCGCGCGTCCTATATCGCGGAAAAACTTTTCAGTGCTGTGAAAAAAAAGAAAAAACTTGAAATTATCTGTGTTGTGATTCTTTTTATTTTATCTCTCTCTGACTCAGTGTACGGACTCGTTTTTTTCAAGTGCTTGAAGAGTCTAATTAGTAGTCGCAAAGCTAATTGTTGGGGCCGACATTTCATGAAGGTGAGCAGACTTTTATTTCCGTTCAGTAATCCCTCTAATTGAGTCAATTAGTGTAATGCGGCGACAGGTTTGAAGAGCTTGCTTAATGGTTCGGGGAGCCGTGCCGGCGAAACACTGTTGGGCCTTAAAACTGCGTTTCCGGAGTTAATTACGATAATGTACCGGACAATCTTGATTGCAAAGTTGTAAAGCTAATGCGGAGGTCGTAATTTGCACTTGCATTAAATCCGTTACATATGGATTTTATACTTTAATTATAAATACATTTACAACGTTTTATAATATGCAAAGCAAAACCTGAAAAATTAAATGGTTTCTACTATGTCTGCACAACTTCCAATAATATATTAATAAACAAAATTTAACGATCACAATTTATTTATTTCAAACAATTTCATGATTAATAAAAATTTAATTGTGAATTCTTTGGCTCATTGGGAATGGTTTACTTTTTTTACTATTGCACTTGCAGTTATCTATTTTGTTACCTATTTTTGATCGGGCGTATATCGCCCGATCTAAGTTGTCTTACAAGTTAAAATAAGGTTAAAATTTAATTCCTGCATTATTTATTTACTTTTTAATTCCTGACTTAGTTTGTCACATACATACAAGTAAATCAAGAAATATATTAATATTTAATATACAAATCGTGTTAAAACGACATCTTTCCTCATGGACTGCTTTAAATTTTATCGTACAAGTCAGCCTAGGCCTTACAATCTCCGAAGATTTCTACTTCGGAGATAGGACTGTGAATTGATTTGAAGCAACGCTTGAAATAACAATGTAGCCATCTATGTGCATATTTAAAAGTAAATTCGTGATAATTATATAATATTTTTAATGCACTAACCCGCGCTAAGGACAATTTAAAAACCTATTTAGAGGCTAAAAATTCCAACCATGCCGGGACTCGAACCCGCGACCTCTGGCTAACCGTGCCATTCGTAATAAAACAGACGTCGAACGCTTGTTATCCTAGATGCAATTGCAGACCCGGCATGGCTCGTCCGAAAAGCCAATTAGAACAGAGTATCCGTTTTGTTTGTCCTCCAATTAGCGAGTGTCTCATTAGGCGTCACGGCACTACACGGGAATAGCCCGCGGCTTTTACAACCAACTTTGTATGTAGTTTGTTAAATTATAATTGAGGCAAAACACGGCTTTTATTAAGGCTTAGACCGTGCGGGTATTTTATTGAGAGTTTATTTTATGAAGTTGCAGAGCGTTTCTTTTGCTAATTGACAGTTTTCTCGGTGCGCTTAGGACACAATTTGATTTTGTTTCCTATTCAGTGATGCAAAGCTAAGAAATAAAATTTGTTTCAACACAACACAAATGTAAATCGGTTGAAGCATGTTGAAGTTATGGTGGTAAAAGGAAACAGGCGAATATTAACACGCACACCCCAAAAACATTACATTCATTGTTTTTGGGCAGACATGTATAAAGGTTTCGATTACTATAGCATAAAACTCTACTGCAAGAAAGTTGGTAACAATATATTATGTTGACTGGAGCATCCTGCGTATTTTATTTTAGTTCCAATTAGCGGATATCTCATTAGCTAAGTCAAAACACTACGACGCCCATGATAATCTTTCGTAGGAACACCCCTCGGGTCGTTTGGTTCTTTCTAGAGAAAGGTCTAAGTACCTACAGGTACTTGTTTGTTTATTTCTTATAAATTACAGTAAGTAATACAACCCGCACCTACCCAACGGACGCCATTTTAAAATTACTGGCGTAAAAATCCTTTAAAAGTAACGAGTCACAAAAAGATATTTTTTTTAATATTTACGCTTGTGTATTAAAAAATTGCATCTATTTTTTTAATTTATAAAATCTTTACATAATTATACGTGGTTCTATTGAAAAAAAAGATTTTGAATAGGTACATTTGAAAAATGTTTTAGAATCGGAACTTAGAAAACCAATAAATAAAAAAAAAATATGTTCAGTTGTCATCAATTTCTTTTCACAGTGAATCATTTGTAGGCGTGAGTAATTCCACATTAGTGAAAATCGCTGTTTGCATACAACGACCCATTGTTTAAAGTTGTCGATAGATCAAACGTAGTTTTTTCGCACCACTTTAAATTGACAAGTGTTATTGATATTCGGCACATTTCTATTCTTATTTCTGCTTGCGATTGGACTACATTTTATTCATTCCAACGATTAAAAACATGACAGTAGGTCACTTTTACTATTTTGCTTCAAATTTCCCGTTCTAATTTACGAATAAGCAAAAAAACTGACCTCTTCAACGGAATATATTATAAATTTGCTAAAGGATATTTACTTAAAATCAAGTAAGTTGATCAGGTTGAAAATCAATAATGTGTAGTGCTAAGGAAAGTTTTAGTTAAAAAGTTTGGATGTAATTTATAGAATAGAATATTTTTTATAGAATAAAAAAAATCTGATTTATCTATAATATAAAAATGAATCGCTGAAGGTGTTGGTAAGCGCAAATCTCGAGAGCATCTGAACCTATTTCGCTACTTCTTTTTTTAGAATATTCCTTGAAGTACGAGGATGGTTCTTACGGAGAGAAAAAAAAAAGAATCGACGGTTAGGCTTTACGAAGTTCGCTGGGTCAGCTAGTTTAAAAAAAAAACTGAAATTATTGATAAATAAACATAACCCTTTTATACGTAAAATAAATTGACGCAGCGCAAACAGGGGCGCAGTGTGCACTTCATTAGGGTTGTCACACGCAAGGCCCTCGCCTTTTCGATGTGGGCCCGCCGCCGTCGCCGCCGCTCACTAATTGGTCCGGAGCGGTCGCCCGCTGTCTTCTCTCCGCTCCACAAACAAATTAGCCCAGAGGACGGATGTGCGTGGATGCGACCCAAGGATTGGCCGGTTGGAGACACATCAAAATATTACTTTGAAACCATAAAGTGCATTTTTTCCTAGAAAAGTATAAAAATAGATAGAAAGGAAAAAATAGTGTTGTCTCTTCTTGAGAGTATAATAAAAGCGATTTATTATACTCGTAAGAAGAGTAAAATAGGCCTAGAAGTTTTTATGATCTAAATTGAAAGAAATTATGTTGTCTATCGACTTGAGGGTTATTTTCAATTAATACGTAAATATTATAATAATGACATAAGTCAGTATTCAAAGATAGTATAGTGTTAGAGATTTTGAAGATGCTCGGCTCGAGATTGTCGATCTAACCAACAGCAGAGGAAATTCGACTGAAACCCACTTACTGTTATGACCGCTGTAAATTTTACTGCGGTCTATGTAACTGAAATAAAAAAAATGCTGGGCTTCGTGAGTCACGTTGGAGCCTGTCGCCGCAGAAGTTCTACTAACCCTTGAGTTCGCCATGCTGGAACTACAATCAGGAGGACGCCAGTACTCAGTGCTCGTAATATTGTTACCGAATATGTCATGTGCATAATCTAATTAAAGTCATTTAAATTTTTTTTTATCTAATAAAGTTTTATGACACGGCATTTTTCTTCAGAATAGTGGTATCTAAAAAAATCGAGTACATACTTGAAATAGTTTTTGTATTTAAACGATAATAAAATATGTGCCAACCCTACACGTCAAAGACTGCTTCTTACTTCTACTGACTCAGGTTGATTCTCTAAGTGTTTATTATCAAAATAACCTGCAAAAGAGGCTCTTTTCTATTCTATCTTATCTTTTTTATTCTATCAGTAATATTTGTTAAAACAAAATGTCGTAACATAGGGTTGTTCAGGTTAAAAATGACGTCGAGTATCAAGTTCAGTAGGAAAGCGATAGGAAAAAAACAATTTTTAAATTTTTGTTCTTATTCATGGTATCCTAGTGTAGGGCCAGAAGCAATGTATGTGCCAGTAAGTTGATGTTATTCTTTCTCTAGTTTCCAGTCAGCCCATTACACAGTATGTTAAGGTAAGTTATGAGTATTTTAGTATGTTGTCATGCCACGATAATCACTAACTAATAGGTAGTTAACATAAATTGCAGAAAAAGGGTACTCTAGTAAAATGTAATATATTTAAAAATCATCATCATCACACTAATATTATAAAGGCGAAAGATTGTAAGTGTCTATGTTTGTTACTTTTTCACGCCCAAACGGCTGGAGCGATTTTAATAGAATTTGGTATGGAGTTAAAAACTTTCGCCTTATTTATAAATATACTAGTTATGCCCCGCAGTGTTACCCGCGATTTATCGATTTTCCCATGGGAATAAGAAATTTTCCCGCAGTAAAACGTAGGCTATGTGTTAATCCAGGGTGTCAGCTAACTCCATGCCAAATTTTATTAAAATCGCTCCAACCGTTTAGACTTAAAGAAGTAACAAACATACACACTCACAAACTTTCGCCTTTATAATATTTGTGATGTGATGTGTGACGTGGTAATGATTACTTTGATTAGTGTAATGTGATGTGATTCATCCAGGAAAATTCTCCAATATTCTTTAAGGTTAAATAAATCAGGTAACGAGTTGTCTAAAAAAACGCTTTAATTTTAATAGTAAGTACCCGAATAAATTATATACATAGGGTATTTTTTTCAGTTGTGGTATATTAATAATAATATTTACTTAATCTAGTTTATTTTATTATTTAGTTGGCTATACAAATAGGTAATTTGTATAGCCAACTGTTTTTACGGCATTCAGCAATTGAAAAGTCCTTAATTTTTCTGTACTTCTCCACCAATAAACAGGAGTCAAGACCTCAATAGATAGACAGATAGATAAACGCAGAGTTTGTTTTGAAATAGAATAGAAAAATAATGGGAGTGACACAAAATGCTCTAATTGGAGTAACCCGGAGATAACCTAAAGTGGCGTGACAGTGACGTACTGTTTTGTAAGTACAGTCACAGACACTCGGGTCATTCCGTCGATAGTTACACTTACCTGTACAGGTTGATTAGCACGTATAACATTGTAATTTAAAGAAAGGAACTAAGAAACTATTTGCCTCTGGCTTACATATAGACGGATAGATTGTTTGAGCGGTATCTAATGTATTAGATTTAAGAGGACTTGAAAAAAGATGGTCAGAGTGGAGTTTTTTTTCCGCTGCCTTTTTCTCCACTACACTACGGCCCGAAGGCAGCGGCTTTCAATTTCATGTTACATTGTACTTTGACATTCGGCAAACAGAATGTAAATTTTTTACGTTGAAATAAATTGAATTGAATTGAGCGGGAGCTAAACAGTTTTAGCACTGAAAGTTCTAAGACTACAGTTTGTGATCTCCTTGCCTGTTTACCATAGCACAAGTATCCTACTTTAGGGCCAGGACAAGTGATCGTGTTGCGTGGAAGTTATTATTATTATTTAGTAGACAGTTGTCTATTTGTGATAGTTAGCACTTTGCCTGCATCATTTTCAGCTCCGGGTTTCACATTCACATACTTTATCCTTACAGCGGCGCTCTCCGGCTCTTATTTCACTAATTAAGCTCTAGCCCGCCGCGCTGCGGGCACAAACGCTGTAAATACCTGCCTCTTACAGAAGTACCACATCGATAAGATAGTATTCGAGCCTAAGGGCATGAATTGAGAATTGAGGCCTTCCTGAATTGAGAATTTCGCTAAGTAAATGCTTAACTGTAGTGCAGTGTCTTTGAATTTTCCAGCAAAGAGTCGGCCATAAGGCACTAAAGTTATGAGCTCCAATTACAAGTTCTCTATGATAAGTGAGCTTGTCAGAAGTGTCACATTGCGAAGCGCTACCATTTTGGTATTACAAGAACACTCCAAATGTTTTACCAGTTTGTACCTGTAAATAATACAGTGGACGTCACGAAAAGGGAATTTATTAACTAGGTTTCTCATTTATTTTAAATACTAAGGCCTATAATCCAATTAAATCTATGATTAATGAGCAAGTGTCAAATTTCCAAACTTTACCATGGTGAGGTATTATGAGAAAACTCCAAACGTTTCATCAGTTCGTACCTGTATATGATACTGTAGACTTAAAAACCTATTTAGAGGCTAAAAATTTCACCCATGCCGGGATTCGAACCCGCAACCTCTGGCTATCCGTGCCAGATAGACCAGAGAGATCCGTGTTTTTAGCCTCTAAATAGGTTTTTAAATTTGTCCTTAGCACGGGTTAGTGCATTAAAAATAAAAATAGTATAATGATACTGTAGACGTCAAAAAAAATAAATCTCTTAACTAAATTTCTCATTGATTTGAAAAACATAGGCCTAAAATCCAATTAATAGTTCTTAATGATTACTGAGCTTGTGAGAAGTGTCAAATTGTCGAACTTTACCATGCTTTGGATAGCAATAAATCGAACTTTACATAGCAATAAACCTCAAAAATGTTCACTATTTTGTATCTGTAAGTGATACAATGGAGGTCCTGAAAAAAGGAATTTGTTAACTACGTTTCTCATTGGTTTGAAAAGCATAAGCCGAAATACGCCTAAAATATTTTGTCCTCTTTCTTAATCATTACCGACTCGGCCTAATAGTGAACTCGTTAAATATGATGTATTATTATGTTAAGATAAGATAATAAACTTAAATTAAAAGCGCACTTCCTAATCTAAGAGGGACTTTAATTAGTTTTAGTACGGACTAACATATTTTTAATCACATGAATGCCTTCTCGCGTGTCCACCATAAATTGGCGCGAATGGATTGACTTCATGCCCTAAGGTATTTGAACACCTAATCCACTCAGGTTTACTCACGGTGTTTTCCGTGTTTCGCGAGTGGTATTGCCAC
The DNA here is from genome assembly GCA_934045075.1 of Yponomeuta sedellus. Lineage (NCBI taxonomy): Eukaryota > Metazoa > Arthropoda > Insecta > Lepidoptera > Yponomeutidae > Yponomeuta > Yponomeuta sedellus. Next base: position 16,446,634 of record OW203722.1, on the reverse strand, counting down.
TATAACTTCACAAATGGTATATGCCCGGACTGGGAATGGAACTTTGGTCTCATTATTAATATCAATGTGAAGATGTGTTCTCTGTGCAACAATCGAAGCTGAATAATAAACTGTGGATTTCTATATTGCGCAACATCAAGCTGTGGATGGTAGGAGCGGTGGTAGAGCGTGGGTGGAACGTTGGCATCGTATTTGAAAGGTCCCGGATTCGATAACACGATATCATTCGATAGCATGTAATCTTTTTTTAGTTACGCAAAATTTGTCAATTAGTAGTAGCATTTCTTTTACAGTTAGCTAATTGCTAACTGTAAAAAAAAACATTGTGAGGATACCTGAGTGTATGAGGTGTTCCGTTTACACTGGGTTCACACACACTCAATGGGTGGGTGATCATAATGATTAACCTGCTGACTCAGTGAAGAAGTCGCTGTATTCAGTACGCTGCTGCGACTAAGGATTAAGCCCACATTTTCTCTCTGGGAGAACGCTTTGCAATAGTGTATTGAGACATAGGAACTCTTTACATAGGTATCGTTCGTTATCAACCCTTGTCTGTCCCCACTGCTGGGGCACGGGTCTCTTCCTGCATCGCAGGAAGCTTAGGCCATACTCCACCACGGGGGCCAAGTCCGGGTTGGTGGAGGATTGTAAGACAGCGGTGGCGAGCCTTACTGTCAGAAGTAATCAAGCCGCCCATAAGACCTCTGACATGGCTTAACGACTGCCATTACATGACAGCCTGCACCAACGGCTTAACGTGCCTTGAAGCACGGAAGCGCTCGGAAAAATGCCACTAGCGGCAGTCACGGGACGGTCACCCATCCAGTACCTGACCGGGCCTGTTGTTGCTTAACTCAAGTGATTGATTCCAATCACTGGGTTCGCCTAGGCCGCAAAACACTGCATAATTTTCAATAAAAAAAATCATTACGTCACCCATTCTAGATTTGTTTTGGATTTCCACTTGCTACTTCACGTTTGACGAAATAATACTACTAACAATTTTTGCTTTGCAAATTATTGTTTTCTCTTTATTCTGACCAGTTTTAATTCTACAATTTTAATCTAAACACAGTGTTCTTGAAGTCATACACTTATTATTATTTATCAGAATAACCCTTCCAATACCTAATCTTAATTAATGTTTTCTATGTTTTTTTTTGTACATCTACTTCCTTCTCTAATGTATTAGTCCAGTTCATCCGAAGGTTGTCTGGAAGAGATCACTTTTAGTGATAAGGCCGCCGTCTGTACTCTTAGGATAAGAAATATCTGTGTAATTTCCATTTTTATGTTCAATAAAGTGTTCTCTATCTATCTAATCTTAACAATTACGAGAGCAAATCCTCGGCTGGAACCAACCTTCTATAGTGTTCATGTGTGTTGCCGGGTTTCAAACGGACGGTACACTAATTAGTTATCGAATTTCTGAGAATGCAACCGATGCGGTAATTAATTGCATTTTCGATGTTTCATCTCATCAGTCGGTACGTACCGACGTAATGTAGGATGTCTGCGACGGATTAATCCACTCTGAGCTACATTTAGACGCAGAAGATTATTCGACGCGTCGCGATACGCTCAATCGAACGGGTGTCCCGCGTAATTAAGTTCTTTTTAGCTGCTAAAGTAAAGTACGTTGATAATATTTTTTAGTAAATAAATAAATTGTATTAGATTTCGCATTACACTGGCCTGCAAAACATAGTATTACACTTCTAAAATTGCAATAACTTTATTAGTACACTCAAAAAAGAATTGAAATACTACTAAAATAATTTAACTACTATAATTTCAAAGAAAATTTATAAAATTTGTTATAAAACGTTTTGTTATTTTAAATGTCTAACTTCTACAGTTTAAAAAAAATTTAAATGTTCTGCAGGCTAGTGGATTTACTGTGGTCACCATTTTTGGTCGTGCTTCTATTTCTTCTTTGAATTTACATGTTGATTTATGTTTAACTTAAATATGTAGTTCAAACTTAAGAGATTATAATTTTCGAGTTGGCAAAAGGGATAGTCAAGAATTAGACCAAATTATTTGGTAGATGCAGGAGAAATTTAACTGAATAAATGTATCGTAAAGTATTAAGTTTAAACGAGTCAAAGGTGAAAAAAACTTGGGTTGGTATGGGAACACCTTGAAGACTCCGCTAAAGACCGAGGCAATTTTATATTAAGATAAGTATATTTTGTTTGTACTGTGTAAGTACTCTTTTTTTTCTGTTCGAATAGATTTCAGATTTCTAATTCAGGTGGTATATACATAAGATATGGCGCGGGCGTGGATATCTCTTTGCACACGGTTATTGTGGACGCGTGGCGCGTCGAATAATCTTCTGTGACTGAATGCAGTTATGATTGTGGTTGTAGGGTATGTTTAATAAGAGCGATAAGAGTAATTGTAGTATTTATTTATTTATCCAGATGACAGGAAAGTGAGAGAAGGTGCCAATGAACGCTGTATAAATCATTCCTTTACATACATTGTACTGGTATGCTAAGTCCAAAGTTTTTTATTCAGATCAACAAATCCACAATCTCTTTACTACTATACAATTTGATATATAAGGTGAGAGTTATAAGCAGTGCGATATTCAAATACATCTAGATTTAGGGATTTAATTTGAGTATAGATTTCTTTGAGCAAAGGCAAGCAAATGGATTCACAAAAAGGAATCTTCTTCTTCTTTTTCGTCAGGCTATATTATTTAGCCCACTGCTGGACATAGCCCTCCCCTAAAAATGGAATTAAAATACCAAAAGGAATACGATGAGCTAAAGTGTTTTTGACTCATCGTGTTCATGCATCTTTCTCAGATGTTAATGTTTATAGCGAACGTTCACCACTGCATTTGGTGATCATAGGTGACACATAAATTGAAATATTGTTTTACAGTCTGAAAACGCTGGTGCGCAGAGCCCCCAAATCTGTGAGGCCGTAGCATTTGCTACGTAGCTAACCCACCACTGAATAAGATCCGAAATACGTCAATACGAAGTCCGAGTAATTTGTTTAAGTTAATTGTTGTTTTATAAATAAAATAGGGCCCTGATCTCCGCCTTTCACAAAACCACCCAGACATGGCTCTATAGCAAAAGACCTATACACTGGTTAATTAAAGAGTTATTGGTTGTAATTAACCCGCTTTGCCACGGGGCATGTGTGCTGTGGCTCTCTGTAATGGAGTCGGTATACGCTACTAATTAAGGCATTCCTCCCTCATTAGCTCAATTAGACGTATTCACGTCAAGAAGTAGGTACGTACGTATTATGATACCCGAGTATAGTGTATCGCAAACTGAGCGCTACGTTATCTATTGGATGTAGGTTTCAATTCATCCTCGCTCAATCAAGAAAGAACCAAAACTTCATAATTTCAATTACTAATATTTTCTACCTACCCTTTATTTTGCGAGTTGACAACTTTAAAGTTATCTTACTGCAACTTGCAGAGTTCTGTTTTTGTGCAACAGTAATAAGTATTCATATAGCATTCTTCATATATTGTAATCAATCAATTTACCAATACTATATTACCGATAGTGGAATAATAAAAAGGTTTTTTTTTTAAATTCAGATAGTACCCACTCCGAGATTTTGCTAGTGTCAAAAGTCTTCATGTTCCATGTTTGTACATAATCCTTGTGCGCCTACTTTACCCAAGAATTATTGAAATGAAATGAAACATTTTTATTTCAGACCGAGATCCATATAAATTCACACAAATAATTAAGACGCATGAATAACACATGCCACAGATTGATTCACAATATTCTAACATCAACATTATTGCACCATGAAGACTTTTTATTGTAGCTGTTTTTTTTAAACTTGACATATGTTTTTTATTCTCTAGCTTTATAAATTTTATCATAATGAGAATCAATAAGGGTTCTTCAAATTGTATCATTTTGGTATCGAATACGTTGCGTTTGACTCTGGATAGCCTCCCAGACACATCCTTCTAAGTACCGTGTGAGGCAACATTTATAATTGACAACATTTCATTTTTTTAGCATACGTATTTTATTGTCTTAAAGGAAACTAGATATAAAATAAAACGAACCATATTTTTTTATTTTCTGAAACACGCACGTTTTCTTATATTTTTTAAGTTTTAAAGTTAAAAATATTTTTACCGGAAGTGACGAAACAACGAGGCTCACAATATGTTTTCTTTTGCCTAATATCCTAAAAAAACATAGTTACAAACAAATGTCATTTTATTATTGCCAGGGCTATGTTAAAAAACAGTTTCTGTATTTTTTAACATCTGCAAATATGTTTTTCTTTTATACAATTAAATCAGCTTAGTTCAATTCATCATCCCTTATGTATGTATATGTAGTTGTTCCTTTTTTAAAATGCACTTTATGTTGGCAAAGCCTTTATGTGCGTTCGGAGTGTTTTTGCTGCCAGTTTGTTACTTTTATAGCTACTTTTTCAAGGTTATTTATAATGGTAAGTATAAAGTATGGTAACCCTGATACTTATGTGGTGTGGCTTGCCTTGCGTAACGTAAACAAACTTTGTGTAGTGTTAAATTTATTTATCTCTACTTAATTTTGTTCAATCTGTTCACACGAAGCAATACTGCAGTTTCATTGGTTTCCAAGTTGTCACATCACCGCCCATCATTTCGTATCGAAAAATTACTAAATACACACAAAGTAATTTTTCAGGTTAGATCTTGAAATTGACTTTTTTTTATCGTGGCACAGGCATGTTCACTGAGAGCCATTGTGTGACGTCATCAGCGTATTTTTGTGTTTTTACCATTTTCTCGGAAATGCAACCACAGAAAAAACTGAAATATTTTTTTACGTGCTTTACAAAGCCAAATCTCGAAATGGTTTTCGAATTAGAACTCCATACAATTTTGAAATGTTGTCAATTACGAAGTTACGTTGTTGTTTTTTCAAGTTCCATGTGCACAAGATAATGTTTTTTTCTTTAGGGTCGCTTGTGAATTTGTATTTTGGTACGTTATTTTAGAAACAGTCTCATAAGTTCATTCAGATATGCCCAATCTTTGAGCCAAGGCATTGAGTAACAGTTTCGTAGTTTCGAGATAACAAGGTTTAATTTTCGAAGTCTGTTGTCTTTCTTTCCATATAAAAAGTATACTCATGTTGTCAAAAGTATATTGGAAACACAGTTTAGATTAAATTTAAACATGATTATTTTCATTTGTTTTTAGTACCTACATACCTCGAAGATAAAATTTGGCAAACATGAATGGCCAAATTATCTCAATACAAACATAGTTCTCACTTTCATCCTCCAAGTATACGTAAGTGACTTTTTGTATGAATTGTTCCTAGGCGTGGAATAGCTTACTCATATTTGTTACCTAATATATACGTGATAAAATACCTTTATCTCAATTCAAGATACCTACCTACCTGATGAAATGACGAAAAGACAAAAATAACTAAATTTTGGCTAAACTGTTTGGCATATTTTCACTTTAGAGGGACGATGTAATTATCGCTATTGTACGCAAAGTCCACGCGTATACCTATGCTTTGCATATATTTTTTTGTGAATACACAAAGGTGATGTGTCAAGATCGAGATCTCTACCTACCCCTCTGTGAGACAGACGTGAGTATATGTATGTATATACATTAGTAAGTGAGCCAATAAATATTTGCTTCGCGAAACTTTTAACCATGTTTGCACATGCATTTGTTAGTTCACGTGCACAAAACTTTTAGAATCTGATTTACGTCACTTCTTGTCGTCAAGTGTAGTGACAGTAATATTTATCACAAATCGCGCGCTGCTTGACGTAAAAGGGTTCACGGAGCTATCAATTACAGCCGCCGATATTAGTTGTGCACTCATGGCGTTTGTCAGCGAATATTTGCGATGGGATTCAATTTATACATTTATAAAAAAATGCTTTTACCCGCGCCTTCGACAGCGTTAGAAATTATACCACGGGAACGCATTACCGGGATATCAGGCATCCTATGTCTTAACACAGATCTTTGTCATCTGCATTCTAAGTTGCATGCCACTCCGTTCAGCCGTTACTGCGCCATTGAGTAACAAACATCTAAAAATCTTCATAATATTAAAAACCTAGTTAGAGGCTAAAAATTCCACCCATGACGGGACTCGAACCCGCAACGGTTAGCCAGAGGTCGCGGGTTCGAGTCCCAGCATGGGTGGAATTTTTTAGATTCTAAATAGGTTTTAAAATTTTCCTTAGCACGGGTTAGTGCATTAAAAAGAATATAATCTTCATAATGTTTAATAATTAGTAATAATATTACACAGATCTTGTTGGTTGAGTTGATCATTTAGTAGTACTTAGTATAGGAATACTAAATACAACTAAATGACTTGTGCTACAGGTGCTAACTCAACGATAAATTTAATACAATAAATATATAATATAACATCCAAGACCCGAGACAAGCTAGAAAAAATCCTTTCCTAGTTTGACCCGGTCGGGGAACGAACCCGAGACCCTCGGTTTTACAGACAGCGTGCCAACCCGTTGCGCTACCGAGGTCGTCGTAGGATTATTAGTAGGATTTCTTCTCTTCCCCTTCATCTTTACGGAGCAGACTTACGGCATGCGGCGGACTGACATAAACCGTTGTGGCCTGAACGTGTCGAAAAGTGACAAATTCGATCTGTCACGTCACGTCACGCACAGTGTTTAACAAATCTAAATTACGAGAACCCCCTCTGACCTCCCCATGGAGCTAACTTTAGGGGGTACTTCCTATTTACCTATGAGCACGCAGCTCCGCAAAGGTTAGTAATAAATTTTATATATTCTTTTTAATGCACTAACCCGTGCTAAGGACAATTTTAAAAACCTATTTAGAGGCTAGTAATTCCACCCATGCCGGGACTCGAACCCGCGACCTCTGTCACGGTTAGCCATAGGTCGCGGGTTCGAGTCCCGGCATGGGTGGAAATAGGTTTTTAAAATAAATTAGTTGAGTGATGAAATAATCTTACAATGCTCTCAAAATCGTCGATTGAACGAGCCATATGAACACAGACCACGTAGAGAGGATTAAAGTTTCAGAAACATTTTAGGAAGTGGTGGTAAGAGGTGGTGGTATGGGTTCGAATCCCGGTGTGTACTGTAACGATACTTATAGTAGCTGGCCGGCGTAGCCGTCTAGGCAGAGTTTAAATTATTAGAAGAATATCGTTACGTTTTGTTTAGGTGTCAGTCGTGTTGAAACTCTCAGCTAGGCCAAGTTTTGGTGATAAAAAAGATAATAAAAAGAAAGTATTGCTTTAATTTAGTTTTAATAAGTAGTGCGTTACAGTACTAATGACTTTGCCCTAAGTTACGTATATTTGTGGAGTTGTATGCTGTGTGGTATCGGCCTAGAGAATAGCACCAACCCAAATTCTTCTCGCGGGTGTCGTAAAAGGCGACTAAGGGACACACACCGGGGGGTGGGCAGCAGCGCCCCCTGCGCCTCCCCCCGATTCCACCAATCTGCGATCCCCAACCCGCATGCCCAGCGTGGGAATTATGGGCACAACCCCCCAATGATGGCACAACCTTGTGTTATGGCGCTCATTAGGGGAGGGCTATGTCCAGCAGTGGCTAATATAGCCTGAAGAAGAAGTGGAGTTGTAGCAGCACACCATTTGCTAACGGTGAAGGACAGCATAGGACACCTGAGTGTCCGAGATATTCACATACCTCAGCGCTTGAAATTACTAATCCACGTAATTAAGCCCCTACCCTCTCTCTGACAGAAGACCTGTGCCCTGCTGTAGGACTTCGATAGGGTACATACAAAATAAACTTTTGTCATCGTCATCGTCAGGCTATACTAGTCCACTGCTGGACGTAGCCCTCCCCTAAAGAGCGCCACGTTGAGCTATCATAGGGGGTAATGCCCATAATCCCCACGCTAGACATGCGGGTTGGGGATCGCTGTTCGGTGGAATTGTACTGCAGGGGGCTATTGTACTTTTACGAAAAGTTTCAGATTATAAGTAGCCAATGTTCGCAATGAATACGCTTACTTCGAAAACATAAACAAGTCGACCCACCGCGGATAGGTCACCGACGAACTACTGACGTCAAGTGTGATTTCTTGGATGCTATTTGTAATTTAATTAGTGGGCCTATAACCTTCTTACGTTGTTTGAGATAAAGTATTGGACTACATACTTTAGTTAGGTACGCGATTGTATATGTAAACAATATTGTAATTGATGGATTTGGTAATTAAGTAATCAGCGTGTGTAGCATAATAATTGTATCGACCTCGATTAAGAGATAAAAGAGTCGCGCCATTTCGCTCTAACTCACTGTTAGATAAAGCAAAACTGCGATATTGTATCTCTCTCTATTCAGCTCGATATACCCAGGTAGAGGTCATGCTACGGTAACTGGTGGGATGTGAAACACTTGTCGTAGGTAATTGCAGTCCGTTTTCAACGTAGGTACTTCAGTCACCAAATTATCACTAAACAAGAAGCTTATTCTGTTAAGATAAAAAAGTAACGAAACAAGTGAAAACTGACACGTGTTTACATATTCAACAAACCTCCTAAGTCCTGGCCCTAGAGTTTAATACCTACATAGTTTTTCAATAGAATGAAATGAGTACGACAATGGTTGATATTTGCCTCAATTGGGTAGTCTACAAAGCAATAGCAGTATAATGTCATTCCAGGGGTATAACTCGCGCGAATTAAATAGGCATCTCTCGCGAAGAAGATCGAATCGCGAGAGGCGCCGAGTTAAGTAGCACGGGTTATACCATTGCACTTCGATTAGTTACTAGACAACCGGTAGTGTGAATGAAACGACCGTTACCGGACTAATATGACTCTATTGAACAACTATGCATTTTAGAGACTCACCTCCCTGACCTTGAAATTAACAATGGCTTTCGCGGTTTTGCATCCCTCTCGCTCGCACAATGTTTAATGATTGTAAAATAATGAGTAGCAACGAAAATGAGACTCCTCCATCAAGCTAAGTAGAGAAAACGTCAAACGTGACTGTCTATAGAAATAATTGTGTAAACTGCTTTTGGGTGGCCGCCTAGTTCGAGACTGATTTTATTTTTTAAATAGGTACCTCTGTGTTGTTCCCTGTGAGTTTACCTTTTAAATACGATAAAAACAAAAAGTTTTGTATGACAAAAGGTGTGCATGTTTGTCCCAAACTAGCAGCAAGCTTTTACCAGTAAAAAAAACCTTACATGAGTTTATTCTGTCTGTCCTGTGTAAAAGTGTAAATATATTTTATCAAGATATTTTATTGCTTGACTCGCGTTAGACTCATTTTTGTATGCACCCAACTTTAGCAGCGTTATCTATTTCGAATTTTTAAAACAAAAATCCGTCATCAGAAGGATAATTTCATTCTTAACCCTCAATAAATATCTCGAAGTCAAGTGTCACCACTTCTTATTCTGATGTGACCTGACCCGAGACATACCCCAAGATATGAAAAAAGTTCAAGCGTGTTTTGTGGGACTTTTTTGTAACATATTATCATGTTGCTGTATCCACAAACGAAATGGATAAACAAAGATTTATTGCGAAGCGATAACTGTTAAGTATCAAAACAGTTTTGGGCTGTATTTAAGCGGCAAAATAATAATGTTGTGTTAGTATTTATCATATTCACTTGGCTTTCCTATAAGATAGGCCGACTAAGCTGGTAGGATGATAAACGTCCTGGGTAAGCCTACTCTATCTTAAAACAATGCCCCAGGTATTGCGGCATCCAAATGGACCCTTCACTAATCTAGTGTGAGTGAAGCTGCCACTGGACGCTGTATAAATCATCTAATTAGGTAGAGATAAAACAATACCGATTGGATGTTTTACATGTAAAAATATTAATGTTGAGTGGACTTTGCACTCTACTAGTACAGTACAAGGAAAAAAAACAGAAGCCTTATAGGACTTTGTTGACAGTACAGTTCATCTGTCAACCTTTTATCTCAGGAACAGAGAGAGCTAACAAACTTGAAATTAATACGAATGACAAAAAAATCAAGCTTTCACGTCATTGCCAACGAAACAAAACTTGTCTATATAGAAGTGAATTATGATAACCCAAGTAAAATTTCAAAGAGTGTTAATGAAAAAAAAAGTTACTTCAAAGAAAAAACTATTAGAATCATATTATGATTCTAATAGTTTTTTCTTTGAAGTACATATTATGTAGTTGATTTATTTTCAGGGCGCGAGTTCTACTGGTGAATCCACTTGACCGTTTTTTTTATCGGCCAGTATTAATTTTTAACACCGATACATCTGTTGCAGTGCTTTATAAGGAAGTTAAACTTTTACGTTTTTTCTTCTTCATCGAGAAGCTGAAAAAATTGGGACTCGCATTTAATAGCCCATTTCGATTTTAGCGCTTATAAAGTAGGCTTTACTGCACCTGTAACGGAGTTTCGTTTAGGCAGTACCTATATTTTATGCAAAGTTTGTTAAGTTCAGTTGAAGTTTAAATAGGGAAGTGGCGCCGCCTGTCACTTTACTGCTTTTAAATTTTGACTTTGACTTCATGATTTAAAATATGCAGTTAGTGAACAATTGTATTCGTCTCATGCTATCGGCAATCATCGACATTAAGGCAATATGGTTTCAATCATTCGAACAAACCATTTCAAAACTTTTGACGACCCTCTCTACATCGGCCTCGGTGGCGTAGCGGTTAGCACGCTGACTGTAAAACGGAAGGTCTTGGGTTCGATCCCCGGCCGGGTCAAACTAGGAAACAAACTTTTCTAGTTTGTCTCGGGTCTTGGAGGTTATTTATGTATTTATTGTAATAAATTTATCGTCGAGTTAGCACCTATAACACAAGTTATTTAGTTGTACTTAGTATAGGGCTATAACGAGATCTGTGTAGTATGTCCGTGAATATTTATTATTATTATTATTTCTTTATTTTTTGAGTAGGTACCCAATCTCACAGCAAATTTTGCTTCCAGATGTATATTGAAACGAAAACATGAAAAAGCAGTGTACACCAGTAGGTATATTATAGTTACAATCTAAGTAGGAACTACTCGTAAGTTATATGTTATTTAGTTGCAGCAGTTAACCAATCGCATTAATACCAAGTTCATTGCACCTTCATAAGAATCTAATTCCTTTAGCAAATTCGGGCACACTTCATTGGTGAACGAGTAACCGAGGAATAACAACAGTCTCCACGGCAATTTGAACGTTTAGTGGGCCGGCGCCGGAACTTCTCGAGTTCTTATGGTTCTAATTTCGATTTTTGTTGTGACTGAAAAGGATTAGATCGGTGTTATTATTGAAGTACCTATTATGCTGATTTTTAAGAAACCTTTACTCCTATGTACCCTGTATGCTTATTTTTGAACCAAAACTTTCGTAAGCACTAAACATTAAACTTGGATAATTCCGGATTAACTTAATTGATTTTTGTCCGAGTCTGATATGAGGTTTAGCTCAGATTCGCAGAGCTTAATCACGGTGAATTGGTTTATTCAATTATAACTTAAATTATACCTAATACAATTTAAAAATTATACTTATATAAGAATATTAAATTGTATTTGTATTTCTACTCTTTCCTCGTGTTTTTTTACACGCCTACCAATGTATTCTTCTACCTCCTGCGGTTGACTGGTAGAAATGCTCAAGGCATTAAGTCAGCCGTATATTGTACACTTTTTTAGGTGCAATAAAAGTATTATTATTAATAACTAGCTGACCCGGCGAACTTCGTACCGTCTAACAGTCGTTTCTTTTTTTTTTCTCTCCGTAAGAACCATCCTCGTACTTCAAGGAATATTCTAAAAAAAGAATTAGCGGAATCGGTTCAGTTGCTCTCCAGATTTGCGCTTACCAACACAATCAGCGATTCATTTTTATATTATAGATAGATAGAAGATAATAGAGACCAGCTCGAGTTGTCGGGGTTGCTAGTGTCTGAATCTGGAATTAAGTTAATAATATGCTTAGTATTATAATTGAATTTATATTTTTATACTAATACCGTAAGCTAATAATATTACGTTTTATACGTAAATATATTAATTTGGATTGTAGATTACCGTTCTAATGTAGATATTATTTGCATTAAATCTTACACTATTATTGTTTTAAATTACCGGTTATTATTGTAACGCAATACAATTACGCATCATTGCCACTGTAGTATCATGTTACCGCTAAGCAGAACTCATAATGTTGATGCGAATCGGATAGCTATATTTTATTTCGATACACAAAACTACCATGTGGGTGATCGATGCTGTTGCTAAGAGTATCGAGTTCGCTGTGCTTGTCATACAGAGTGGTTCAGGTGAGATGATTTGACCTCTGCATCTACGTTATGAAAATACATAGTAGAAGCCGCGACTCGGCAAACGAAGTGTAGGACGCCGTCCGACTAGGTGGGATGACGATCTGCGAAAAACTGCAGGCGGATGCGAAAGCGGCAAGCTGAAGACAGGGCGTTATGGCGCTCATTAAGGAAGGGCTATGTCGAGCAGTGGACTGGTATAGCCTGATGATAATGATGATGATGATCTACGTAAGAGATGATTTATACAGCGTACAGTGGCATCTTCAATCACACTAGATGGGTGAAGGGATCACTCGGATGCTGCAGTTCCTGGGACATTGTTTTAGACGGTGGCTTGCCCAGCATGTATACCACCCTGACAGCTTAGTCGGCCTAGCCCACAGGAAAATAAGCCAATACATGCGGAGCCAACCAAGCCGCGGGTTTCCTCACGATGTTTTCCTGCACGGTTAGCATGTGGTATTGAGACTACCAATTTGCGGTGTTCGCTCGGTAGGTAGAACAATGGAATCGCAAGCGAGAGATCCAGGTTTTGATCCCCAGTGCGGCCATGTACCAATGACTTTGTTTAATTTCAAAGTTACGTACATTTACGTACAGGTACTCGCTTTTTCCCATAATTATCCTAACGAATCAGATAGACAAGGTTCTGTTAAGTTTTTAAGTCATTTTTCTCATCACCTCTTCATGTTTAGCCAACCTCACTAATTTCCAGTTGGAACCGCTTCCTCGGCGCGAGATTTGCTGCCAACAATATCGCAACAATACTATTGGTTTTGCTTCCGTACAGACTTACTAGTACTGGTAGTTCCCTCAGCTATTAGTCGAACGGGGCCGCCTCCGGGCGCCCAATTAGTGAGCTAAGCTGAGCGTGCCCAGCTACTTGTTATTTGCTTTAATCCTTTAATGAAAGCAACGCTAATTATCATCGAAACGGGACTTTGTGAAGAGTAAAAATAGGAAAATAGCAGCAGCTGTTAGTGTAAGCACTGTTCAAAGAAGAATAAATAAACGTTTCCTATCTTTTTATAAATCTCAGTCCAAATATCTGGAACAATATCTCTCCGCCTTTGAAAATTATAAAATCTATTTACTTACACATTTAAATTAAAACTAAAAGAATACTTATTGTCCATACAAAAAAATAAGGTGACATAAGACAACCATTTACAATTAACGATAAACAAAGTCAATATAAGTAAAAAATACACCCCAGTGCGCTCCAATAACACTTGTCTCAGCTAATTTATTTATTTATCCCCTGCGCTGAAAACACTCGCATCACAATGCTCGACTTTCTCTATATGAAATAATTAATTAATCTGTGTTCTATTTCCTCACTCGTTGTCCCATATAATAATAACGTAATAATTGTCTATTTCATTCTTAAGAACTATAATCTATTGTGCTACCATTTTACCATACATTTATTAATTTCAACACAGCTTTAATGTAGACAGGTATTTTTGGTTCTCTGTTACAAATGCTTGCGTTGATTGTTCGTACGTCACTTAAGCAGGTTCTGGCAGAATACCAGCGTCACGAGTTGCCTACTGACAGCCCGGGACATTGGCTGAGTCTATAACCTTTTCTGGTACCATGACACACAGCGCCTCCACCAGCTAAGCTCACTTTGCCACGGCTGTATGAATTTACTTTATTCTATTACTTTAATTATTGGTATTTCTTACCTTAAGTGTGTTCTTTATCTGGCTATGTTATTATTTTTAAGATTTTATGTGTATTGTGGTATTTGAATAAATGTTTTTCTATTCTGTTCTATTCCAAATAGACTCAGTTTGGGTGTATTTCCAGGTTTCTGATGTCCTCGCCTGATTACCATAGCAAATATTCTAGTTTGGGACCAGGACAAGTGTCTGTGTTTTGTGGAAGTTATCTATATCTATAATATAAAAATGAATCCCCGAATGTGTTCGAGTTCGAGTTCGAATCTCGAGAACGGCTGAACCGATTTCGTTGATTCTTTTTTTAGAATATTCCTTGAAGTACGAGGATGGTTCTTACGGAGAGAAAAGTAAAAAAAAATTAAAGAATCGACTGTTAGGCTGTAAGAATCGAAGTTCGCTGGGTCAGCTAGTTATTAATATTAAAACCCTGATAAAAATAAAGTATCCTATCTTACCGCAGTAGAATGACGGTAACACCCAAACAATGTTTGCGGTAGCTTTAAAAGAAGGAGCCTGGTAAGAAAAAGACGTCACTGTTCTTTTTGTTAACTGCTGTGGCCTAACTTTTATCAACCTTCTCAATATCTGTTGCCAGTTTGATATTTGCAGAAAATATCTACCTACATATTTGTAGTAGAGTCATTGTCATAGAAATGAATTGCAAAATACTATTTGACGATGCGTGCAGATAGTAAGATATGCAGGTATGCGTAGCGATTTCTGGTTTTATTTTCAAGCCAGTAGCATACTAATACACGATTATTACATAATAACAAAACATTTTTACCTAAGGTGTCTTGAAATAATATAAAAACTGATGATTTCCGCGCTAAATCAAGACCAAAACAATTAATTGGCTGCATTGATATTCAAAACCGCTTTACGCCTGTTATATTTCTAATTCGGATTGACGAAAATTGCATTTAACGCATTTCAATACTATTAAGTTTCCAGTATCACGAACTCGGCTAACTCGGATTAAGAGTTCATCAATCAGAAATCGTAGATCACGACTCTTCCCAAAAAAGTTACCGGAATAAACTAAACACGGTACTCTTTGGAATCGGTAGATTTCGCGGTCCAAACAATACCACCATAAATATAGCCTTTGTTGCGAGACAAATCGTAAAGCACGTTCTCGACTTGACTATAACGTTAAGACAATTCGTTGAGCATTTCAGACTAATAATAAAGACTAAGCAAATCCGATGGCCAACCGCTAGATTACTGATTGCTGCCTCGTTTACACTCTTGACTATCAAAACAAAGGTAATGGGTTGAATTCTATCTGAAGGTTTGTACCTACCTTATTAAATTTGTACAAATCTGGCCTCAATCTGGTCGTATTTCCATGTTTGCGATGTTCTTGCCTAGTTTCCATAGTACAGAGTTTGTACTAGTTTGAGACATACAATCCGTCATTATCTTTACTGTTAATGTTGGCGTCTTTTGAAGTAAATATAGGCTCATCTGTCAATCGATCATCCATCAGTTATTACTCCCGTCAACTGCTTACATTTTGTCATAGTTCATTGCAGGTGCACTTAAATCCTGTCAATCGCGGACCGCGCTGCTAATAACCGCTCCAAACTTATGCCCTTGACGCCTATGTCGCTAATGTCTTTGAATCAAGGTCTATTTTGCCCTGTTTGGGGTGAATAGGAAATGTGGTGGGTGTTCAAACGACGCGGAACGACTCGGCAATCCGCGATTCAATTACTGGGGTGCATGCATCATCGAGCCCGTGTAAATCTGGACGACCAGTATTAGTTTCGATATGGCGGTATATTATTACTTTGTTGAACGTTGAGGTTCTTTGCAAATTTTTGTGCGTCGTTTCTGTTAAACTTGAAACGTTGTATATCATTTATAAATAATAAAAACTGGAACGACTTCAGGTGTTGTTTTATTTGTAGATATTTGTTGTACTATTAAAACAGAAAACTGGATAAAAATATAAACGGAGAAGCAGGTAAAAAAGTCAGATCTGGTCAAAGGGTAAAAAAGTAGTGATGAAAAATGAGGGAAATCGAAGAATGTGTGACGTAATTTTAATATTTGAAAATGATAGATAGAAAAAGAATTAAAAATGGTGTGAAGAGGTTTGCACCATCACAATACCCGGGGGCAACCGGTAACAAAATTTTTTTTTTAAATATATTCATTTAAAAAAATATATTTAAAAAATTTTTTTTTTATATTTTTTTTTAAAAGAATACGGATACTAAAAAGGAGGTTAAATAAGATTTTAGGAGTAAGGTAAGGATGGGGTGAGGGTGAGAGGTTTTTATTTTATTGCCAAAGAGTTCCTTGTAGGTTTAACCTGTGGAGGTTTTGTTTAGAATTTTGAAAAATATTGAAGAACTTGCAGAAATCAAAAATATACCTCACACCAAACTATACACTAACCTTTTCGATATTTTACAACATACAGCTTTAGACTGGTTTACATAAAAAAAAGAGCAATTATGTGATTGGCAATCTTTCAAAACAGCACTAGTAACTGATTTTGAAAGAGTCGACCACGACTACAAGTTAAAGAAGATTATTGATGCACGAATACAAAAACCAAATGAACGTGTGATTAAATACTTCACAGCTATACAATCACTATTTTCAAAATTATACGACCCCCCGCCAGTGAAACGTTGTATATAATTTATAAATAATAAAAACTGGAACGACTTCAGGTGTTGTTTTATTTGTAGATACTTGTAGTAATAATAAAACAGAAAACTGGATAAAAATATAAACGTTGAAACAGGTAAAAAAGTCAGATCTGGTCAAAGGGTAAAGTAGTAGTTATGAAAAATGAGGGAAATCGAAGAATGTGTGACGTAATATAATATTTGAAAATGATGGATAGAAAAAGAAATAAAAACGGTGTGACTAGGTTTGCACCGTCACAAACTGAAGGTGAAGTTCAAACTCACTATCGTGAGTGAAGCTGTGTCTGTGGTGTTCATCGGTGGAGTGTTGTTTATACTCTAATCTTAAGAGAAGGCCTTGCGGTGGGGCGTTGATTGCCTATATTGGTTTTTGGACTTTCAGGTGATACATTTATCTAAGTTATTTAAGGACACTTCGTAGAGCGAATGGCTAAAAAATAGTACCAAAAGTTGAGCTCGGTAGTTGATTCAAAATTAGATTGAAGTATTTGTACCTGAACTAGATACACAAGCAAGTTAATTTTTTTTATAGATTTTTTTTTAACTCCCAACTAATTAGTAATTCTCCGAAAATGCCATAAATCTCGTTAATCAATATATTTTTTCTAATACTTGTGTAACATCTTTTAAACTTTCGCGACTTGAAAACATTGTTAGAATATAAACATTATTAGAACATTGTAATGCCCCGCCCCGAGCCCCGAAAATATTCTAACAATACTAGTGTAGTCAAATAAAATACTGGATAACTTAAATAAATATAGTTATAACATAACTATATCATACATTCTAAAGCGCCACTCGCAGTGAAGTCACAGTTTGAGCCCGATTTGTATTTTGGAGCGCTTTTTGCACCACGTGACTGGTATTTTCGATAGGTGATATACTATGAAAAATATTTGTTATAGTACAGCGGAAAAATGTTGCAGGGAAACATCATGATTGTTTATCTTTCAAAGATGACTCTCGAACGAATTTATATTCTTTGTAACTAGTCTCTTGGACTGATGGTATTACTGGGTATTTGGTTCTAAGTAGCATTGCATTTTCTCTACGTACCTATGCAAGGGTTCTTTGACATTTAAATAATCAATACAAACTACAACGACGCAATGCATTATTGTCCCCATCGGCTTCTGTTTCTTAGAAATACGTGATTGTTTTGCCACAGTCGAGGCTATGTTTACAAAAAGAGCCCCCGACTTAACGGAATGCATAATGGGCGAAAAAATGTCAGACATAAGTGTATTAAAGTTTGCGGTGTATTTTCAGTTGCGTCACAGAAGGCATCCGAATATTTTTTTTCTTGTGCGAGGTATTTCAGAAAGTTCCGGGGGTGTTCTTACGTGGAGCACGCTGTCTCGCTCGTACAATTCAATATTTTTACTGATTGTAGAAGAATCAGTTTACTTTTTATGAATATGGTCCGAGGGTTTGATGGGTAGTTAAATTGCCGATATTCGATTCGCATTTTTCTTATCCTTCTATTATACTAAGTTTTTGATTGAAATTTGATTCCAACATTGATAATTTTGGAAATAACTTTTCTTCATTGAAAACTGAGTGTATGTAAACAAAATATATTTAAAAGAGCCTTATTTGATCGTGTATCAGACAGTATAATTATATCAAGAGTTTCTTTTGATTACAAGAATTTTAAAATGTTAAATTGTGAGTGCACTATAGCATGTTTCACGTAAGAACAACCTAAAGGCGTTTTTATTCTCATATTGTAAAAATTAACAGCTTTTTTATACGAACACTCGAGCAAATGTGTATATTTAGTTCTATATTTTTTTAATCCGTAGTTAGAATTTCTCTCAAGCCGACCCTCGCTGTTAGGGAGGGCGCCGCCGGCGCCAGTCATGTGCGCTAGTATGTTAATTTATCGTAGTTTTGATTTAATATCTCGCATTATACCACTGCAAAGAGCAAAAAGATAGGGGTCCAAGAATCATCATCCTCATTATCATCTTCATTGATTCTAAAAGTTTCTGAAAATACCGTATCGACTGTGGCTCGATTTTATCGTAAACATTCTTGGCAATAGTCTATCTATCGCTGACGACGACTAGCTGAGTTGACCCCGCGAACCAAGCAGTAAGCTGTTGGAATTGTTTTATTTTTTCAAAGCCCACAGCACAAAACATTATAAAATAGGTAAATTAATGTAGGCCAAACATAGACCAATAACGGACTTTTCATTTTAAACCAACTTTATTCACGAAGCACAGAGCAGGCAACAAAGTTACCTGGGAGCCAATTCTCAATTCAGTAGCAAATAAGTCGTATATGCTTATGACTTGGAATTCTACATAAAAAGTCGAGCGACAGCTAAAATCTGTATTCTGAACGACATGCTTGATTGAATTCGAATGAGAAAATGTCTAATGACTCTGTCTAGTTATCTTATCTTATTTTTATGCGACTTACTCGTATGTCTAAGCCTTCGAATATTTTGTGTCTACGCTTTCAATTCGCTTGGGCAAGAATCGGCTTCCTGGTCTTATCTGTTTAAAATGTTATTGTTAATTTAATTGTAAAATCTAATCTTGCTGTCTAAAATTTTATTACTGGTCTCTTATTGGATTTTCGTATTGCACTTGTGATTTCTGGGGGGCTTCTGAGCTCACCTATACTTCTGTGGGCATTTGTTTTGCGACCGCGTGCCGCCAGTCCGCCGCTGATATATGGCAGCGCGCGACAAATTGAAAACAGTGGGAAATGGCCCGATCGCGGCCCGCGGCCTGCTGCCGCTCTTTCCATAGTAGCTGCATTTTGCCCCAGCGATTTTCGTTTGTGTTATTGAAAAAAGCTTGAATGAAAAATTACCAACAACCCTACTGCAGACCATAAACTACTAAGCAGGCGGGACTAAACTAGGTTAACTTGTGGAATTTGGATTCCCCTGCTTAGTACGTACGGTGGTTGGTTATTTTTTATTCCAGTTTCTATTTTGGTCTATTTGGTTATTTTATTTTCTTCGATGGATTGCCGATTTCATATTTTATAGCCTATGACACTCACGGCAACGCAACGAATCGTTTCAGAGCTTATTTATCAAAATTTGACTGTTTTAAGAAGTTACGAGGAATATAAATTGGGACATACATCCACATAATGTGCCAAAAGCATTTCTCTCCTTTGGGTCCCACCGCAGTCTAGCAATAACGATGAAATTTCAAAAAAAAAAAACTTTAGTATTAATAATTTAATTCTTCAATCAAATTATATTCGAACGGACATAGAACAACGATTAACTGGAAACTGCGACGTTAGTACTGTGCTATAAACGCATTTGTTATAAAAAAATATTGAAAAAATATCTCTCACAAGATTTCGCACAACGGTCACTCATTCTCATTTACTGTCGGTACAAAAAACATTGCCACAAAGAAAGAAATATACATTAACATACCTAGAGGTAACATAAAGTTTCTTAATTTACAATCTTCCTAATTGATTAATTCTGTAAATTTAAATAAGTACCTGTAAAAGATACCGTTTCTGATCTTAGAAAATAGGCACTAGGTGGCGTTGATATCACACATCCATCGTTAACTCCCCAATCACTAGTAACAACCACAAATGAAGCGTTATTGGCAAAGTTAGATTGTTTTTTCTTTCACAAGACGTCAGTTGTTACATCAATTTAATTAGAAACAAGTAAACGTGCGCACGCGTTTGTAAGTGAGAACTATAGATCTAATTACTCATCAGGTATATTTACCAGGCATGAATCAGGTATTAGATGCACACCTAGAAGTATATTAACCTAAAAAATAAATAAAGAAGAAATACGCAAGCTCTATGTCAATGAATACACTGTGGAAGGTGTGTTCTACTAGAATTGTATTCAATAAAGAGTTTCGTTCGCGCAGAAAATGATTGCGGCACGCGTGCAGCGCACCCCTCGACATAGCGTTAACTTCACCCCCGCACACATACACTTAACTTATTGCGAATTGGTAAGTTAGAAGTTTTATAAGGAAACAGCAGTATGTTTCTAATTCCTACGTAAGTTTAAAGGGTTGAAAATAAAGTCCTGCAAGGGTTGAAAGTCTTGGGAGCTGAGCTGGATTTTTACAACCAAATTGGAATACAACAATCGCGATGAAGTAGTCTTTCCAGCAAAAATACCCTCAGAGTGTTCAGAAAAAAGGAATACTATAATAAGGGGCGTTTGTCCCTCGCAAATAGTTAGATTATATAAATAAGGCGGTCGGTAGTCGGGAGCTGAGGCGATAGCAATCTGCGACCGGACAGGGTAGACGCTCCCGCTTCCCGCCGAAATTGAGTCGGCTTACGTAGATTTTTTCTGAAGAAGGAAGTGTTTTTTTTTACTTTTGACACTTCAATTACGTGTACCGGCCTGGAGTATTTCGAACTCAATTCCAGTGGAACTTTATGTCCGTAATTTACTCTTTTTAAACCAGCCAGCTTCTTATACGACCTATTTGGACTACTTCGTTATGGATCCTTTTTCATTAATATAATCAAAGAGGTATCTTGGCCGTAACTGATACCCTGTGGTGAATAGAACCTGGTGGTCGTAATAAAATAAGACCGCAGAGTCGCACCGCATCACTACCCACGTCGCACCGTGTTTTAGAGTCGAGTTACATTCGCTATCGCCTTGTTTATTCCAAAGCAGATTGTAAAGAAATATGTACCATCGATAGCTGATCAACCTTTACGTTTTTGTTTTTGTCGATCTCCAACTGTTTGCACTGTCGACTGTTTGATCATCCTATTTCATTTTATAGTATGTATCCTTGTTACTTTCCCTTTAACTTTGGTTTTTTAAAAAAAGACTAAAAACAAAAATAAAATCCTTAAAATTAAACACATTATAATACTATAGTAAAACTATAGAATACTACAGTTTTACAAATTCTTATTTACTCACGTATCTCGCTAATTGTAAGGCCAGAACTATGATGATTTAGGAGCTGCCAATAATATAAGCCTCATATTTAGGCCTTTGTACGTAGCAAGCGCTAGGGTTTTCTCACCATGTTTTCCTTCACACCCAGCGAGTGTTATTGCTATTGAGTGTTATAACTTAACAAATGTACGTAAATTAGAAAACAAAGTCATTGGTACATACCGGGGTTTAAACTCATGACAGTATATAGTGATGTGGTGGATCTTAAAAAACTTAAAGCGTCGATTACAATTTTATTCTAATTAATAAATGCTGATTGAATGCGCTTCAATGTATACGTTAAGAGGGTCCATTCCTTTCCTCATTCTGGTGTCGAAAATCGATGTTGCGAATTTGTTTGACCTACTTTAAAACATTTTTTAAAGAAACCGGATTCATCACTGCTTACCCTACCTATGACACCATTGACATCAGCCTATTGAACTCATGCTCATAATCCAAAAGACCTTTTTACGATCCCTTCGCTTAAATCTCTTATTTGTCGAACTATTGAATGGAACACGATTCTTTACAGATGCAGCACAAAGACTCAGCATTCTTTTGTTTGCGAATTAGATCAAATGACAAATACGCACTTTAAATTTGAAAGAACGATGCCAAATCTTTCTTCATATTGCATCCAGTTTTTAAGCGAAACAATACACGTTTGTCCTGGAAATAGAAGTGCAATCTGGGAGAGGAATCAAACAAAATAACGGAGGCACCCGGAGTGACCAATTCTCGTGGTGGGGCGCCGCGGCCGGGACGGAATCCAATCAGCGAAACTAGTTCCAGCGATGCCTATCACTAAAGTTTCACATTCAAAGATTTGTTTCTCAAGATTAAATCAAAGGCGAATTACAGTGGCGGCGAAAAAGAAATATAGCTCGGTCCGGCCGCGCCCTCGACGCGGTGTCCTGCTGAAATTGCTTTTCAATCCCTCGGACTTTGGACTTGTAAAGAAGTTATTACCTTCCGCAGAGATAGCGGTGGGTCCGGCGATACGGATATATGTCTTTCTCATATGTAATATTCCTTTTTCGCGTTTTATTAATGGAAAATGCTTGGTGGGACAGTGTGGGCGCCCTCGATATTAAAAAAGCCACTGTCGTCTTACAGCGGACGCTTTTATGAGATTGCCGTAATGTGGTTCTGTTTTTGGGGGACTGTTCTGTTTGTATTGTAATGAGGATTTTTTTTTCATGGACTTCGATCACGACTACTTTTATCAATCCGAAGGTATTGATGCCTTCAGATTGATAAAAGTAGTCGTGATAAATTTTGAACATCTTGCTTGAAAATTGCACAAAGAAAATCTCGGTTGGAAATTGTTGTCATTAACATATTGTTCCCTTAATGTGGTTTTTTCAATCAAGTTTTTTTATATTTCTTGTCATACCTCAATTAAAAATTGGTTTACTTTCGTACCTAATTTAAGCCGAAATCTTCAAAATACATTACTGTTATCATCATTACAATCAGAGTCAATCGTCATTAACCCCTGACTTCAGAATTTATTTCTCTGTTTATGCCTAAAGTTCTGTTGCGTAAAGTATCTTTGTACTGTTATTGCCGACTTACCAGTGTTTTTGTTCGTTATCAAATCATTAAACCTATCGTTGAAGAAAAACAATAAAAAGCTGGCTAAGAACGAGTCAATCTGATATTATACGGTTTTAACGAAACTTTAATGTTTGAGATTAGCTACGCAATAAAAAAAAATTAGGTACATAGCTATGTAGCTGTGTGTGTCGTTATTTTTTTTTATATCTCCGAAGAGGCAGTACGATTGATAAAGATTTGTTTATGTTGGCTATAAACTTCCAACCGCAGGGCACAGGTCTTCTTTCAGAGTATGGGCTTAATAACCATTGCGTGCCTATCGCGGATTTGCAATTTCAGATAGAGATTTGCAAGAGCAGAGGTATTTGAACACCTCGAACAGTTACTCCTCCTATTAGTGACAACATTTATAACGAAAATAATAACTTATTCCAGCGGAAAATCATTAAGTGTCGAACTGAGTTTTGCTCGTGTCGACCAAATGACCAGAGTTAAACAAAAAACGAGTGATCACATCGGTCAGTCTACTGGTCAGCAGTCAACAGCAACCAGTCAGCCAACATCTGGCAAACATACCAAACGTTGAATCCGCCGGCCGAGAATTCACTTATTACTCGTATATTAAAATTTAGAGCATACTATTATGTTGGAAAGTTTAAGATATGTTCAGATGAAATCACATCGAGACACTCTACTCAATTGCATTCCGTGCGACTTTGCAACTAAAATGTAAAGGTTTGTCTATTGCCGACTGGAATTACTTAAGTAGGATTTCTTGTCAGACCGTGCAACCCTAAAAATGTAATTAAATCGACTCGACATTATCGTAGTGATTTATCAGCATTCATTCGTTTGTGTTGTGTTGTCAGTTCTACGTTGATTCACACAACAATTATTTTAGAAGATCCACCCCGTACAAAGCTCACAAGTCAATCAAAAAATATTATTTTTTATTTCAATATTATTAAAAAACTTTACTATTAATCTAAGTTATTTTTAGTAATAAGGTCGCCAATTGTATTGTACTATGTTCTTGTTTAAGTATATTTAATTCCTGGTGTACGTGCGATAAAGAATGTTCTATATATGCAATAAAGAATATTCTATTCTAGAATATAGTACCTACGTATAATTATATAATTTGGGTATGATGTATTATATAGTAAAGTTATAAGGCGAATATAAAAGTACGCAAATCACAATATGATAATGGTGTTGATGATGTAATGATACTCTGTGATGGACGAATGTGACTGGAAACTTAGGAAATTAAATAAAAACACTTTAGAATCTTTCAGTTGTCATAACAGTGGTACCATCCTTGAGTTTAATTTCATCCATATTTCACGAAACCCCTAGTCCACCTGTACTCAATAAGTTAAACTTTTGTAGTTGATTATGTGTGAGTTAAGTGTGTAGAGTGCTCGATCGATATGTTACCCGCCTAATTAAGTCCATTGCACCAATGTTTGGAATTAATTAGCGCATTGTTTAATTGGCATCTCTTGTTATCTGTTTGTTTGTATTGGGTACTTATTCATTAGCCGTGTTTGCAGAGCTTGGCTAAAGTAAATCCCATATCCTATAAGGACTGCACGACCATAATTGACTGACTAATTACCTGACTTATTATTTTGTATGAGAAATATATCGTGTGTACCACATACAAAATGTTTTATAGTATTACCTGTTTATCGTGTGTACCTCATACAACATATTTTATAGGATTACCTACCTGTTTTATGGGATTGCTGCTCTGACAAAAAAATGTACCCAATTGAATATGGGGAAAAAAATACGCTTTTAGTGAAATGACATGAAATGAAATCAATTTTATTTCAACGTATGGAATTTATATTCCGTTTGCTGAATGTCAATGTACAATGTAAAATGTAAACCGCTGCCTTCGGGCCATAGTGTAGTGAAGAAAAAGGCAGCGTAAAAAAAATGATAAGAAGAGCAACTGTAAAAAAGATGCGATTGTTCGGAATAGTCCATTTAAGCCCATGCAGCAGCCAAGTTCGTCTAATTCGCTGTAAATGGTACCGAAGCTAAATGATTGATTGTCAATTTCAATCAGGGTTCCGTAACTGACACTTTGCTTATTAGGCAGGCCGGGGTATCATGCGCAGGCCCGCGTCGGTCGGTGCAACGACGGACAGTGGTCCTGCAGTGTGTAGCAATTAGGGTTGGCACAACAATCGGCGAGATCGATACTTTTATATGTATACTGAAATTTGTAAAAAAATATTGCGTCGAATATTTAGACTCCTTTGCTTTCTAGAATCTGTAAGGCGTCCATGGGAAATATCGCCCACACGTTACTTGTGGTTTCATCAAAAAGTACTTATGGTATATTACAAAACGTTAGCCTTTGGATCTTCGTAATGATATGATTTTTACATACAACGTGCAGTGGGACCTTTACTCACACTAGATAGGCGAAGGGACCGCTTGGACGCTGCAGTGCCTGGGTAATTTTTTTTTCATAGAGAAGGTTTGCCCGGCATCTACGCTTATATCATTCCGAGAGCTTATTCGGCCTAGCCCACAGGAAAGACGAGTCTATACGTGTGGAGCCATTCAAGGCGCGGATTTCCACATGGTGGTTTCCTTCATCATTAGGGTGCCACATTGCTACTAACAATTTGCATATGTACGTAACTTTGAAAATTAACAAAGTCATAGGTACATGCCCGAACTGGAAATCTAAACTGGATCCAATGTTCTACCACCGCCCACCGGTACATTAACTATGAAAGTATAGATAAAGATATAACATTTACATAGAGGCACATCATTGCCTCTGGCCCCACACTAGGATACCCTGTGTCGTGAGAACCAGAAACAACGACATCAAAAACATGTAAACATCCAAGACCTGGAGTTTTTTTTGTCCCCAGCCGGGGTTCGAACCCGGGGACCTCTTGCATGGGAGGCAGATGCGGTACCGCTACCCCATAGAGGTCGTTTTTTGTGTGTTGCCTTTATCTTATCTTAATAAGTACTTGTTAGGACGGATGGCTAGATGACAATGAACAAAAAGATAAAAAGGACTGACAGCAGTGAGACTCAGTGGAAAATCAGCTTGGCCAATCATAATCGTGAGCTCTCAATATAGTTTTTGCAACACCAGCATGGTAACCCTATGTCCAGGACGCGTGTGGCTTGATTACACCTGTCCGTCACAATTAATAGAATATTGTGTATGATTTAAATTGAATTCGGCCGCCATTGTCGAATTAGGACGCCCGCGTTGTGTGCGCTATTGCTTTTGAATAATTAGTAGCCAATTAGTGTATTGTGATTCGGGAATAGAATTTAGTGATAAGCAAGCCTGCGTACACAATGTGGATACTAACGAGGGTTTGATACCGTGACGCCAACTGTCGCACTTTGTTTCTTTTACTACACTCCAGTAGGATCACTAGCACAATGAAAACTTTTGCAAATGTACTTACACTGGGACACTGGCCTTAACACTCAACCTTAGCCTTAATATTGGCCTTGGTGTGTGTATAAATGGTTAATGTTTTTTTTGTAAATTGTTCATCGTGTTTTCTATATGCTTTTGCTATTGTATAGTCCGATTAATGTTGGTTTTACTGTGTGTGTGATAATGCAAATAAATGATTCATCTATGTATCTATCTATCTATTCATACATTAGATCGCACCGTGCCTACTTTAAATGAAAATGAAAAAACATTTGTTTATAAAGTGTTTTCCGTTTTATGCCTTTGACTCTACAATAGACAGCCATCTACGCAATCAAAGTATTGTAAAGAGTAAAAATAAGTAAGTATCGTGCTACAAAACAAACCTTCATACAAATACTTCATGCTACTATTTGACTTTATCCTATTTTAGGCACAGTGCGATCTCATATGTGAAGCTTATTATTGTAATAGTTAATTGGCTGTGAATTGAACAATGATAAAATTAACAAAGTGCTATAGTGGTTATCTATCATACTATCAAATTCTAACGTGTGATCCCAAACGGCTTCGTTTCTACTTACGACTTTTGCTTATTTTTAAGCGAGTCAATGCATATCGCCATTGATTAAATTAAATTAGATTAAAACTTTTTATTTCTTTCCACAATAAATCTAAGCAGGAATAGATTTTCTTTATGGAGTTTTCTTTATGTAATACAGTTCATGTAATACAAAATGTTACAGCTAATAACTGATATAATATAAAATATAACTGAGTATTTATGAAGGTATGTATAGTTGTAATGGCTGTAAATAGCTACAATTTATAACGGCGACTTTTTAAAGTAGAATGTAAACAGCCATTGATTTTCTTTGTGAGGAATTGGATGGAGGTAGCAAGTTTACCTACTGTCCCTTCACATTTTCCGGTCGATTTACATTGAATTTATCCTTAACGAATCAATGTTTGCTTCGAGCATTAAAAACTACAGCTGGACTCGGGAACCCCCAAATTAATACAGTATACATTACGCAGCTCTAATACTATCTACGTAAGTTTGAAAATTGAATAAAAGTGTAGAAATGATCAAGTAGAGATGGACTAGACCTAATTGTTTGGACAGCTGCTGTGTGTTTGTCTGTTTGCCTGTGTGTTCTTGTTTATTGTTTCTGCGGATGACATGTGCCACGGTATACAAACGATATTCCATTTTGTTTGACCTTTACTTTTGTAATTGATCGTTTTATTGTTTGTTTCAGGTAAGCTTTCCCAGGAACATCGAAAAGACAATTATAACAAAAGAAGAAATGTGGTGAGACAATCCTTTACGTTACCCTATAGCTGCTTCACAAGAAAATACGTTTTTTCATATGAATAAAAGACTTAATTACGTTAACATTTTATTTAAATTTAGAACTAAGAACGACCGCCGCTAACAGATAAACCGAACAGGTTGCCGAGAGCGGCTAGATTACAAGAAACACTTGTTACACGGTATTTCACAAATAATAAAAAAAAAACAAATAAAATTTCATAGAGTGGGGCTGATATGTAATTGTCTTTTTAATCTGTGGATATGTGGACGCGTGTTGTTATTTAAAAGACGGTTTTTGTGACAACTAAAATATATTTTTGATAACCAGTACTACGAGAAAAAGTATCTACTCGTATGTACAAAAAAGGTTTATAAAATTATTCGTCGCCAACACGTGGAGATCTGATCGTACTTAAGCCAAACGTTTAAAAAAATTGCGAGCAGCGTGTTTGAACTCACAATTATGTTTTTTTCTTTGTTACCTATACATACATATTGTATAAAACCCCCGAAACTCATAACTGTCCTTTACGTCACAATCAGGTATAACGGTTGGTAAGTAGCTGGCATCAGTAACCGTGCCGTGTTGTTCGTAAAGGCTGGAAGGCAATATAGAGACACTCGAGTGCGGGTTTCTGTTCTCAAAGTAGTCTGCGTAACTCTAAACGGGTTGGAGAGTAATTTACGTGAAGATCATCCCGGGTAATTAAGCCACTTATCAAGAAACCATCCTCGCCTGGTACGCTTTGAAACCCAATGCCCTTACCTACTCGACTAAGCTCTCAATAATGCCTCGGCGTAGGCAAGCTTGTGGACTTTAGACCTTTCATAAAGGGTTTAAAGTCCTTTGTGGTTTGTAGTGGCTGATTCAACGTAGCTCAAACTTTATCTGAGCATTCACCGAACACGCAACCTAGGAGATCATTGTTCTTTTCTCTAGGCAGTATTTAAATAGTATAAAACTGAAGATATTTATTTAATAAAAACCTTAAATACTCTAAGTGTGTATCGCAAAGACC
Organism: Yponomeuta sedellus; assembly: GCA_934045075.1. Taxonomy (NCBI): domain Eukaryota; kingdom Metazoa; phylum Arthropoda; class Insecta; order Lepidoptera; family Yponomeutidae; genus Yponomeuta; species Yponomeuta sedellus. Next base: position 16,417,696 of record OW203722.1, on the reverse strand, counting down.
AGAATAAACTTACTAAAGTAAATTGTCAACATGTTCGGTAACGCTATGAGCTATAAAAAATACGAGTATATGTTACACTATTTTTATTTTTAATGCACTAACCCGTGCTAAGGAACAAATTTAAAAACCTATTTAGAGGCTAAAAATTTTCACCCATGCCGGGATTCGAACCCGCAACCTCTGGCTATCCGTACCAGCGCTCTACCAATTGAGCCAATGGGCGACTCACGGCATCAGTGAAATTTCGAACCTCTTTACAATATTCTCTGTATTACGTACAGGCAGCGACATCTGACTTAAGCAAATTGCATTACTTACAGCCCCGACCACCTACTTTGCAGTTAGGTTTAACATCGGAACGATATCACTGTACCCACATGATTACACTATTTTTATTTTTAATGCACTAACCCGTGCTAAGGAACAAATTTACGTAATATAGAGAATATTGTAAAGAGGTTCGAAATTTCACTGATGCCGTGAGTCGCCCATTGGCTCAATTGGTAGAGCGCTGGTACGGATAGCCAGAGGTTGCGGGTTCGAATCCCGGCATGGGTGAAATTTTTAGCCTCTAAATAGGTTTTTAAACGAGTATATGTTGCTAGGAAAAACCAGTTTTTACACTTAGTAGGTATATTTAAAATAAAGACTATGCTTCAAGTACCAGTATATTCTGTTATTCATATATATATGAATATTCAACTCAATCATTTTCAATTATGTTTGTTTATTATCTCTCTGCTGGCCGCCGTACACGTGCCGTGTTTTGATATTAATTACATGTTTTTAATATTATTCGTAATGGATTGGTCCATTAGGTTTATTAAATATTTCACCGAAAGTCTGGAAACGGTGATATACAAGTTCAATTTCATTAATAGCGATTGTGGCTTGTGTAAATGTATCACCCTGTGCTGCGCAACTGCCTCTCACAGAATACGATACTGTTGATGTTGTTCGTATTCACAGCAAAGCTTTTTTTTATAGCGACGCGTCGTACTTTTTATTCGCGATACAATTGCAGTACAGATTGCAAATCAATTCTTGATTTCGTCACAAACGCTCTAATTTTAAAAGGTGTCATCGCTATGAATCGCGCTACATGCCAATCGGTCCCTTCACCCTTATGGAATAAAGTTGATATTTGAAACTTTCTGCAAACTTGTAAGCGGTCACACAAGGGTGCCATACTACTTTGTTATAGACATAGGCTTGTAGGGATGAGAATGAGCTATTGTGCAATTCATTTGCGGCTCGAAATATGCGTAATTAAAAAGAAAAAAGACACGCTATTCACGCACGCTCACGGGACATTTTTTCACAGAACACTTGAGTATTTATCGAACGATGAAAAACGGCCCTGATTGACTATTGACCGTGAATGTAGTCTGATTAAGTTTATTCATTCGCTCCATTTTGAATTTCAAAATTACGTGAATACTTCCCTAATGCGTTGATTAATCGATTGTGCGCACAATCGAACTCATTCTGCAACTTACACAATACGCGGGTAATTTTTTTTCGAGAGCTTCATTAGGAGTTCTATGTTTGCCTATTAGAGTTGGATTCAGTGATGTTATTATGGCCTTTGTTCAGACATATTACTTAAATGGTTCACTGGTTTTATGTAATACTAATAATATTTATTTATTTATCTTTTTACATGAATATTGTAACATAACAGTAAAATTACACAAAAGCGTTACAATATTATATCAGAGCACTACCTGATGTAGTACTTACGAAAGAATAAGCTCAAATTTTTTTCATTACTCACTTTATGCTCAGAGCTGAGATAAGAATATTTTATAATGTCATTGGAACCTTACATGTGTTATGACAACTCTCAGTTGATTATTCTTCAGTTAATATTATGCTAATCTAAGCTCACAATTAGTAGACCGCGTTATTTGCGTACGACCGCTTCGATTAAGCGTGACACATAATACGCCCAATTAATCGGCAATAGGGACTGACGTGCGCACGGTACTTAACTAATTAATGTCACAGAACCGAGCCAATGACTTTCATCACAGAAGATGGCCTGAGAAAGAAAGATACCGTACGAAAGATACTCAAACAGGGGTCTTCTCAATTTAAACAGGTCTGATTTTTTTACGAAAGTTACAATTAAGGTTTAGTATCTTTTTCGTGCGACACGCATAAAAAAACTGTTTGCTTATATTTTGTTTGAAAACTGCTCATAAAAAAGGCGTATTTTATTTTATCACGTCGTACTTAACAATTCTTGTTTTTGTTTAGTTTTTTTCTGCGAATAAACATTTCGTGACTTGACAAATTTGGTTTTTAGGTTCAGATCACATATTCTTTTATTCATTATAACCATTAAATAACGCTTAACTCATAATACGCTCACCAAATTGTTAAACGTTAAATGACTCTAATAGTCTAACTGTCAAATATCATATTCGTTGCTATCGCAAACGTCAGGATTCCGACAAGATTTGGTGCTTATAATTATGCCCCAGAGCACAAGCGACTCACCGCTATAACAATTTTTAAGTGCGGGGAATCACGTCAAAATGGAGATAGCCATCGCCATCGCTGCCTCCTGGAGATAGACACCAAAGTTTGAACAAAACTCGAAGCAAGAGTACTAATTGCACCGTTTGATCATTTGCTATTAGTTCCTATTGCTTGTTATTTGGTATTAGCACGGTGATATCTATTTTATTGATACTATATGTGGTCTACTAATCAATCACAATCCTAAGTAAAAGTGGGGTAACTTGTCACTCCGCGCGATGCTATCTTCTTTAGGTAAATAAATAAATATTCACGGACACATTGCACAGATCTCGTTAGCCCTATACTAAGTACAATTAAATGACTTGTGTTATAGGTGCTAACTCGAAGATAGATTTAATACAAGAAATACGAAAATAAATCCAAGGCCCGAGACAAACTAGAAAAGTTCGTTTCCTAGTTTGACCCGGGCGGGGATCGAACGCGAGACCTTCAGTTTTACAGTCAGCGTGCGAAACCGCTGCGCCACCGAAGCCGTCAAAGCCAATGGTAAGCGAGGTACCGATTCAATTCGCAATCCTATTTGCATCACATTGCAGTCTGATTGCTTAATAGACAAGAAAAGGTGTTATAAATGCCGTGCTAATTTAACCCTAGGCATTAAGTAGCCTGTATGCCCAGTACACACATTAGACGCTATTGGAAACTTAGAAATCTTTTGTTGATATTAAAATTAAGAAGCTATGGCATCAAATATGTTTCGAGTTATCCTTCTTCGTTCCACCTGGGCATTCCGACATTGGCGCCTGTTAACTGTAAGCTGTAACTGGATCTACCCTGAGAATAGACGTAATGGCCCATTTACACAAAGCTATTCGCGAGTAAGCTAGACCAATTTGACAGGAGACTACCCACGACATGACATCCCGTACAGAGTGGTTCGAAGTCCTAATATACGTTCCAGAATCTTTTCTATTCAACCAATCTTTAAACTTGAGGCTAGTGCTTACCGACTTACTGAACTAAACATCCGCATATAAATCAAGCATCATCATAATGTTTCATTAACTCTGTCGAGTTTGTGTGATGGACGGATTAAGTTAATCTGTTGTGGTTTCAGATGGTGATGGATATGCTCGTAATTCAGTTGAGTTTTAACACCATAGGGGCTTTATTAGCGAAGGGCAAGATAAAAAGTACCCGAAACCGGCATGCGTGCATACAACACTAATGAATGTTAGCGAAAGTAATAACGAAAAAGGCTAGTCAGGATCGTCATAAGTGGGAAAATGTGGTCACTGCCTATCCCTCCGGTCTATGGGCATGAACTTATGTTTCAATATAATAATATAATTAAATATATAATGAAACGCTCGTGGCCTAGTTGAACCGAGTGATTGGAATCAATAATTTGAGTTAAGCAACAATAGGCGCGGTCAGGTACGGGATGGGTGAGCGTCCCGTGACTACCGCTAGTGGCATTTTTCCGAGCGCTTCCGTGCTTCGCAAGGCACGTTAAGCCGTTGGTGCCGGCTGTCATATAATGGCAGTCGTTAAGTCATGTCAGAGGCCTTATGGGCGGCTTGATAACTTCTGACAGTAAGGCCCGCCACTGTCTTACAATCCTCCACCAACCCGGACTTGGCCCCCGTGGTGGAGTATGGCCTAACCTTCCTGCGATGCAGGAAGAGACCCGTGCCCCAGCAGTGGGGACATACAAGGGTTGATAACGAATATAATTAATAATGCCTTTATTAAAAAAAAACTTGCACATACAGAACATTGCAGAAGCCTCCTTTTTTTGGCTGTGATCGGAGGCACCGCTCTTTCTACACTATAATCTATTAAATGTGCTTAATAAATAAGTAATGTTACATAATTTAAGTCAATTATAGAATATTTTCAATACTTTACAGTCATAAATATAAGTATTATTTCTTGTTGCTAAAAACCTATGCAAATAAGAAGAAAAATACAAAAATTTTAAGTAAATCTTTAACCTTTTCTGGAAACTACATTGAAATCATAAGCCGTCAAATTGCGACGAAAATTTAGTAATTCAACTCGTTGGCGACAAACAAATGACAACGGGCAGGGCGACTATGTGTAATATTATGACGAGTTTAAATACGACACAAAAACGCCAGTAAGTCACCTCGGTGCCCGAAAATGGAGGGTTGAAAGGAGCAATTTAGCAGCAATTTTAATAATAAGTCCCCGGTATTTCTATTATACCTGCGGGCCGATCAGATGGGCCGGTGCGCCGAGTTTAATAACTCACGATTAGCCTATTGGATTCGCTATGAATGTTTGCTATTTTTTTGCTCGCTTCCTCTGCAGACTATTGTTTTTCTCTATTGCATCTTGTTGATTGCAAACGGATGATAGGGAAGTGTGTGTGCGCTTAATAAGGGTGTTATAGTTACGCAGTTGCAGCCGATACATTTTCACGATGTTATTGATTAAAATACAATTTCTTAAAACGCTCCAAATACCCGTACTAAGATAGTGTGTGCTGGAGATTTTACAAGAAAAAGATGTAACCACAAATTAAATAAAACTCGAGAACAGTGTTTTATGTAATAGCATCGTCTTTTTATAAATAAGGCCAAAATCAGTTTTACAGCCTTACGTGACAAATGTACGTGCATAGAGATGTAGCGTAAAACGGGGTTTTCGAAATTTCGTTATGAATGGAAACAAAAAGCAACAAATATTTTTTTTACACCGATCTCCTACGGAACTTAGCTATAAAACGTCTTTTGACAGATAACAAAATCTGCGTCTTGATTATGTAACTTTTCACGTGTACAGATGAAAAAAGATTTCGCTATAAACGTCACGTTAATTTATTAACTAGCATTACTACTTTTTCATACTTTCGGTTGTCTTAGGTAGGGGGGAGAAGCTTCAGAAATTCACTGAAATTGTCTTACGTAATACGTGAACGAACAGCATCATTAAGTAAAAGTAATAGATTTACTCTAAGTAAGTGCAAACATAAACCTTCTGTGAAATTTCGCACTAATTTAATAATTATGCACGGTGCGAGTGCACGCTCTCAGTGGTATCAAAAAACACAAAAGGAGTCGATAAAATACAGGTAAAAGCAAAATATGAACGAGGCATTATTATATGAAACAGTTAAATAGGTGATGCTCATAAGAATTTTTAATTAAATATGATAACGCGTAATATGCAGTGCACATTGGAACAACCCTTCATGGTTGGGGTGATTTTTAATTATTAAATTTTCTACGCCAGCGGCGCTCAATATTACTTTGATATGGGGAGCGATTGCCAATGCTTTTTTCATATAGAGTTGTAGGTACAAACACACTGTGTTTCTGAGCTTATTTTTTATGACATTGTATCTGAGTTAAAATGCAGAGATTCTCCGATGCTATAGTAAAACAAATACAATGTAATGACGGCAAAATTGAAAAATATGATTCTTTGCTACTATTATTATTAAAATTCTTTATTCCATAAACTTTTGCATATAAGCGAGCTTAATGCTACTCACAATTATCTACCAGCTAACCTAAGTTTTGGAGAGAAGATTAGCAGGTAGTGCAATATACAATATTAAATTTACTCATTACTTATTTAGATCTAGATTCTTATATGAACTTTAGCATGATGGGGGAATATTATATAACTACTTATTTAATTTGTACACACTTACTCAATGACTCGTTGGTCTAGCGGTTAACACGCTTGATGCCAAAACAGAGGTCGTGGGCTCGACTCCGACTTGATGCCACCGTACTTGATTTGCAAAAATGTCCTCAGCCTTTTCCATGTTCTGGTTACCAAAGCTCGGGTTATCCTAGTTTTAGACAAGGATATTAGTGATTGTGTTGTGTCGAAGTCTTTTTTTATGAAGCCTATACACGTACCACTGCAGGGCACAGGCCTACTCCCAGACAGAGAGTACGGGCTTAATTACCACGCGTGCCCATCGCGGGCTGGATATTTCAAGCGCCTCAGCGCTTGAAATACTTTAACACCTCGGACACTCAGGTTGTCACACGATGTTTTCCTTCACGGGTTAGCCGTGTGTTATTTATTATCTGATATATAAAAATCTCGTGGCCCAGTGATTGTTATCGAACTCTTCCGAAATGTGTTAACCGATTTTTAAGTCATCTTATTCAGGCCTACCGTCTGAGTAGCGTACCTATTAATATGGCAAAAGTACGTTTGCCGTGTCGGTTAGTTTTTTACTTAATTTTATTGTTACAGTTCAAACGCTGAGCTACGCGATCTGTCGTAAACAAAAGCGCGCTGAACTTCCCCCTAAAGTATGATACGGCTGTAATGCAATATAATATACTGCAATATAAGTCGTACAACATAACTTGAGAAGAACTGCCCGAAACCGAATTAAGATGACAGAGTCGTCGGGAGCCCCGAAATTAGAAATATCATAATCGTGCGGCCTACAGGGCCGGGCTCAGTGCGAAATTTAATTAATGCCCCTCCTACAGCGGTTGCCGCCAAACAGAGAGGTGTAGAAGGTCCTAGCGGTCTACGGTCTTTATTAGTCTACAGGCTTATTTATAAAAAAACACTATTGAATACACTCGAATAATAGTAGTAGACAACTCGAATTACAATAGTTTGTGGTGGAGATTATACGACGTAAAAGCGTAATCTCCAAATCGCTCCTTAGAGTCAGTTTATTTCTAAACTGGCTCTAAGTAGTGCTTTACTGGAATTTTGTTTTGATAAATAAGACCGTCTGTCGACAAAACACGATTCTTTTAAAGACTCTTTATCAACGGTTTATCTCCTCAATTCTGACACGAAACAAGAAGAAGACTTTGAGATTAACAAAAGAAAACTATCGTTATTTTTTTCCAAGGACAGGACTGATAAATTAAATGGTCTGTAGTTAAGATAAAGACCTAACCACAAGTTATTTATACGCTTCTGACGGGTGTCGTAGAGAAATCGTGTTTTTGTAAGTAACACCGATGATTTTTCGCGTTAGTTCTGTAAGCCCCAGTTGCTGCAACGAACAAACGAAATTCCGCTTGTTACTAATAAGACCCGGGGTTCAATAAAAACCTTTAGAAAATACTATTATTTAAAGTTTAAAAATTATATTGGCCGTAGTGGATAAAGCTCTAAATGTAAAATTGTCAATTCCCTATGGTTACATTACGGCCCTCTACGATAAATAACACAGAGTCCTAGTAACTATTATCTAATCTGTGACAGAGTACCACAATCCTACTACGTAGTTAGTTAGACATGAGAACTTTGCACTTAGCCTTATAGTTGGATCATTTTATGTAGTAACGTTATATTTCAAGAAAAAAATAAAGTATAGAGTTTATATTTTGCATTTTGAAAGAGCATTTCAAGCACATAAACAATATTGTTATCTCCGCAATAAATGTGTTATAATTTACATTGGTTACAGAAAACATAATTTCTGTAACAACCTGACCTTCTGTACCTAAGTATCTTCCCATTTGCTTTCGAAGATATTTATATTAGTACAATAACAATACTGCGTGGCTTTGCCCTCGTCTCATCGCGGTAATATGCCAGGCACAATGTTTGAGCAGATTCAGGTTTTAATCTCAGTCCAATTTAATGTTTTTCTTAAGTAAGTCGTTGTTTTCTTCTGGTAAAGACATAGCTTTATAAAGTATGGTAGGCCGTTTTCATATTTAGAGGTAATTAATTAAGGTATTATTAATCATATATTTGTGACAAATATAAAAACGATATTCCACTGAAATATTTGTCAAATGCAATCAAAATAGACATTATAACTTATATTTCACATTTCATTGTAACACTAATCATGTTTAAAATTCTGTTCCATAACAATGGGGAACTTGCGTCTAACTTAGACTGAAGTGGCATTGGTTTTTTACGATAGAAAATTTAGAAAAAGTCAAGTTTTTTTGAAATGAAACCATAAAAAGTTACTTTCGGACGGGCCATAATTTGGAAAGCATTCAAACATAGTACATAGTCGTTAATAAGATTAACATCGTTTATATATCTTTTAACATGGCAAAGTCCTTTACTGCTCTGGCCTACCAGGTAGTTTGTGGACTTCCCCGCCACCGGATCAGCTTTTGCTAGGCGATTTCATTCCCACGCCGCTTCAAGTCTACGCGCGCACACTTATCAAAATTGCGATGCGTCAATGTATAAAAAAAACACGTCACGTGACCTAAATGTGTATCTGTCATTATACTATAATGCACTAACAGAATCGAGGCCCAGTGCTGCAACTAGCGAAGTGAAATACTAGCGGAATGTTTTAATTTCCCTGCGAATGACGGGTCACGTGCCCCCTCCGCCCGCGCCTCGAGCCGCGCCCCCCGCGCCCTTGCGAACTGTCATCGTCACTGCTATCCACAATTAGCCTGCTCATCAGATTAAACAAGAGTGCGCGGAGCTTTTTTATTCATTTTTTTGCTTCATACTGGCTTACATTGTCGCCTGCCAGCGTGCGCTCACGTCAGTTTCAATGCAATGACTCGATTAGAATGAAATAAATGCTAATTTAATAATGACTGATAGAGTCATGGAACCATTGGTTTGTCGAGTTGAGTTATTCGTTTTAAAGATAGATAGAGAACACCTTATTGTATATAAAAATATAAATTACACAGATATTTCTTAACCTTAGAGTACAGACGGCAGCCTTATCACTAAAAGTGATCTCTTCCCGACAACCTTTATGTTATCCTTTATGTTATATGTATTATTTAACGTATTTAACTTAGTTGATTTATCCAACTAAGTTTGTATTAAATAGAAAAGGAACATCTGTAGAATAGGTAGAATTATTTTGAGAAAATATCAAACAATATCTTGACTCTGTAGACTTATTATTAAACACAACTTAGCAATATTAAAGTTATGATTTTTACTCTACACATAATATACTTTTTGTACACACCAGAAAACAATTACAGAGACAACAAGTACAAAAAAGGTACAATTGGCGGCCACATTGCTGATAGCAATTTCTTTCAAGCAACCCTTACATAGTCCCACGAAGTGTAGAAAAGGAATTATTTCGCGGCGCAGAAATAATTACAGGAAATACATCATGCTGTTACTTGACGTCTCGCAATAGAATCGGGAGCGATTGCTTGCGGAGCCGCACGAGCGGAAAATTAAATTTGATTGTTGCAAGTGCTACTGATTTGTTCGCAGTAGCAGCCCAAATGCCACAGAAGTACACAATGGCCTATTAAGGGATACAGCCGAGATAGACAGCCGACTGTATCAGAGGTGTTACGAAATTTATGACAAAATATAAGTTTATGGAAGTGTCTAGATAACTACCAGTAGTCGTTCAACCTAGATAATTATTTTCTAACCAAGATAAGCTAGACGCTCGTCTTGTGGTTGTCTTGGTTAGAACAGTTGCGACCAATTTTCTGAGATAAATGGCATTCATTTAATAATATGAATATTTTACATTACTCCCAAAAAAAATGAAAAAATGCCTCATTTTTTCCATGTAAAAAACATGTTTATTAAGTATAGCTAGTAGCTAGTAATATTTTCAAATAAAATTATAAAAAAGGTGCATTGTCGTCCTTTCATTGCATTTATTTCCCATTCCGCGCGCATTTTAATGCGACGGATTATGCATTGTTACTGAAACTAATCTAATAATTCTTGATTGACTTGTGCGCCTACTACTATTGTTCACGGGCGAACATTATTAGTTTAGATATCCACTGCGTTGGTAGGACTTCTATGCTCTATTTACATAACGTCCCTCGCGTAAACTCACTTTATCATGGCAAGTGCCAAATCTTGATTAATTACCACGTATAGGCATAGCGTATTGGCGATTCCAAGCTAAGGTGTATGAATACCTTAGACACACGCGCTACAAATTATACATTATCTCTTCGTGTCACAAAATGGATTGCAATATAAGCTCGGATGAGTTTAAATTAAACTTTCGTTGAAATAGTTAATTATATTAATAACTTCCACACGACACAATTATTTATCCTGGTCCCAAACTAGGAAAATAAGTTATTGTAACTATATAGTTACACTAATTATTACTTTTAGTAATAAGGCCGCCAATTGTAATGTATGTATGTATGTATGTATGTATGTATGTATGTATGTATGTATGTATGTATGTATGTATGTATGTATGTATGTATGTATGTATGTATGTATGTATGTATGTATGTATGTATGTATGTATGTATGTATGTATGTATGTATGTATGTATGTATGTATGTATGTATGTATGTATGTATGTATGTATGTATGTATGTATGTATGTATGTATGTATGTATGTATGTATGTATGTATGTATGTATGTATGTATGTATGTATGTATGTATGTATGTATGTATGTATGTATGTATGTATGTATGTATGTATGTATGTATGTATGTACGTATGTATGTATGTACGGCCTCGGTGGCGCAGCGGTTTGGCACGCTGACTGTGCTACCGAAGGTCTCGTGTTCGATCCCCGGCCGGGTCAAACTAGGAAACGAACTTTTCTAGTTTGTCTTGGGTCTTTGGTGTTATCTATGTATTTATTGTATTAAATATATCGTCGAGTTAGCACCTATAACACAAGTCATTTAGTTGTAGGTACTTAGGCTGACATTCAGAGACAAAACCTAAGCAAAGACTGGTCTTAGAAATGTCAAAATCACGTACTTAATATTAATATTTTGACATTTCTGAGACCGATCTTAGCTTAGTTTTCGTCTCTGAATGTCAGCCTTAGTATAGGGCTAACGAGATCTGTGTAATATGTCCATGAATATTATTATTATTATTATTATTATGTATGTAAGGGTGTATGTATGTATGTATGTATGTATGTATGTATGTATGTATGTATGTATGTATGTCTGTATGTATGTATGTATGTATGTATGTATGTATGTATGTATGTATGTATGTATGTATGTATGTATGTATGTATGTATGTATGTATGTATGTATGTTTGTTTGTTATATATCTCTGAAAAGTGTCGAAAGTAACAGTAAGCGTAATGTAAAGCCGCTGTCTCCATTGTGGGACCTCTATTGGACGAATTCATTTTAGAATACAATAGCAGAGTTGCGATACTAGCCAATTAAAATTAATTAGCAACAGAGTAGTCGGGAACGAGCCAAAACAAATCAAAGGAAGGTAAACATGGAGCACACAATACGTACAAGCACACGGGTTGTTTTGGCATCTACCGGGAATAGGATTCTGTCCATTAACGAGCTACGAGTACCTTCTACATTTCCTACCATTTTCAGGGTTCCGCACCTCAAAAGGAAAAACGGATCCCTTGTAGGATCATTTCGTTGTCCGTTCGTCTGTCCGTCTGTCAAGACCCTGTGTCTCGGTCACGTGTGAAAGCAACGAGTTGGAATTAAAACCGTATCTACAGCTTCTTGAAGTTGTAAAAAAACTCCTAAGAAAGTTACTGCTGTGTGGTGTCGGCCTAGAGAATAGCACCAACCCAAATTCTTCCCGCGGGTGTCGTAAAAGGCGACTGGGCAGCAGCGCCCCTTGCAGTACAATTCCACCAAACTGCGATCCCAACCCGCATGCCCAGCGTGGGGATTATGGGCACTACCCCTCAATGATGGCACAACCTTGCGCTATGGCGCTCATTAGGGGAGGGCTATGTCCAGCAGCAGACTATAGCCTGAAGAAGAAGAAGAAGAAAGTTACGCAAAAGAAACTTACGGCCGTTTATGGCGCAAAAAACGTGTATTTCGACACTCACGGGAATCAAAATTCATAGGGTACTTGGTACTTCCCGTAGACCAAGAACTATGAAATATGGCGTAATTGCCTTGTGCCTGCCTATAAATATAGGAATATATCTGAAAAAGACATTTTTTTCTTAAATTTACTGGCACTAACCCTTCCACTGTCCGCATCATCGTGGTTTAGCTGGGAGAAAATACTGTCTAGTATTAAGCTCGCATTTTTAAAAATTTGTTTTTAGTGCAATAAAGAATTTTCATTCATTCATTCATTAAATAATAATAAAAATGGTCTGTCTGGAAAAGCTCGGAAAAAACTGCGAGACTTGATTCCTATGCGATCGATTAGCTCACCTCTAAGCAAAACTGCACGAGGGTTTCAAATAGTTCATGTCACTTTCCTCTTTCAAAGAATTATGCAATTGAAAATAGGGGTATAAAAACCTATTTAGAGGCTAAAAATTTCACCCATGCCGGGATTCGAACCCGCAACCTCTGGCTATCCGTGCCAGCGCTCTACCAATTGAGCCAATGGGCGACTCACCGGCATCAGTGAAATTTCGAACCTCTTTACACTATTCTCTGTATTACCTACGTACAGGCAGCGACATCTGGCTTAAGCAAATTGCATCACTTACAGCCCCGACTACCTACTTTGCAGTTAGGTTTTACATCGGAACGATATCACTGTACTCACATGATTATACTATTTTTATTTTTTATGCACTAACCCGTGCTAAGGACAAATTTAGCACGTCCTTAGCACGGGTTAGTGCATAAAAAATAAAAATAGTATAAAATAGGGGTAGTTTTCAATAGTACATTTTTAACAGGGGTATTCGGTATAAAATAAGCCGCTATCGTTCAATCCTTCCCTCATTAGGTTTCCCAATTTGAACTATTTTCATGGGTTTAGTTACATACAGGAAAATTGGTCCGGAGTATACGTAAAGGTTGTCTAGAGGAGAGCGTTCTAAATAACATTACGTAGGTAGTTATGAGAAATCATATTTGGAATTCTCTTTTTCTGGCTGTGCAATAAGGTGTTCTCTATCTATCTATCTAGGTATTGTATTGTTCTAATTAAAGGTACGCTGACTAACGACATCCGCTCTTGTTTCTCGACTTGGTTCTCAGAAGTGCATTCATTAACTAACTGCGGAATCTATTCTGAACATTGACAATTAGTAATTATACAAAGATAGATCCAATAAGTATTAGTACATTTTATGTTAGTTCAGATAAGCAGTATGACGTAGAGGCTTAGGTGTTTGTAGTATATATAGAATTTCTTAATGTTATGAATAGTTACATATTAAAAGGGTCCAATCGCGATTATGTATTAGGTAAAAGTAATTACCTTAATTTCCGACGTTTCATTACCTAATAAATAATCGCTATTAGACCTGTTTAATATATAACTATGTATGAGCATCGCGAGTCATTAAGGAATACTATAATTTCATGTTTGTAACGTCCTTGCGTGGTTATCGTAGTAGAGGTACACAAATCTGGAACCAGGATAAGTGGCTGTGTTGTGTGGAATTTATTATTACATTCCTTTTTTTAATGCACTAACCCGTGCTAAGGACAATTTAAAAAAAACTATTTTAGAGGCTAAAAATTCCACCCATGCCGGGATTCGAACCCGCGACCTCTGGCTATCCGTGCCAGCGCTCTTTCTAACTGAGCTAATGGGTAGACTCACCGGCATCAGTGAAATTTTGAACCTCTACAATATTCTCTGTATTACGTACAGGCAGCGACATCTGGCTGAAGTAATTTGCATCACTTGCAGCCCCGAGTACCTACTTTGCAGTTAGGTTTTACATCGGATTTTTAGCCTCTAAAATTGGTTTTTAAAATTTATTATTGTTATTAACAGTACATGTATGAATTTATCGACAATTGTAAATAGTGTTCCTATTTTCGCGTTTCACTAACTACAAAACTACTTGATTCGTCAGGAGTTGAGCAATTCAACTTTTTGTACTATACGGTAACGTTTCTGACGCTGATTCCGCCTGTTCGTTTGTATGTAAGCGCCTAATTGGCAGGTTCTGACTTTGAACGACGAGTATAGTGTCCTCTGCGTATCATTAAAGAAAGTCAAGAGGGTCCACTTCAGTCGAGTGTAGTTGTACCTACTCGTACAACGGGTCGGTTACTAAAATTACAGATATCTATTTAGTCCCATCTAATTAGTATATGCCCTGATGCCTCTTTCATAGAACTACATACGATTCATAGTTTACTATGACAATTTGATGTACAATTTGAAGTCAATTAACCTACAGATAAAAAAAATGATTTTGATACACAATGTACCTCGGATAGTGGATAGACTGATATAGCCTGAAGAAGCAGAATAATGTACCTCGAATAGTCATGATGAACTACGAATTGCAGTTTTATGAAACTCGGTCCCGATGTCCCTGATGCGAGCCTACAGGATGCTTATTGCTACGTATGCTTTTTTTGTTTTATAGGCGCAGGCCTTTATGAGCCGCCCGATGATTTCTTATGGGAAATTGTGTCACTTTCTTATTGAAAACATTTGACCATGAGTGTCATATAGTCTCTCAAGTCCAGTGCCGACTTGCTCATAGACCAATAAACTGTTATGGCCAATTTGGTTAAGGAAAACGTCCGTGAAAGGCCAGAATCAGAGGAAACGTAGTTAGTATTTAGACCTGAAATCCTGCATTTAGCCATAGTTTGGCCCATTGTACGTACCTAGCGCTGAGGTATGTTAACACTTCAGACACTAGGGTTTTCTTACGAGGTGTTCCTTCACTGTTAGCGAGTGGTATTACAATTTGTACAAATGTACATAACTTAAAAAACAAAGTCATTGGCATATGCCAGGATTCGAACCGACGTCCTCCGGTAGAGGCCTTCATTCTACCGCTCCGCTACCACCGCGGAGTCAGTGTATTTAAGGACATTATTAATGTAGTAACATCAGAAAATGGTTCTATATGGCTTTGGCGTTGAACGTTGTTCTATGAATACAGCATCACGCGAACGGGCTTCTGTCTCTGAGTCTCGCTATGTAGTCTCAGTGTCCCCAGCAAATTGGGAGTGTTATAATGACTGCTATTTTCGTAGGCCATTCATCACGATTCCGGGAGGCGACGCTGTTAATCATAACTAGCATGATCGCCGAAATAACTTGCGGCCACATAGTGTACGGTGCCGCAGTGATTAATGGCTAATTGCAAGCAAAAAAACTGATTAGGTTGTTAATAGGGTCTTCGGATTATGACTTAGGGCCGGTTTCTGAATCGAGAATTTCGCTAAGTAAATACGTTCACTAAGTAAACATTCTGTCACGCTCTTGTCTGAGAAATTCCGAGTGACAGCACTACTCAGACAGAATTCTCAATTTAGAAACTAGCCCTCAGGTTCTTAGTGAAACGGAGTGGGTAGGTAGTTGTCCTGTGAGATGATACTTTAACAAGTAAAGACTTAATATCGTGATAAAAAACATTTGACAGTTAATTTATTATTATTATTATTTGTAATTCAGGCAGGCAGTTATAGAACTGGTGAAGCCTGTATCCAGATGTACATTTTACATTACATTGAATTTGTCCTAAAAACCGGCCAAATTCGAGTCAGATTCGCGCACCAAGGGTTCCGGACATATTTGTAGGTAGATGCGTATACGTAGGTAGGTACTTTATATTATAAATAGGTTAGGAATCGAATATCGCAGTTTTTTGTGAGCCTTTCCCGAACTTCAAAGAATAATATTTTTCATGATTTAATTAGGTAAAATTGTATAGCTTAACGATTTTTCCTGTATTTGTATTTTTGAGTAAAGAAAAGTAAAAAACTTTATTGCGACCAACAACAGAAGAAGTTTGATACAAGGAAAAAAATAATTCATAATTAAATTACTTCATCAAATGAATTCATAGTTATCGATAAAAAGAGTGCTCAGCATGTGCCGCCAGAGACCAAACAATGCCTGTAGACGGCGCTGTTTTTCAGCACTCACCCACTCACTCTATCTATTTATCTATCTATCAAAGTATCCTATGCATTTTGATTCTCTTGAGTGTCAAAATATAGGTTTTTTTTGCGGCATAAATGGCCGTAACTTTTTTTGCACCACTTAGAAAACACATATGTAGACCTGAGGATATGATTTAAATTTCAACCTGATACCTACACGCGTTTCCGAGACAAAAGGTCTTGACAGACGGACGGACGGACTACAAAAAGATCGTATAGGGTCTCCGTTTTTCCTTTTTAGGTACGGAACCCCAAATAATAATAAATTTCTGTACCTTAATTACAGTTCAACAGGAAATTGGCCTTAACGTGCTTGCACTTTATTCCGTTACAATCAATTTGCAACATATTTGCAACAAATATGTAAAGCTTGAGCTGCTGTAGACTGTACTTCAAAACAATGTATGCCACCCATGTGGTTTGAATTTTCTGTGTTAGGCTGTTTTTCTTCTTGACATTTCTGGTTTAATAATAACAGCCGCTAAGCCCCAATATAACATTTCTACAGAGCCATTCCATCAGGTGGTCGCAATAAAGAATAAAAATCTCAGCAATTCAATTAGCGGGAAAGCAAGTACTGGGCGCGGGGAGCAGGCGGGTGCCTTATAAACATAATAATATAAATAATCTGCTGCGATAAATCTGTAGCGCTTTATGGGACAGGAGTGGGTTGTCACTCCATCTAATTAGCGCTAGTGCGAGCTAAGGCTAAACGAGCGGCGGGAGCGCTGCATGCAATCGCTTGTAAGCACTAACGATCTTAGATATATCTAAGGTTAGAGAATACTAAGTGACTATATTAAACACTTGCTCAAAAATCCCAGTCCCGTGTGCCAGAAGAAACGTCACGGGGACGGACTTTTATACGCGGAGGCACAAGAAGGAGGGCTAGGTTTTTCTGTTTTTATGTATGTATGTATGTATGTATGTATGTATGTATGTATGTATGTATGTATGTATGTATGTATGTATGTATGTATGTATGTATGTATGTATGTATGTATGTATGTATGTATGTATGTATGTATGTATGTATGTATGTATGTATGTATGTATGTATGTATGTATGTATGTATGTATGTATGTATGTATGTATGTATGTATGTATGTATGTATGTATGTATGTATGTATGTATGTATGTATGTATGTATGTATGTATGTATGTATGTATGTATGTATGTATGTATGTATGTATGTATGTATGTATGTATGTATGTATGTATGTATGTATGTATGTATGTATGTATGTATCGTCTTAACTGTGAGAGTGACACTGGCAAAAAATATTAAAACTATTTATCTGGCATGGATAGCCAGAGGTCGCGGGTTCGAATCCCGGCATTGGTGGAATTTTTAGCCTCTAAATAGGTTTTTAAAAAATTGTCCTTAGCACGGGTTAGTGCATTAAAAATAAAAATAATATAACTATTTACTTAATATAAAAAAAAATTACGAGGTTGGTGTTTTTGATTTTTCTATTGCCTTTACGTGAATTGTTGTCTTTAACTTACACATCGATCATCTATTTGAAATCAACTCATTACTATTGCAATCAGCAACAATATATAATGTACATTGGTCCCTACCAATGTAAATTATATAAATAAATCACTGCGGCGGGTATTAAGCATGTTTTTTTTATAAGAATAAATAATTGTCGAGGTTTGGAGGGAAGTGTTAGAAATCGTAAAGGAAATCAATAGAAAATAACCTGGCCACTTACAGTACGGTTAATCTCTTCTTACACCTATTTAATTAAAGAAGTCGTAGTAATGGAAGGGGCCAGTCCTTTGTTTTGCTCTAGCCTAACCTAACCATGAACTATTATCGACACACATGTACGGAGAAAACTTAGAAATGCTTTGGTCGAATACCTCTTGCGATGTTTGTTGATATTGCGGACAGCCATGGATTTCGAGGTACTGTAATGATCTACTTATTGACCATAATAATAATTAGCCCTCAAGGACGCGTCCTCGGTGCTCTAGTGTAGTTTAAACTCATTTTATATAACTTGCACATATTTTATACTTAGTAATCATATGCGGAAACTTATTTTTAGCTTATAGTTAGTCATTAAGAACTGTCCATGTTTATGTAAGCTGCAAGTTTCCCAAAAAGAATTAAATAAATATCTTTTTTTACTATCACTTAACGAAACCTTAGCCTAGCTGCATGTCTCAACAGTACTAACAAGGAACATTTAATAAAGATTTATAAATACTTCGTAAAACTAATTGCAGTTGTATAAAGCATGCTCTAGACTAGATTATTAATATAAAGGTTCTTTGTATGAGATGTTGCAGAAAAGCTTATAGAAAATATTCTAAACATCGATGAAACATCTTTTACTTTAAGACTAATTCAAAAATCACAACAAAGTAACTGCTTTGCAATGGGTAGAACCACGACGCCAGTCGCGCATTTTGAATGTCAAAAGTCGTGACTTTCCAGTACATTAATGGTCAAAATTGTGACATTTTGGCGCTACAAAACGCGTGACTAGTGCCATGGTACTACCCATGCATATTACATTGTGATACCTACTTACTTGCTCAAGGAAATGTGTGAAACAGCTGATATGTTTCCGAGATTTCAGGTTTTTATGTAGCCTATAAACATCCTCCTGGCCTTTCTCACTGAGTCCCATTAGAAGATAATTTTTTATTGCAAGTACAATACATGACTGTGATTAATTTGTACGTAAATAACTAAGAAAAAAGACACCCCGAATTGACTTTTACCTACCTAAAAGCCGAAGGATTAAGAACCTACTTTAATTATTACTGAGGTATATTTTTAGGTTTTATCTTATTTCAACGTCGTTTCAAGTCGGGTCGAGATATACGTATTGATAAAGAAAATTTATTGATACGTAAAGTTGTACAGATTGTCCGGATGTATTTCCAAGTGTGTTATGTCGTTGCGTGGTAACTATAGCACAGGGTATCCTACTTTGGGACCAAGATGTGTTTTTTATACGATGTTATCAAATGATCGCCTTCTTACGTAGCCTATTGAGCTCTAGCGCTGCAGCGGCTAACACATCCTTTAATGTTCATTAAAGCACTCTTCATCAGGCTTAGTTAATTACAATGTATATTAGCTTTATTATAATTACTCATTTTAATGTTAGCTGCGCCTAGAATGTATGGTATTGTATGGCTGGTATTCCGCAAATGTCTTTACATGACCGCTGAATTACATCATACATACGAGTAGCTGGCTAATATTGGTTACAATTAAATCAGTTCAACCTGTTTTGACAGTGTAATGTAAAGTAAAGTGAAGTGAAGTGAAATGAAGTGAAGTGAAGTGAAGTGAAGTAAAGTGAGGTGAGGTGAGGTGGGGTGGGGTGGGGTGGGGTGGGGTGGGGTGGGGTGGAGTGGAGTGGAGTGGAGTGGAGTGGAGTGGAGTGGAGCGGAGTGGAGTGGAGTGGAGCGGAGTGGAGCGGAGTGGAGCGGAGTGGAGCGGAGTGGAGCGGAGTGGAGCGCAGTGGAGCGGAGTGGAGCGGAGTGGAGCGGAGTGGAGCGGAGTGGAGCGGAGTGGAGCGGAGTGGAGCGGAGGGGAGGGGAGGGGAGGGGAGCGGAGCGGAGTGGAGAGGAGCGGAGAGGAGCGGAGCGGAGTGGAGTGGAGCGGAGCGGAGTGAAGTACTTCATCACCATAAAGTCAACAAACAGGGAGCGTATAAGAAGCCTTGAGAGCCTTTCAGTTCTACCCATCTGGGATACAGGTGTAAGCTTATGTTGTTTTTATGTACTGGCATCCAATATGCGGTAGCACTATCGGTTTAAGTGCGTGCATTGTGATAATAGTTTTAAGCGCGGGCGATAACTACATTAACTTTGCGGCGGTATTATTTTAGGTGGCAATAATAGCAGTATAGTATTTTAGATGACACATGAGCTAATGCATCCTTGTTTTATTGATGACTGAAAATAATATTAAGGCACATACATACATCACAAAGTTATCAGTAACGGACCCTTTTCTCTATTACTGAAAACTTACTTGAAATGTTTTCTCATAATGTTCAATACTTTATTCTGTACTCTTGCGACTAGTCTTTTTGTTGATAGAGTCCGACCAAAGCCTAGTAAGTTTATCCGGTTACAATTCAGTAATCTGTAGTACTTACGAAAGTTTTAGTTCATGTTGAATACTCTATCTAAATTTTAATCTGTATTTATTTCAGTTGGCAGCATACTCGTAAAACTAAACGTTTTAACAAAAGTAGTCAATTAGTTGGTTTGGGTGTCATCGTCAGAATAGTACACACACCTCGACAAAAGATCTGCCTACAGGTGCTCCGAACTCCATGGCGATATCACTTCTACGCGCCATTACCTCCATAATTTAATTAGTTTGGAGAGATCATTGCATTTGACCCGTCATTTACATCCCTGCAACGACCACTCGCGCCTCTGCTCGCATTGCGGCTAGCTACAATATCCCTACGCGATAAGGAAATGCAGCCTCGAGTTGAGATTGCCAGTACGATATCTCGTCTGATAAGTCTTGGATAGAGATTTGTCATCCGAAATCGTGATTAATTTCGACAATATTGCTATTTTACCTTTTATTAAATATTAGGCGTTTTTTAAACAAAAATGGCCTTTTGCTGAGTTTTTTTACCCACGAGGTTGAAGGTCATAAAAAGCAATGTAACATGGAATGCAATCTCGTTCTTGTCTTTTTTTACCGCGACTGGCGTGACCGTATTTACAAAAATGTTATTATTGTACGTAAAACTATTCGTAATACAATTGCGTGTTGCGTTCACAGAAAGACTTGCGCCGGTCGCATAGCTGAAAAAAATAATAATTTAGGTTTGCTATATTCAGTAACTGTAAATCTATCGAATAAAAAATCTAGGCGATTTTGATGAAGGGAAAAATGCTCCCACGCTGAGTTAGTAGATTTTTATTTTTGTGATAGCGTTAATATACCTGAAAAATTATTTAGAATATTTCGAAAAGTTTTTAATAAACATACCTACTCGTGTCCCTGCCTCGCTTCTACTGAACGAAAGGGGAGAAGGTGCAAATATATGTTTCATATGTATTTTCACCACTCGAGACTTTATAATGTAAATAACAACTTATTTACATTACGAAATCTCGAGAGATCGATTTTGAATCTGCCTCCAAAGCAATCGCATAACCTTATAGACAAATCTTGACTTTCCTTCTAGCTCCTGTTGCATCAGGCGTAAAGTAAACATTTCATAAGCTCATCATAATAGAAGCGATATTTGGCGGACACTCACCGGGCCGCGGCTTTGTCAATTTTAATTAAACCCCGATATAGGTGGACCGAAATGCGGGAATTCTTCATTAATTAGTTCCGGGCTCGAGATTTCTAATTATTTAATTAATGGTCAGAGTTAATAAGCCTCGACGGATAGTCGAAAGCGCAGGGTATTCCTGTAACGCGACGGAATTTATCAAATGTGTACGTGCGTACATACGCGCTTACGTATCTACTTGGTATCAATTTATATGTTTTAAACTCAACGAAAAAAGCCTGTCTTTGTTGCCTGGTATCAGCTAGTCAGCAATAGCTTGAGGTTCATTCTAAAGTAGAGACGACTTTTTAGTACCTACTTTTTGAAAGGTTTATTTGATGTTTGCTTTCGTACTAAACATCACTCAAAAGACAGTGTATTTTTAAATATGTATTTTTTTCTTTGATATTTCGATGTTTGATTTATGTGATTATTCGCCAAAAGTAGGGTTTCACTAGTTGGTGTTATTACTTGCAGCTCTTATTATAAAATTGCATGTCTATATCTTAATGTTTAAGAGCTATTGTACCACTTGAAGTAATAAACTTAATCTAAATTTGAAATTGAATAGCCAATCACACTTCACTTAGTTTGGGGCTTGCTTATTACCATTTTTTATATAAATCAATAACGAAAAAGTAACCTTATAAGAATATACGTACGGTTTTTTCGATGTATGAAACTCAAGATTAATATGGTTCCCTGTCGTAGTGAAAACAAGACATCCCTAAGGCAACAATGGTATGCTTCTTAAGCATCCCACAACGAGAGGTCTAACAAAAACCGTTAAGATCACAGGAAACTACGTACGTATAATACCTTGGCTTCTACGTCAACCCTTTATCAACCCATTCTTAAGGTTATGTCACTCTGTAAGCGAAGCGGATATTTTGATTACCTTTACAAGAAAGCATGGAGTAATTTTAAAAGCCGGCTTGCTCTAGATACTAAATAGATAGATTAATATACGGCACCTAATTTTGTCCAACAAAGTTTTCAATATTTATATAGGGTCGACTGAAACCATTAATTACGAAAGAAACGCAATTATTATTAATAAAACAACTACAACTACTATAATTGAAATAATATCAGATTAAATATTAAATTAAATATCGGTTCGCTTCTCGAATTTTGACAATGACCAGTAGAATATATACTCGTACATACCTATATACAACGGTATAACTATTGTTAGGTTATTTCTATATCAAGCAGCTAATACGTTTTAGAAATAAAAAAAAATAAATTAAAACGTCCATAAAATTGAGTCCGTCTGAATTCAGAGCTGAAAAATTAGGCCACTAGCCTCAACGTTCTGACTCAAAATAAATTACTGTATGAAACCGCTTGGAGCTTCGCTCGCTCGGCTAATGTACCAACTACTTTAAGACCTCAAGCATAGTGGGGGAGGAGACCTGCTGCGGTGGCTTCAAAGGAGCCGCTCGGCAAACACTCGGTAATAAAATGCGCTAATATTTGACTTCCAAGCACCGCTGTAAACCGTAATTCGTCTTCTAAATGAGTCGCGGTTGTAGTTAGAGCTTGAACTATTATAACAATACAAAAGTTTACTTAGAAAGTTAGAAACACGTTCCTGAGTAGTGATTTATTCTAGTTTAATCTAAAGACTATTTTTAGATAAAACTAGAATAAATCACTATTTGACGATAATCTGAAGACTTCTTCTGATAAAACCAGAATTTTTATTTAAGACGGATCGAAAGCAGGTAAACCCGTTACTTTTTTGTTGCAGAGTGATTTTTTTTTATATCCGTCTCATAGAGGTCTATACACAAAATATATTACAATTTGAACTATCAGGACTAATTCCTATGTGAGAGGCTGGAGTCTATACTAGGAAAGATCCTGTGTGACAGATCTCTAGAGTCGTCCTCTACGTAACTAATTAGAGTGCACACTTGCAAAGGTTGATAGTCTTCGACTTCACATCTGTATACATACGATGGAGAAAAAAGCCACCTACTTTACTTAAATGTATTTACATAACGCACCCTCAGAACGAAAGAGGCCTAAGTAAAATAATAGTGAAATTGAGTTACAATCATAGAGTCATAAAAAGGTATGCCGTGGACGGAAGATTTGCTATGCTCTTTTTTTACAATAAGTGCCTTTGTTTTACTATTCATCGGATAGAGCATACCTTTTTATGTCTCTCTATGATTGTTAGGTACTCAATTTTTTGAGAATTTTTTGAGTATTTAAACTATTTTTTGACTTAGGCCTCTTTCGTTCTGAATTAAGTTCTTTGAGTCAACGAAGGGTTCGTGAATGCGGATGGCAAGGGATTCAGAGAGAGCACTTTGGGGGAAAATGCCTATACCGAGCAGTAGGCTGATGATGACGGTGATTAATATAGAATAGAATAGAATTTATATGTTTAAAAAAAATTATACATGTTGTTTCATAAATTAGAATTACTAAACTAGGCGTGAACCTGTACTTCAGCAAACAGCGCCCCCATTCGGATAAAATATACAGATAGATCTAGTTACTTACAAAACAGTTGAAACAAAATATGGTAATATGATATGGATATCGCTGTTTTAACTACAAACGATGATTAGTAAAGATATAGCGTTAAACCTAGAAATAACGTAATGTCCAGTTCAACCAAAGCTTGTCTGGAAGAGATCACTTTTAGTAATAAGGCCGCCGTCTGTACTCTTAGGTTGAGAAATGTGTATAATTTCCTTTTTTATGTACAATAAAGTGTTCTCTATCTATCGATATATCTATAACGTTACATTTTGTTGTTTCTACTACAGATTCGTGCTTTAGCCATTCCGATGGTGGTTGTTGGTGATTCACTGTCCAATTATGCTCTCTAGTCATTTGTTTTCAACCTTAAATGGCCGCAGATATTTCCCAGTAGCTAGTAATTAGTCGCGAGTATTGCATACTGCGATTAGTTAGTAACAAGCACAAAAAAACACGCTCATTATGAACTTGGAATTTCTATTGTTCTTTTGTTAAGAGTTACTAGTACTCAAAAGAACCGTTACGATTGATTGAGAATCCTTGTTGCATTACGCACGCCCTTGTGCATCTAGGTCTGTAAGTAGTGCAATAATAAGTTATTAAAATAAATGAAAAATATAATTATTCATTCCACATCTTCGTTTGCATGAGGCCTTTATTATGTCAAAGATGTTAAGAAATCGATGTTATCATAGCTTTGTAAACACACTTAGTTTTCGCTTTTGTATAAACTACTTCTACTCATGATTATATTGTGCTTTTTTTCTCCATTCAAATTTTTGTTTGAAATTTAGAAACACCTTATCCTGAGTGATCTCTTTAGAGTGTTAGTAACGCGACGAATAACTCAAAAAAATAGTCTTTTGCAATCAGTTTTGAGGAAGTTACCAGCAGCAATAGTAAGAGCAATTAATAGAAACTACAGCTTATAACTTGGGATCAAGTATCAATCAATCAGCCTGTATATACATAGTCCTCCCCCAAGGCACGCCACTTCTTTCTGTTCCCAGCCATCCTCATCCATCCTCTGCCAGCAATCTGCCTCAGATCATCGGTTCAGCGACCCGTGGACCCGTAGCCAGTTCGTGGTCTCCACTCGTGAACCTTTGAACCCCATCGATCATGAGTTCTTTGGAATATGTGACCAGCCCACTGCCTTTTCAACTTGCCGATTCTACAGGCTATGTCAGTCAGTAGTTGTTTGGCGGTTTGTTTCATTTCTGATGTGATCCATCGATAGACTCCGAGCATACCTCGTTCTATAACACAATGAGCAACATTGAATCGGTGGACTAGTCCTACCGTCGGTGTCACGATTCAGCTCCGTAAGTCATAACTGGGTCCAAGTTAGTGCAACTTTAATCATGGAAATTCTTTCATCAGAATCAGCCGTTTGTGGTGACAAAGTTCTTAGGGTCGTAAGTGACCGATAAGTTTTGAAGACGACAATAACTGTCAAAGCAAAGGTTCGGAATAAACCTAGGTATATATTTTTTTAAAAGATAATGATAGCTTTCTAAACGTGACTAAATATAAGGCCACCATTTCAAACGCACCGTCCTGTAAGGGTAACTGGCAGCCAGTAACACTGGCCGCTATCCATGACGTAGCAGATTGGAATTGAAAACGTGCACCACGCCCGTCGTTCACCGATTAAGCGCAATTAACCATCTCGCGGTTAAAATTCGCATCGCTCGCCAACGCTGCTGCACAAAAAATACGCATAACATCATTTTAACTGAGGATTTAACACGTGACCGGGAGGAAATCGGAGTGTCTGAGGTGTTCAAATACCTCCGCGCTTGTAATTGCCAATCCGCGTTGGGCACACGTAACTAAGCAACTAAGTCTATTACAGACACTCTCTCTCTCTCTGAGAGAAGGCCTGTGCTCTACAGTGGGACGTATAAAGACTACATTTAAAGCGTGCATCACCAACTAAATAATAAGTGACTGCGTGTTACTTACCTACCACGAAGCAAAATGAATTGAATTACATTATCTCGAGTTATTTATTAATTCAGATTGGAGGATCATTACTATGACTCAACTATAGTGTAAGATAACGCTATGGCTTATGGGAGTTATTACTTAGTTAAGCTTCTCCAGTGAATGCGCTGGGTTGAGAAGCGGCAGCTACCCTTAAATCAGACTGTATGCAAATCTAACTTGGTCACGGTTATCGACGTGTTCCATATTTCAATAACATGTTGCCGTAACCAGAAGTTTCACCAGAAAACTGACTGATTCGTTCGACTAATTATGATTACCTACGCAAAGGATATTTATGTGAAAACGCAGTGAATTTAAACGTTAATCGCAATAAGTCACAGTGTAGCAAGATGGTGCCAATAATAATAGAAATACCAGAAGAATAACTTAAGTTCTGTTTTAAACTGAGTAATGTCGTCACGCCTATTCTGTGATTTCCAAAATGGAAATGTGTTCTTCAACTATGTTCTCGCGCAGTGTAATCACTCAAATAGAAATCGATTGCTCGGGGAACGAGGACCCTGATTTTGTTAATGCATTATTATAGTACCATGACACATACATAATCGGGTCATGTGACGTGTTTTTTCATACCATTGACGAATAACACGTTTGATGTATGTGCGCACCTAGACTTGATGCAGCAACGAAATTAAATATATACATACATAACCTCATACCGGTATCCCAGAGGGGTAGGCAGAGACCTTGGACTGGACGGGACAAAATTAAATCACCATGATAATGCAATGGTCATTCTACTACAATGCATCCAGGCCCTGGTCTTAAGGCCGCCAATGTGGGAAACGCATAAGGCCATGAGGTTTTTTTACCAGGAGAAGAGGAAGGATGGCCTTCTGGTGCTTCTTGTTGCTGCGTCTTAGTATTAAGGTGCAGCTGACAGGTTTATCTGCGTTCGCTAATTATTATTAACCAATTGGATGCGCGCCGTGTAATTGCGCATTTAAGGTCAGGCGGCGTGAAATTATACGACGAATATTTTTTTGGTATGTTAGTTTATGAATACGTTAAGTTTCATTATGGACCGTTACTGATAGTTGGAGATATTTAAAACCCATTTTACAGACTGCCTAACTTCTTTTAAGTAAATTTAAGATGAGGTGTTTTTAAATTTTGAATAAGTTGGTAATTTACAGCTACATTGGACTTACAAAGAGAACAAGGCTTTTAAGTAAAAAAATCTATTGAATTTATTGCAAGAAAAACGAAAAGTTGGTAATTTTTATTAATTATGCACCTCTAATTGTTTTTAATTAATAAATGTCATTTGGTTTTCTTTATATTTTTGTTTTCTTTATAAACCGTTCCTATGTTGGAGCAACAAAGACCAGGCTCTACATATTTTGTTCCAACACATATCGCATATATTCCAGGAAGAACGCGAGGTTTGTTATTTCGGTGGAACCTATCATTCCATAGTGTTGCTCTGGTAGTGTTTCGCGACCTAATCCACGGACGGACGCGGCGCGGCAAAATGGCGGAAATTGAAAATAAACATTTCATCTGTGCGCCGGGCGCCCGGCACGCACTGCCCAAATTGACAATACAACCAATTTGCCACCAACCACCGACCACCTTTGTATGGGAATTGAAAAATAATATTACGCTTTTTTCCAGCCCTCCCTAAAGTGGGCAATCTCGAAAATAAACTGTGCTTTTTGAACTATTTTATCATTTGATTGATCTATGACACTCTGCCGATGCTCGTTTATTGAACCCGGCTTATTAACTTGGTTCTATTTCCGGTAGGTTATTCAAAGTAGGTATACCACGTGAGTAGCGCGCTATCGCGCCTTCACAAGGGCGAGGAAACAATAATTGAGATATAATATAACGCAGGAAAAGAAAACCGGTAGCTTACATTCATGTTAAACGGTGGCTCTACTCGCAATTATGTACAACTTTCAACTATGTTTCTGAATTGAGAATTTCGCTAAGTAAATACTTAACTTTCTGTTACGCTCTTTTCTAGGAAACTGGAAGAGACAACACTAAAGTTAACTACTATAGGAGCTACATCAAAATCGCGAGAAAATATCTACAGTGCCATACGGGTGTCAAGTGCTGAACAGCTGATATTTTTTTTGTATTTTCAATGTTTTCCCTATAAGAAATGGTCGATAATGATTGCTAGAACCACGATCTCTCGGGAATATATCTGCGTGTAAATTTGATGCACCCTATATTAATACGTACCTACATAACCTTGAGTAGTACGTTGGCACAAGACATCCGTTTTCTGGCTCTAAGAGCCAGAATTTGACAATCAATGAATTGTTAAAGTCGCGACTTCTGACATTTAAAGTACGCGTCGCCGTACTAACCCATACAGATGTGTAAAAAGTAATGAAACAAATACTCATCAAAACAAAACGGCTTATCAGCAAGGCAGGATACGGCTATTCTGTCAAAAAAGCCAGAATTTAACAATTAATGAATTGTTAAAGTCGCGATTTCTGACGTTTAAAGTACGCGACTCGCGTTGCCAGTATGGCAACCAATGCAGATGTGTTAAAAGTAATAAAACAAATACTCATCAAAACAAAACGGATTATCAACAAGGCAGGATATGGCCATTCTGTCAAAAAAGCCAGAATTTAACAATTTAATGAGTTGTTAGAGTCGCGATTTCTGACATTTAAAGTACACGACTCGCGTCGCCATACTAACCAATGCAGATGTGTTAAAAGTAATGAAACAAATACTCATCAAAACAAAACAGCTTATCAGCAAGGCAGGATATGGCCATTCTGTCAAACTAATACGAACTTAACTTGATCGAAATAAAATGACCCTTTCCTACGTCAACATAAAAACGATAATGCGTTGAGGACAGTCACGGCGTGCACAGTCAAATCATTCATTTAGTTATTACAAGGAGTTCCTTTTGTAAACACGTGCTTTGTTCGTAACTGATATGTCGGTCTCATACTGTCATTGTTTGACTAATTAAAATTATTATTATTAAGTGCAGTGGTAGCGGAACGGTAGGAAGCCGTCATCTCATTCGGGAGGTCGCGAGTTCGCATTCGGGCTTGTAACAATAACTTTGTTTACTAGTTCACGTAAATTTGTGAAGTTATAGTAGCGCGCTAAAAGTGAAGGATAATATCGTGAGGAAACCTGAGTGTCTGAGGTGTTCTCATAATTTATTATCGATGGATTAAAACCCATACTCTCACTCAGAGATAAGGCACTCGCACTCCCTCTGAGAGAATTAAAGCGTAATGTGTCTGCGATGCAGGAGAGACCCGTTCCCAGCAGAGACATAGGTACAAGGCTTGATATGGTATCGTATCGTCGTGTCTGTGAAAACATCACTTAGGTAATTAATGAAGTCGCTTGACTTCTTGATGAGTCTAAGAAGAGTCTAGCTAGAGTGTGGTGCTGAGTGACTTGCGTGACTTCCGGTGAAAACAAAAAATCTTAATAGTTAATTATTATTATTCTATCTTTAAATTTATTCGGAAACTGGTGAGTGAAATCTTTTGCAATTTTTAGTGCACGTGGTAACATTTTTTAAATTATTGTATGAAATAAAACTCCAAAAGAATATTACAAATATTATTACTCATTTAATAGTAAGACAAGATGCAGCTATTCGTTATTGTAATTTAGTGCCGTTTTAAAATACAGTAGCACAGAAGACTTGTGCTGTTTTCTTGGATTTTATACGTTTCGCGAATGCAAAAACAGATATAAAATTAAGATAAAAATTTAACTAATTAGGTAAAAAATCTGGTAAAATTAAGGCACAGCAATAAAATCCTCGCAATTTTGTGTGCAACGAACAATTACTTAGCATTAAATTTTAACAAGCTCTTTCAAAACAAGGCAGTCTACAAAAACTAGGAAACAATTAGGAAAAAATTTAATGCGTTAGTTAGATTAGTCAGTAAAGTGAGCGTGTATAATGAATTTAACTTAATTAAATTACGTTAAGTCAAAATAATAATTATTGTTCAAGCTGTTAATGTGGTGCTACATAGAGTATACAATTAATACATCGCATATAGAAGTTTTTTCTCCTACAATGAGTTAGTAATAATCCTAATGAAACTTGAACCAATTAGTGAGATGGACAGTCAAGGCCAAAAGTGTTTTAATTAGTTTTTAAACTCAATACAAAACCGACTAACCAGGAATAAGAAACCCTACCTACTTAATTAGTCAAGAAGCGCGGCAGAATTATATCTTTGTAATGTAAATGTCATTAAAACGCGTCCATTCATTATATTCACACGTAATTACTTATTTTTCAAGTTGTTTGTTCCGGACCTGTTGCCGTGGTAACTAGCTGCGAGCAGTAATATATGATTGTAGGCAGTCTATATAGGGTGTAACAATGAGAAGATGTTACAATCCACATAAAAAGACTGCATACTCTTTGTATTTTGAGTCTCCAAAGTGACAGGAGTGCAACTATTGAATGTATTTTTTAGAATAACAGATTTTTTATAGTCTTTAAAATAAATAACTAATGTTCACGCAATACAATCATTTGCTCTGGTACTAAACTAGCATACCCTGTGATATGGTCACAAATAAGGTCATTATAAAAATGGTAAAACGGGCAGAAATTGTACATTTATACAAAGTACCATGCCCTCAGTGAGAACCGAACCAACGATTCCTTTATCTTAATAATTTAGCTGCTTAGAGCTAGACTCTACTTTTTTTAAAGTATTCTGTATTACTAAAGTAATTCTGGAGAACATCTACTTGTTTAAAAAAATACTGTTTCTCCAAATTTGTTTGCGCATGGACAGCTGGGACACCCTGTATACTAAGTCCGCTCAATTAACAAAATAAACTCCGTGTAATCGTCAAAGAGGCCGTCTAAATTAATAAATGCTAATTAACCGTAATGGAGTCCACTTCGACGGGCGCAAATGAATGAATGTGTAATTGGATGAGCCCCCTACTTTAACAAATAAAAGCAATTTTCTTATAACGCCCGCCCCCTGTGCCAGTAATTTTATTAATGGACAGCATAAGTCTGATTAAAACTGAATTAAAGTAGTTCTGGATAGGTCGCGGTGGACTTGAGACTGATACATACGTCTAAATTCAGAAACAGAAAAAACCAGAATCAACAACCTTTGATGGTCTATCAGCTTAGATAGGCCATCAAAGGCCATTAAACTTAGATGTAGAACATAATATAGACACTATATAGCCCACTGCCTCAGGCCTTCTCACCGTGAAAGAGTGTCGGATTAGCAATTTTAAGTTGAGTGGTGTAAGGTGAGTGAACCCTCCCGTCCACACAAAACAGGAGTGAAACATTAATCCACTGGTATTCAGGAATACAAATTGTTTGATCTTATTTTAAAACTTCCAATTTGTGCAGCCCATCTCCACTGATCGACACGTCTCTGGATAAAAATACAGACTTGCAATCTTATAAGTGGCCTATAAATAAAGCATCGAGCCGATACCCCAATAGCTTTTGTCTAATGTAATAAATGTTTAATAGGATTAGGCTAGCGGCAGACTAGGGTAGTATTGTATTGCATTATAGGAAGTGCCTGTGACTGTTTAGTGTCAAAATTGACATGAATCTTCTACCATACAATATAGCTAATAGAAGAATATTGTAATAAACTTTCACCATTAACCCACAGGGATTCAAACCGTCTCCTGTTTCACTTTTTTGTGACCACTTTTTTCGGTTGCGTTCAAACCAACCGACCGTTATTGATCCTTACTGATAGTCACTTGAATGGTCGACGGAGAAGATAATTATCGATGAGGATAAATTGCATTACGATATCACAGCCTACCTACCTAGGAGTCATTAGAATAAATTATGAATAGAAACCACGACAGTTTAATTATACATTCATCCGCAAATAATTACTGTTAATCAATTTTATGTATCCTCAACTCAGCACTCGCAATCGACAGTGACCACTGCTTATCTTGATTACGCTTTACCCGATTGAAAAACTCGTTATTTAAAAACACAGATTACATCTCGATTGAGTTTTAATTGAGTGAATGATAAAGAGCATTCCAATAACCGTGTGGACTAGTTAATTACTAAAAGCAATTGACGCAGAGAGCGCGAGCGGGTGTCGCGGTATGAGTAAGAGAAAAAGTTTTCAATTTCACTAAAAGGGACTGGTTTGTGTCTCGGAAGTCTCGTCTGGTTATCGGCTTGTAATGTATGAAGTTACTCGCCGCGGCTTTATTTTATAACTCACTTCTCCTAATAGGCCAGGAGTTTAATTCACTTTGCTGCCTCGACACCGGCAACGCTCATTTGCTTAGAGCCGGTTGCCGACACTCTATCTCTCTTCTTTGTTATCTCTGTGTTGTGTAACGAGGGATTATTGAATTTAGGTTCACGGGGAAGTTTGTACAGGATCTCTCTGTCATAAATCCATCTATAAACATGCTTCATAAATTATCATGACAACGATTTGGAACATTTTACAGCGGCCATCAAATACACTTTACGATCGATGGGGATGTGACTGCATCATCTCTCATAATAGTCATAATTAATACGATACGTTTGTTTTTATAATGTAATAAAGCATCAGCAAAACCAGCGGTGTTTTGATTACATGGTGAAGTTATTACAGGAATGATCTTATATAATAACATTATAGAGAGACTTTTCCTTCAATACAGGATGTCAACGTATGCAATTAACTGGTACTCGGTAAATTAATCGCGACTGATATGAGATAGTTTGATGTTATAAATTGGTGATTGGTGCAATTAGGCGACAACTTTTAATTAAGTTGTCATTGAGAATGTTATTAATTTGCTTCATTACATATTGTGTTATAGGTATAATTATTTAAATTGAAAAGCCACCTCAATAATTTTGTGAAGGATTAGGTACTTACATGTATTTTTATGAGGTAGTAATTGGATTGAAAAGTAGATGTAGCCGGGAAAGATAAAGATATAACTGAGCACTAAACTCCATGGAGGTATAAAAGACGCGTTGTTCGATCCAAATTCAGTCGGACATCTCAAACCGATAAAACGATATCTACCAGTTTCAGAGCAAACTTTATAGTTTTGTTTTTGGCAGTTTTGACACAGCTTCTATCTACTTATTTGTTCCTTCAGTTCCATCTAACCGAGGTGAAACTTTTAACTTCCCCGGCGTATATTCCACCTGAGTATTTACTTCGTCCCCACTTTGATATTGTTTATGATCTTTTGAAAAATTGCTCTAGCTGTTTTTCTCGCACTTCCTTAACTCACTTTTGACGTCTTTGCACTTGGGTCTTTTCCACAAACCAAATATTCTTTAGTCTCCCAAAACATGCAGGTATTCAGCATTTATGTCCAAAACGATAAAGTCGTAATGTGCGATTGTAACATTTTACGAGAAACACTTTGTAGGGCGATAAGAGCTAAAACTCGGGCGTGCCATCTCTGCAGAGTAACCGGGAGACATCCACTGGCACCTGTAAACAATAAGCGCGATATTGCCATAGTAATCGGCCCTCATGATCATCACAACGACTGTCAGACAATGGAGCAGATTACGCGATAGGGGTTTAACCGAATAGCAGCTAACTCGATTATGCGGCCATCCGTGATTGTGTTTGAGTCTATTAATGTTTGAATTGCGTTATATTATTGCGGCGGACGGGTGCCGGGTAATCGAATACGGGTCGGCATTAACGAAATTCCGCTGCTCCACTAGATGAGTAATAAAGCTTCGGTAGTTTTCGCTTGTATTATCAAAGCGTATGGTTTTGTCTTTTGAGCCGTTTTAATCTAACACCATTAATCTATTTACGGCAATATGTAACATTGTTAGACTTTGTCTACAGTAGTATACGGGTAACAATTTTAATAACCTGCTTTGGTTGTAAACATCGTCAATATACGAACAAGTCACAAGACTCATCGGAAACGTTTCCTTTCGAAATGATTGCGCGAGAAACGCAGTAAAACAAAACGTCCTTTTCTAAACTACTCTTTCCGATTGCAAAGGCTGCCGGGACCGATGTAGAGACGCGAGGAAGTGCGAAAGTGAAGCTGCGAGCCGACAAAACTCGCGCCGACCATCGCTAGATTAAAGAACAACTTAAAGGAAAGCAATCTGCTAAATAAGTGCTGCTACAGTCGTGCCGTGCCAGAGGATGCTCTGTTTTTTTCTTTTTTTTTACGTGCAGATTATTACTGTTACGTTTTCGCAATACCGAGCATCAGCTTTAGGTGTCTTTAGTGAAGAGATTTTAAATTATGGTGGCGAGCTATCTAAACTACTGATTTAAGATTTATTAGTACTTTGTTATTTCTTAGTATTATTAACTATTATTCTTGTAATGGAGCAGGTATAAAAAAAACATACACAAAAGATTTTTGAGATAACTGCCTACAAGAAAATGTATGGGTACTACCCTTTTTTATATCCTTTCCTTTTTCTACGGAGATATCTCGAGTTCGACTCACTAGAATTGTCTTAATAATTTAAATAAAGTAGAACTTGTTTTAAATATAATAAGGGGTAAAATCGACGCCATCCACCAAGTCGAAAATATTATCTCTCTCTGAGAGAAAACTTAGCCGCTTGTACGTTTAAGTTATGCTATGTAAACTGATATAATTTCGAGCTGGCCCCTCTTGAATGAATAAGCTTTGGCTATCAACTTTTAACGCTAATTAATTAATCCTTAATTAATGTTATATTCCCATAGTAAATGGAGTGCTAGGTGGATTTAAAAGTGTTTCCAATGTTAAGTGAAAGGGGTTCATTATAACACTATTACGATGCTTCTATCTTAATGAAATAAAAATTTTATCGCCCTATAAAAATAGTAGTAGCTTTTTCGTAGCTCGACAGTCTAAAATATTCTAATTGCCTCAATAAACATTTATGCCTACGAAATATATAATAACTCGGTCATTATCCATTACTGCTTCCTAAGTAGCTTCCTACAGCATCCTAGACAAAATATAATGTTGAGCATTTATCTAGTACTCTCTGTTCTGTCTCTCTATTTCTGTGGTAGCGCCTGTCAATTGGGGTAAGTATTTCTTGTTACAGTATTTAGCCGCAAAATATGTGTCGCCTCACATTGATGTACTAAAGCACATACATACGACAAGTTATTGCCATAAACGGATTCTTCTACTAGACTCTCGCCCCTTTCTCCTACGCTGAGTTATAGGTTATAAAAATATCTACAGTGTACCTTCGAATTCGGATGACCAATTTTAAGAAGATATTCTAACCATGATTTAGTAATATGGTGCAGGATTTTAACAAAAAAAAGTCGTCAAAATTTGTTTTACTTATAAAAAAAGTTAGTCGATAAGTTATAAAAATTTAAAACAAATGGTCGGCGGGCACGGTCATGTAAACTGTTATGGTCGGCGCCGGCCAACTCAATGGTTTTTTTTATTGTTTGTGCATCTCAAGCGGATAGACTCTTTGATATTTAACATGATTAGAAAAAAAATTCAGCGTCAAGGTACTTTAGTTATAGCGTTACCGAACCAGTCGACAATTATTTTAGAAAGTTTATTCAGGTCTCTGCGATACAGACTTAAAGACTAGTGCAGATACCGCAAGTATTGTAAACATGCAACATCTTTTTAGCAATTAAAATATCTTATCTTATCTTATCGTACTTCCCAGCACGTTGAATTTGGATTAACAGTTTTGAGTCTGAAATCACGAATATTTACAAATAATTATGTTATATCTTTACCAACAAATCATTAATAACACTGTGTTTCAGAATAAAAAAGACCAGTTTCAAAATATAGTTAACGATTTCAAAATCACCATGTACCTAGTACTATTATCGAAATTTCTGAGTGACACTTTTGTGGAAAAACTATAAATTTCGTTACAATCTTTAGCCCCTTAAATGCCTTTCGTACCAAATGGATTGATTACATACACAGAAAACAATAATTTGTGGCGTACCTCTCAAATTTCCTGATTGTGGAGGCGTATCCGGAACACTGTGTAGAGCATACTCCCGTGCGCAGCTAGTTGTGTGAATTATTTAGGTTCTCGTCTCGTTACTTTAGCCGGCGTTTCCGCAGGTGTGGCAATCATATTG
Source organism: Yponomeuta sedellus (assembly GCA_934045075.1). Classification (NCBI taxonomy): domain Eukaryota; kingdom Metazoa; phylum Arthropoda; class Insecta; order Lepidoptera; family Yponomeutidae; genus Yponomeuta; species Yponomeuta sedellus. The sequence continues at coordinate 16,381,582 of OW203722.1, read as the reverse complement.
TTGCTCTCCCACACAGGGCGCTGGGGGTGCGGGCCCCGCGGGGGGCAGAACGGGCCCCTCGTCGCGGCGCTTATTCTTTAATCTCGCTGATGAATTATGATTAGCAGAGTGCACTCAATCCCATTAGTGCTGTCTGCCTCGAAGATTTGCTTTGTTTCGGTTAATTAACGCCTTTGAGCCGGCTTCGGGGCAATAATGGACTTTGAAAACGTTGACAAAATTGTTAGGCTACCGAGTAATTAGAGGGGTCAGGTTGCGAGCGCTGTTTGAAAAAAAAAAAACAGTATAAACAACGAAGGTATAGTTGCGTCCAGTTGCAGCGTAATGGCTCGCCATGGGACCACAAACTCGGATTATCCAAACGGACCGCTCCCGAAACGGTGCTGTGAAATTTTAACGTGTAATTGATTATGAAGTTGGGCGCTAATGGGCGAAAATAGTTTCTAATTTGGAGTGGAGCCGGCGTAATTGGTCTCCGGCTGCGGCTGAATCATTAACCGCGCGGGGCCGCGGCGGCTGGTCCCACGACGCTTGGTGTGGAGTATCCTTCAATTTGGATGCACTGCGATGCTACGTGCATCGGGTCAGCGTTTATTTCCAGAATAGTCGTGGCTCGAGACGCATATACTCGTAAATAAGTAACTTGCCAGTTTACTTTTTATTGACAACTTCTTATTTTCAATTCTTGATTTCGATTAGGCAAAGTTGTCATCTGGCCATTATTTGTAAGTATTTTGGATTGAACTGTTGTTTTATAATCTTTACGTTAGGGGATTTCCTGCGATATCCATAAATATTCTTTTATATAGCCTTTATACGTTCCACTGTAAGGCACAGGCTTTAAATACATAGACAACAACATGTAACGAAGACTTCTTCAATGTGATTTCTGTAAATATAACATGGCTTGCGTAGATACGACTTTTGTTTATGTTAGGTTTAAGATAAATAATATTACTAAGCAATAAGGCCGCCAATTGTATATTATCTTTTGTATCTGCTGGTTCTGTAACTATTTTTCCATATATACTATACAGGGCATCCCACGGCTATGCCACATGGAGGAAAAGTACCTTTAATATTGTAGATGGAACATTTTACTGAAAGAAGACATTATTTTAATTTCAAAAACAATAAATTGTTTTAAATAATTTCTTCTTTCAGTAAAATGTTCCATCTACAATATTAAAGGTACTTTTCCTCCATGTGGCATAGCCGTGGGATGCCCTGTATATACAATAAAGAATATTTTTATCTTATCTCATCTTATACTTATTAAAAACTTCAAAACTTTCTATTCTTATTAATATTTATTTTTAATTCCTTTTCCTGTGTGACGTTTTCAATGTAACGTCCGTGGGGTGTGAGTGCCGACTCGACCGCGTCCGATTGTCATTTCGACAGCTTGTTAAGTCGTAATCCGTGCGTATTGACGGCTGGAAAGTCAATGCCATTAGTGCCGCTTTTTTGTTCACACTAATCTCGGCCGGCGGATTCGACGCGGGATGTTTGTCGACTGGTTCCCAGTAGACTGACCGATCTGATGACTCTTTTTTTGTCCGGTCGGTTACTCGAATTGAGCAAAATTTTGTACGACTAACTGTTTTATGCAATAAGATATGTTGATAACACTTTAATGTACATAAGGAAATTACACAGATATTTCTTAACCTAAGAAGTACAGACGGCGGGCTTATCACTAAAAGTTGTTACTTTCATGATACCTAAATTGCGTCATCAATATTACCTCCAAGGATAATTGAATACGTTTTGAATTTCTTGCACAAATATTGCTATCATAATTACAATTCAAGAATCAAAGTGACGAAAAACATGGTTGCTTAATTTAAATAACCTATTTTTCAAAGTTCATGCGTAGGCTAAGTTTTTCATTCTTACTTGAAAAAATCACTAGCAAGAGTTTCAATCACAATTATTAAATTTAAATTATTTCCTCAATTATTTTTTTATGTTTATGTGTAAGTACAGTTGTTTGTCCGAACTTGAGTATTGTTTAAATCACTTTCAAGACTTTCAAATAAAGATAAGATAAATATATTTTATATATCTTTTTATATTAGAATCGACTTTACGATAGAAATCTCTCTTAACATAGACTGCACCAATATGTGAACGACTGTATTATTTAAAGAAAAAACACAATTTTTCTAAGACACTACTCAAATATATGATAAATATTCTGTGGTAAAGTCTACCAAGTTTCCATTTACCATAAACTTCGTATCGATTCGTATTTTTATTACCAATCTATTGACCAATGTCAAGGGTCATCTGAGTCTCTTGGGAACAGCCCAGTATTGTGGTCCAAGTGGCGTGGCTTGTCGCCTGTCACCGTAGGTACTGTAATTATTCACGACTTCACTCCGAACTGTCAATGAGAGAAAAAACTCCGTCCAACAGTAAACTGAGAGAGCACGGAGATACTAATATTACAGAATGGCTACCTCTCTCGGTAATCGGCCCTTGAGGCGCTTTGGGGTATTAACTAACGCCACCAATGGAATAAAAATCATAACTTGTTTTATATTTTTCAAAGAGTAAACATCAATAAAGGCCGTTTTTAGCGGAAATCGATTAAAATCGCTCGTGCCCTAGCCGAAGCGAGAGATTGGAATTAATCACTTGAGTTGAACAACAACAAGCGCGGTCAGGTGCAGGATGGGTGACCGTCCCGTGACTACCGCTGTAGCATTTTTCCGATTGGTGCCGGCCGTCATGTAGAGAGAGAGAGAGAGAGAGAGAGAGAGAGAGAGAAATTTATTTGAAGTCACAAAGATACAATACACATAACACAATGTAACACGATATTAAAATAATACAGACAAATAATAAGAAAAGAAAGAACAAAGAAAAATATTATAAAACAAAGAATAGTATCCTATTCTTAAAAGAAACATTTACAATTTAGAAGGGCATTGTATCTCCGCAGCCACAAACAGGTAGCTGACTCAGCATTTGCTGCAGGCTGGGCCTGCAACACTGATTTTCAGTCAGCACCGATTCTTCTATTTATACATACATTATAGAATACACCTACATATCTTACATAAAAAATGGCAGTCGTTAAGCCATGTCAGAGGCCTTATGGGCGGCTTGATAACTTCAGACAGTAATGCCCGCCACTGTCATAAGTATCTCCTCTAATAAGTATATTTACAATTTTGCAGTGAAATGGACTGCTGCATAGTGCTTCCCTGGTCTCATGATAGGAAACGGAAATACTTGTTGACAACTGTGGCGAGACGTCGTCTGATAAGAGTATTTTTGGAATTTATTTACTGTAATAGCCTGCCATTGTAGGTACCTACAGTGCGTTCGCAGTGATGAATGATATGCTTGGGCCGTTGTCATTCCCTAAGCAAATAAAATTACTGCTATTTGATGCCTTTAAATGTGGACATTCTTCTCATTTGTATTGAGTCAACTGAGCAGCACAAAAAATTATAATGATCGGCTTGTCAATTTTTTTCAATCAATGGTTTTGCCAATCGTGAGACACTATGTAAACATTTTGAAAAAAAAACGTAATAGGTACGGACTCGTACTGGCATCGTAACATCGCTAAGAAACCCGCTGCTTGGTTGGCTTTGCACGTATTAACGTGTCTTTACTTTGACCTAGGTCGCATAAACTGAGAAAAATCAGGATAAGTGCTGGGCAAGCCTACTACATGTAGAAACAATGTCCCAGGTACAGTACCAGCCACTCGCAGCGAAATCTCGATCAATGACATCATCATCAGCCAACCACGGCTGAGTATAGGTCTCCCCATGGGCCATCCTTCGTAGTCTCTCGCCATTCGCATTCACGAGCCCCCTACCGATCTGACGATAAAAAACGATATCCTGGAAATGGAATTATACAGATACTTATGTCTGACTAACGCGTAGGTACGCTGCGGACACCAAGTTGTGAATATTATACTAAACGTTCGATAGGATCGTTGACAGTGACCTTTGAGCATACCAATCTTACTATACAAACACACCAAACAAAAGCATTATCGCATAAAAATATGTATTTCCGACTGAAGGCCGGATATAACTTAAACAGCGCTTGTTGTTTATTTATTTATTTATTTTATTTTTGTATGTTATGGAACAAACAGTATAGCAATGAGAATTTAATATGATTTCTTATTTATACTTAAAGTATTATACGAGTATGTAAGTCTTTGCAACCATTCATTTAAATAAATATTTTTCATTTTTCATTTCTTTTTCATCATTCATATATAACCGTCACCGTCAGCCACATATTTAATAATAGTACATTATGGTACTTACTAGTGTGTAACATTGGTGATTACCGCCGAGGTACGCGAGGGTCCTAAGAGAGCCAAGGACGGTAATCATCAATACACACGTGTATCATACGACGCAAGTGATTATATACTCTTTGATACGACGTTTTACAACACACTTGTGAATAAAATAACAATAAACACTCATTTTATTTAGTTGCGATAAAAGTTTCGCTATAGCGGGAAAAATTAATCAGTTTTCCCTTGCGCGCGCATTGCGATCGGCCACAGACTAAAGGGATGACATTTTTTTTGTATTTTCCGCGCATGGGATGGGCGCCTATTCTGCCACGTACAAAATGGGGAATTTAAAGTTTTCTAAAACAAAAGTTATATTTGAGTGAAAGTTATATTTATTAAACACGTACGAGTAAAAATTATATATTTAAATAAGAAGTTGCATGAAATGAGCAAGAAATAGGAACATTCATTTTTTTGTTCTATTGAACACGATCTTTTTTTTAATAAAAACTTTTATAAGAACAAAGCAACTCAGCCAATAAAATAAAAAAATCTATAACTCCCTCTATAGTGCGTTCACATTAACTTGACGCGTGAGAGAATTGGTAACAAGGACATAACATGTGAATTAGCTTTTGGACCTAATCGGAAGATGGTAAAACAAGTCCTCAATCCTTTTATTTTCCCCAAGTAATGGGAATGATTTCTTATTTAACATGGTAACAGTAAACATCTCAGTGCTACCAATTCTCTCACGCGTCAAGTTAATGTGAACGCACTATATATACAGTGCGTTCACATTAACTTGACATGTGAGAGAATTGGTAACAAGGACATAACATGTGAATTAGCTTTTGGACCTAATCGGAAGATGGTAAAACAAGCCCTCAATCCTGTTATTTTCCCCAAGTAATGGGAATGATTTCTTATTTAACATGGTAACAGTAAACATCTCAGTGCTACCAATTCTCTCACGCGTCAAGTTAATGTGAACGCACTGTAGATCTATTATAGCCATGAAAAAGTCAGTTTGATTATGGGTGTCATTCTGTGCCAAAGAGTATATAACCACTGTGCCTAATTGCGGTGACCATAGAGAACTTTAAGCAAGTGTGCTGATAATATTATTATTTCGTGTTATTATAGTCCGACAAGAGATTTTGTCTGCTTAGTTAATAACTATTGTTTTACTTTATTGAACACAACACAGGAAAGTTGATATAAGAAAATACATATACAAAAGCGATCTTATCTCACGTAAATTAACTAGTTTAAAGGTTAAAATATTTTAGTTTTAGAATTAAATCGAGCTCTGTTTGATACCTACAGTCATTCGGTGAGTCGTTACAGTACTACCCAGCACTAATGTTATTTGTAGCGAAGGTTTGAAAGGTTGGGAGAATTTAATTTTTTTGTGCGTCGCACGCAATGATTTATTCGTCTCATTTGGTCAAATTACAGCTAATTAGCAGTTCCATGCATGTGTTCCAGTGATTAAAACATTCGCCTCTGTGGCATATGGCACGACAGTCGTTCAGCCTTTTGAAACATTATAGGTACCGTGAGCACTTAGCGTGATTATCCTTTTAAACATTACAGTAACTGAAAATATTTCACAAAACAACCATGTGTCTGAAATGGCTATAAGTAACTTTTAGGATAGATTTAGGGAGATCTCAGAGTAGCAGATCTTTAGGTTTGCTTTTAGTGTTGCCTATTAATGCACCTAGTTTTACTTTTAACGTTAATTAAGTCGTAGTTTCATCATATTTATTTGAAATTTTTGAAATTTAATATTTTATTTACGTTCAGGCTTCCGTGCCTGATGGGAGCCAAACTGTATCCTACTGGGTATATCAAGTGTGTCTAATTTATAAAAGGATTTCTTCTTGAACTTGAAATTTCACGGTATATGCGTTATTATGGTAGCCTAATAAAATGATAGAAAAAAGTAAAAATAAAAATTAAGGAGAATCCTCGTACAACGTATTATTTACTGTTTACGGAAATCGACCAGCGTGTACACCCTTTGTAAGAGAGAGAGACGAATAGATTACCAACAGTGACATTTGGGAACTGAAATCCAACTTTCGGCTAGACAGCCTCTGTTCTTCCAAACTATTTCCGCCCAATTATCTAAACAGTTTTAGAACTTAGAAGCCGTGTTTCCGGCATGCACTATTATTATTGAACCCTTGATTACGCGCTCCCCAAAAGTACACAAAACGACGGAATACCATTCGACACAGTGCCCACAATGGGTGCTTTGTCTTGTTTTTGACCGACCACGTTTTCACCGACCCGACACTAAATTAAAACGGCTAAAATGCGTGCGTGGAAATTAACTGAATCTACTTTGAATGTTGGGAGCGCGCGCAGCAATCGCGAATTTTATGTCCTAAAAAAGTTACTAGTTACTAGGCACCCGTGCGCAACTAACCTAAACTTCGTTCCATAAAATCGTACAACTCAGAACGAAGATGTAACGAGCTATATTGAACTGTATCGTATGACAGCACGGTGTAATTTAAAGAAGTATACTTTATTAACTCGCTCACGCTGTGCGGTTAATTTAGATTTTGTTGCCTAAGTATACGGATTAATATTGTTTGCGCTGCGGCTACTCTTCTCATGGTACTCTGAAATGGAGCTTACAATTGCCAAATTTAATTGTGGTCACTTAAAAAAGCGTAATTAACCGTGACATCAACTCTCCCTTGTGCCGCGCGGTTTTTTCTTGGCCCAATATGGCCTCAATCAGTTTTAAGGTGTTTTTGCCGGACGCTTTTTCACAGCATATAATTTTCTGTACTTCAGCGACTTGCGTTTCGCGTTCTCATTATTCGGTTGAGTTGGTGCGCTAATTTTGTCAAGGTGCATTGCAACCGGTATCAACAGTTATGAGTATAATGCTGCTAATTTTAGGCCTATTGCAAGCCTTAAGTTAAGATGATGACATTATTATACAGGGATGGCTCTAAAATGAGCAATTCATGAAACATTCCAATTATGGTTTCCAGAACTGCGCATTATACCATTTTATTTTTTGGATGATAGGGCAGCGGGCGAATTCCGAGTGATGCTTCTTTCTCTCTCTAAATTCATCAAACCATCCATAGGCTTTTTGTAGAAGTAAAGTACCTCAACAACACATAGAACCATCACCGCTAACAGATAAACAAATAGGTTTTTGACAGCGTCTAATTAGTTTAAATGACAGGATACGCAATAGTCTGATTATAGAACGTTGTGGACTGAAAGAGGATGTAGTGACTAGAATTGAGAAAGGAATGTTGCGTTGGTTTGGACATGTGGAGAGGATGAAGGGAGAAAGATTGACGAAACAAATATATATTGCGAATGTGAGTGGAAGGGCTGGTAAGGGACGTCCCAGGCGGACATACATCGACCAAATAAGGGATGTATTAGCAAAAGGAACGATAAAAACTACCCGAAACAGGCGTGCATGCATGCAACGACTTATGAACGTTGATGAAGCGAAGGTGATTTGTCAGGATCGTGGCAAGTGGCAGTCCCTGGTCTCTGCCTACCCCTCTGGGATACAGGCGTGGGGTTATGTATGTATATATGTTATTAGTTAAACTTATTTAAAAAAAGGTAGATTACGGATTAAAATGGTGTTTCAGAAAGCTCCGGTGAAACTTGGGAAGCTTGTTTTACTTATAAACACAAACCACTTTTATTATACGACCAACCGAAATATTGAGAAAAATATCAGCTGGTCCAAACTTCCAAAATTTTATTTGCGATATAGTTACGACAAACTTGTTATAGGTAGATGGAAAGTCGCCCTTGCCTCATAGTGCCTGTAGGTAATTTGAGGAGTGCATATAATTAATTGAGAACGTTTTATGATTTCATCCATCTTATGCATCATACATGATTCAGGTCTTAAAATCATTAAAACAGTACCCGATTCGTCGTCATCCTTAGGTTTTAAAGCAATTCAACTTGTTCACGAATGTCGTCACTTTTCCGTTCATTCATCAACGTTAATGTGGCCACTGCCGATGTAATTTTTGTAAAGAAATCAGATTTTATTTACAGCGTGCAGTGTGCGTTGCGTAGTGTAGGTAACTATTGGTACGCTGTAATGTCGCAGCAACGTATTGTCGCTAGCAGAATAAATTGTCACAGCTCTACGTAAAGCAGTTGCCAAGACACCACACCTATTTACTTAGTGTTCCTGCAATGCTTCAAATTTGTATGTTGTTAAATCATTTATATGATGAGAACGAAACAAAAAGATTTTTTACCGCAAGTCCGCAAGTGCAGAAAGTTGTTTTTTTATGCTTCGCACTTTTGCTGCTTTTAAGCCTTTTATTATTTTATTTTTTAATGTAGTATCTACAACATGGATCTCCAAAAGCCTTAGAATCCTACTGAAGTTTAAAAGCCTTCTTCTTCAGGCTATATTAGTCCACTGCTAGCCCTCCCCTAATGAGCGCCATAGTGTAAGGTTATGCTATCATTGGAGGGTAAAGCCCATAATCACCACGCGGGGCATGCGGGTTGGGGATCGCATTTTGGTGGAATTGTACTGCGGGTGGAATCGTACTGCCCATCCCACGGTTTGTGTCGCCCCTTAGTCGCCTTTTACGACACCCGCGGGAATAATTTGGGTTGGTGCTATTCTCTAGGCCGATGCCACACAGCTAGCCTCACACCACACACCAATCAAACACCACACACCACAAGCCTTAGAAGCAAAAAAAAAATCTTACTCATATTTGCGCACTAATTAGCACGGTCAGACTTGTACTAAATTTGAGTTTCTCTTGGCCACAGTGCGAGAGGCGCGGGCCGCAGCAAGCCAGCGGCGGCAGCCCCAGCTTCCAGGGCGGGATGCTCAGCATGGAGGTGACGAAGGAGGCGCGCGCGTCGCCGCTGCCGGCCGGGGCGCAGCCCCCCAACGCCTCCACTCCGGCGCAGCAGCAGCAGCCACAAGTACGATATCAACCTTTGTATGTCCCCACTGCTGGGGCACGGGTCTCTCATGCAACGCAGGAAGGCTAGGCCATACTCCACCACGGGGGCCAAGTCCGGGTTGGTAGAGTATTGTAAGACAGTGCCTAGCCTTTACTGTCAGAAGTTATCAAGCCGCCCATAAGGCCACAAGTACAGCACTTAGTATTTATTTATTTAAATTCTTTATTGAACTAATTGCATGAGTAAGAGTCACTTGCACAAGCCCGTTAATATTTACGGGCTTGTGCAAGTGACTCTTACTCATGCAAATCCTGACATAAAAATCCTGATTTAAAACCATTTAAACCGGTTTCTCGGTACAAAAAAAAATTAAAATTGTACTAAATCTAGATTTAAGCGAACTGCGCAAGCAGCCCTAAATGTACAAAGCGTGCTTAATACAAGAAGTTCTCTTCCAACAAACCTGGAAAAGGAAGTGAAGGAAAAAAAGGTGAAATACAATAATAAACTTACATAAACATAGATAGATAGATAGATAGATAGAACATAGGGTACTTCTTCTTCTTTTTGTGTCAGCTATGATGAGATGGCTAGTTAGACCTGAAATTTCCAGGTCTAACTAGCCATCTTAGCCATCTCTTACTTAGCCTCACAGTTGGGCCATTGTGCATAGCAAGCGCTGAGGTATTTTAACACTTCAGACTCTTGGATTTCCTCACGATGTTTTCCTTCACAATTGGCAAGTGTTATTGCTACTATAATTTCACAAATGCACATTACTTAGAAAACAAATTCATTAGTACTTGCCGGGATTCGAACCTACGATATCCCGATACTAAGCGGCGTTCTACCGCTCCGCTTCCACCGCTCTAGTGACTCAGGAGGTTTTCGTGCTAATTGACCGCATTTAAATTTTTTTGCATACGTAGGTACTTTACAGTCTTAAAGGAAACTAGATATGAAATAAAACAACCCATATTTTTTTATTTTCGGAAATTCAATGATTTTCATTCATAATTTTCTGTTTGAATTCCGTCTTATTCTAAAAAGACGTAAACGCCAAATGACGTCACACATACAGCTTAATAATACTAATACCCTTGCCGACTTTTTAAAAACCATTGGAATTAAGGAAAGGGAAAGGAATTACTCCGACATGACATTTGAATCATTGAAAATGACATCTGTCATAACATTTTTAATATCAGGCAACGGTACCTCCTCATTCCACCGAATGTGTGACGTCATCACACAATTTTTGGTTTTTATTTATTTTCTCTAAAATTAGGCAATAATGTAATTTCTACATATTTTTTTCGTAATCAGGATAGCAAAATAAAGAATCGATATTTTTAGTTTTGGGCATTGTAAAATATGAATTGTTGTCAATTAACAACATTTCATATTTTACAAGGTGGCAAGGGTGTTAGTATAATTAAGCCGTATGTGTTACGTCATTTGGCGTTTACGTCCTTATCGAATAAGACTAAATTCAAACAGAAAATTATGAATGAAATCAAAAATTTCTGAAAAAAAAAATTATGGGTCGTTTTATTTCGTATCTAGTTTCCTTTAAGACAGTAAAATACGTATGCTAAAAAATTGAAATATTGATTATACTATTTTTATTTTTAATGCACTAACCCGTGCTAAGGACAATTTCAAAAACCTATTTAGAGGCTAAAAATTCCACCCATGCCGGGATTCGAACCCGCGACCTCTGGCTATCCGTGCCAGCGCTCTTTCCAACTGAGCTAATGCCTGCCTGCCTGTACGTAATACAGAGAATCTTCTTTTTTCTCAGGTTATATTATGTAGTCCACTGCTCACTGAGGCATAGCCCTCCCCTCATAAGGGGAGGGCTATGCCTGTGTCTGTGCCTTAGCCTCATAAAAAATGTACTCTACTGTCTTTATTGTACTCAACGATTAATTCTAAAAACCTATTTAGAGGCTAAAAATTTCACCCATGTCGGGATTCGAACCCGCAACCTCTGGCTATCCGTGCCAGCGCTCTACCAATTGAGCCAATGGGCGACTCACCGGCATTTTTTAAATTTGTCCTTAGCACGGGTTAGTGCATTAAAAATAAAAATAATATAATGATGTGGGTACAGTGATATCGTTCCGATGTAAAACCTAACTGCAAAGTAGGTAGTCGGGGCTGTAAGTGATGCAATTTGCTTAAGCCAGATGTCGCTGCCTGTACGTAATACAGAGAATAGTGTAAAGAGATTCGAAATTTCTCTGATGCCGGTGAGTCGCCCATTAGCTCAGTTGGAAAGAGCGCTGGCACGGATAGCCAGAGGTCGCGGGTTCGAATATGGCATAGGTGGAATTTTTGGCCTATAAATAGGTTTTTAAAATTTAAATATTGTCAACTGTCATTATTTCTAAGACCTCGTCGTGTCCCCAGATCTGTGCCGGCTGCAACAAGGTGATAACCGAGAGGTACCTGCTAAAGGCGCTGGACCAGCTCTGGCACGAGGACTGCCTCAAGTGCGGCTGCTGCGACTGCCGGCTCGGCGAGGTCGGCCACACGCTCTACACCCGGGCTAACCTCATACTCTGCAAAAGGGATTATTTGAGGTAAAAAAAAATAATATATTGTATTTTATACATATATCTAAGTATTTAAGACGACCCTTTTACTTTTATATTTATGTATACTATTCATATACGCTATAAAAGCACCACGACACGCACCCCGTAGTACCGGTTACCTCGGGCACTGACTGAAAATACCGGTTACAGAGTTGAGGGCTCACTCCCTCAGCACAACGATGAGCTGCTTTTTGTGCCAATTTAGACACACTACAGGCTAAACCTATGTCTTTTTTTTTGTTTCGTTTATTTCTGTTATGCTCATTTTATGTTAAATTATCTGGTTTTTTGTTTCTCTGATGTGTCTTGTTGGTATAATAAAATGTCTTTTTTCTTTTATTTTCTTTCTTTTCTTTCTAAAAATAGAACATAGATAAGATAGTTTAGAACAAACATAAAAACAGAGCCAGACTGAGGGCACTTATAGAAATGTACGGCGGCCCCCACTGGGAATCGAACTCACTACCTGGCCTTATTATCCAAGCGCCTTAACGGCTAGGCCAGCGAGGCAGTCGCACTTAAAACTTGCGTTAAAAGTATCCAAAATTTAAATACCCAGTCATGCATGCACGCACGCTGGTTTTATTACTGGCTCTATTTTTATATCATTCTAATGAATGAAAAGCCCTGGTATATTAGAGTTACCTCCGACGCGTTTTAAAAAATGTGCTAAGCACACTTTGGGCAAAGAAGCTTACTATAACATCTGGGATTATTGCGAAGACAAAGATGTTTTGGATTAAACAGTAGAATAATATAAAAACGTGGTTGATATTGCAAAACGTCACATGTCAAAAATTCATATCTTAGTTTTTTGTCAAATATGTATAAAAAAATTTAAATTAGTAAAGCCAGGTTTACACGGTTTTAGTACGCCCGGACCGAGTGCCCCATCTGAGTAAACTAATGCTTCTCATTGGACGGTTTTTCGTGACAACACCGAAACAGCCAATGGAGTTTAGAATCAAGTTTTCTTTCAATTTAGATGAAAAACCAAAGATCATGTTTTAATGACATATGACATCTGCAATATCAGTGACAAAAACGTCTTTATAGGATGATTGTGTCTAGTTTTCACCACATTTAAAGTTGAATACTCTGTTAAAACTCTGTTTTGAAAAGAATAAATGTGGAGTTTCTTTGTTAAATAATTCTCCCCATAATTGTAAAACTATTAACCTTGATGTTCATTAAGTAAATATTTTGTTTTTACTATGAATAAAAATAATTGATTGGATTTGATTTGATAGCGGAGCTCTAGAACACTGTCTCCTCATTCAGGAGGTAATCACTGAGAAAGTAATAAACATAAAAGAAGTGGTCGAAATAGAATTAATAGAGTTATCCGTGGGTCTCCACGGTAGACTTAGATGCCTTAACAACTTGATGACAGTCAGATGACATAAAGAAATTATATATAATAAAGAAATATATAACAACATAACCTCACGCCTGAATCCCAGAGGGTTGGCAGAGACCAGGGACTGCCACTTGTCACGATCCTCACAGATCACCTTCGCTTCATCAACGTTCACTAGTCGTTGCATGCACTTACGCCTGTTCAAGGTACTTTTTATCTCCCCTTTGCCAATATATCGCCTATTTGGTCGAAGTATGTCCGCTTGGGACGTCTCTGAAAGAAAACGAAAAAGAAAAAGAAATATTTGTGTAATTTCGATTTTTATATACAAAAAAGTTTCCTCTATCTATCTATTCATTGATTTGGCTCAGTCCGATCTGAATGTGAAGTGCCTACGAAAGTGCTAGTGTCGTTCATATTCCAAAACATCATTTGTCAAAAAACATGATTTTCGTTTTTCATCTAAATTGAAGGTAAACTTGTTCCTGAAGTAAGTGTAAGACATTATAATGTAAGGATTATAATGTCTTGCTATCATTGTAATTTAATTTTTCCTACAAATGTGGTGAAAAAACGTAATTTTTTTTTGACGTATGATATTTTGCGCTATGAACGACGTAGTGTTGAATTGATCCTTACTCTCCTAGGCTATTCGGCAACACCGGCTACTGCGCAGCGTGCAGTAAGGTGATCCCGGCTTTCGAGATGGTGATGCGCGCGCGCACCAACGTTTACCACCTGGAGTGCTTCGCTTGTCAACAGTGCAACCATAGGTAAGTTTTCAAAGAGTTATGTGTGAAATTAAACGAAATATATTATTTCAGACCGTAATACATAGTTTCATGACTTAAAATTATACATGCCACAGATTGATTCACACAATTTTGTTATGATTATAAGTTAATCAAATCATACATTGAAAAGTCAATTATAAGACTACCCATCACGAAATCAATGAATAAAAACTAATAATATTAATGCACGGATAATAGTAAAAATACAAAATTGTATAAATAATTATTTAATGCACTAAATGGTACTCTTTCTTTTGTATTTGCTGCCTCTGTGATTATTTTTTGATTATAAGGAAAAATGAATACATTATAATCACAAGTGATATTATACAGGGTTGATTTTAAAATCGTTAGCTATATATTTAGAGAAAGTTATTTTTATTGTGAAAAACAGTATTAAAAATCTTTTATCGCTAATGGCGTACAATATTTGTAACTCATGAATTTCGACCTTTTGATCAAACTTGTGAATAAACAACTTTAAAGTGGTAGGAAGTACCATTACATTGAATAATGTTTTCTTATATTATGTTAAATGTATAAAAGTCAGTCTTCCAAAATGCTTACACAATTAAAATAACAGTTGAGACCGTTGCCAACCATAAGACGCTCGACCCTTAGTTTTCTTTAAATGTTTATTACTTTTCGTCCTGATATTCTTTGTCTATGCTTTAGTGAAGTAATTTTGGGTAAATGAAAAACATATTGCTTAGTGCCCCATTTTTTTCTTATCTACTATGTAACTGAATTGTGATTAGAACATGCTCTTAAAAATTTGTCAGTCAAATTCGAAGTCACTCTGTAGAGCTTGTGTCGGCAACAACTTTTGTTTTAAGAGTTTTTTCTAAGATTCTTATTTTTCCAAATATGTTGTGTGATATTACAATAAAAATGTACAGTTCATACCTACAACAGTTAGGAATATTTTGAGCTAATGTTCTTCTCATCGCAAAAAATGTTTTTAATCTCATTATGATTGCCAGTCTCTTCAATACCAAAGGTTTGCTGGAAGAGAATGCTTTTTGCATTAAGCACGCCCTTGTACATTTACTTATGTAATTAGTGCAATAAAGAATTAAATAATAAATAATAATAATCAGTAAAATATTTAAACTAGCTGTGCCCCGCGGTGTTACCCGCAGTTTATCCCATAGGGATAAGATATTTTCCCGCAGTAAAAGGTAGCCTATGCGTTATTCCAGTGTGTCAGCTAATTCCATACATTTTTTTTAAATCGCTTCAGCCGTTTAGACGTGAAGAAGCAACAAACATACACACTCACTTTCGCCTTTGTAATATTAGTGTAATGTGACGTGATTTAGGCAAAAACAACGAAAAAATCTTTTCTACTACCAATGTTCTACAACGTCGGGAAATAATTTAATACGGATGTTGACACATGTTACCAATTCATGTTAAGTTTTTTTTTTTAAATTAAAGACCGTATTTAAAAACTTATAATAACATTCTAAGCATATATTTATTTGCCATAAAATAAATAAAAATAGTTTAAATTGCATTATTTAATACCCATTATCACGTGACTGCGAACGTCAATCAAAGCGCGGGTGACGTCACTGACCGCTAAAAAAAACAAGCTCACGTAGTCAAAAGTATCACCGGCGAACTAATTTCAACGATATTATTATAATATTATTGTAATATTATAACAAAAGAGACTGGATTCATCAAAGGAACTTGTTCTAACTTACCGAAGATAGATTCGTTGATGGTGGCAAGTTATTTTGCCCGAAATAAGAATTTTTGTGCAGCGGAGCTTAGAAACGTAAAAATGTCATTGTAGGTACGTTTGAAATACCTACCTATGGTTGGTGGGTAAAGTCAAAACTACCTATCTAAAACTATTTTGTACCTAAGTACATCTCTTAAACTTTATCGTACAATACTTTTAGAATATTTGGCTTACCTTCATCAAAGTGGTCTTCACAAAAATAGCTGGTACTTGTAGATGTCAATGATGTTGAACATCTTCTAGCAAGCGTTAGCCACTTTCTCCTTATTTTAGCAATTTTTGGAACATTTATGAACATTTTTTGCGGCGTACTTATTGACGTACTTTTACACATGGGTACTGCACAGCATTTGTACATCGTATTCAGTTTTACACCTTTCTGAAAACTTATTTATTCGTAAGAATCCACTGAATATCAGGTTAACTTTCATAGAGCGCGAGATTGTTTATCGGTCTGTGACGTCATCAAACTCACGCGTTAGTTTAGAACGTTTTGGCGGGAATTTTAAAAAGTAGTTTTAAATAAGTATTTTTTTAGTAAAATGTGACGTATTTTTTCATGAAATTATTTTTTTCGTGTTTAAATAGCGTCTATCTATGAAACAAAATCCATTCCGAACATTAGTCCACATCCCTATTACGTTTTATCCAATAAAAATGGCGATCTGGAGCTCTATTTTTGAATCGCTCGTCTCGCGTCGAGCGCTCGATTTCTACTGATTTTCGTTCGACATACGAAATTCCGTATTTTTGAATCACTCGACTGCAACGAATGGTCCTTACTACTCGTCTCGTATGTCGATCGATAGATTAATTGTCAAAATTTGTGTTCGAAAGCAAATCGAGGAGTTTGTGCTTTTGTGCCGAATTGATTTTTTGTTTCGACATTTTCGAACAAAATCAACCCAAAGTGTTATTATTTACGATCTACGACTGTGTTTTGTTTGTTTTGCAACTAAAGGCAAAAAAAAAATCATCTCAACAGCCAATAAAACGAAATATTTTACGTTCCGTTTCCGTTACGGTAGTTTCCGGTTTTTGTAATTTCTGCATGAAACGGATAAAATACAATACTTCAAACTGTACTGGCAACACTTCAGCCGAATGATTCAAAAATACGGAAAAACGAGATCATGCGACTTAAAAGACGAGTGTGACTTATGTCGCATTCGACGATACAATTTCATACGAGTGATTCAAAAATAGATCTCCAGACCCGTTTCTTCTTATTTTTCTTCAGGCTATATTAGTCCACTGCTGGACATAGCCCTCCCCTAATAAGCGCCATAGCGCAAGGTCCGTTAGATCAGACCCGTTTATTATATAAACTATGCTCTAATAGTATTTTCTAAGGTTAACACGAGCAGTAGACATAATTAAAACTGTTTTTATACGGATTTATGCTCGTTTATTACATTTTTACAATTTTCCAACGTTTCGGCACTTTTTCAGGTGCCGTGGTCCCGGATGACTCATCCGGGACCACGGCACCTGAAAAAGTGCCGAAACGTTGGAAAATTGTAAAAATGTAATAAACGAGCATAAATCCGTATAAAAACAGTTTTAATTATGCTCTAATACTTGTCGACTTTATCTTCCCTGCGCCTTTCCAAGCCAAAATGCTGGCCTATTAGGTATGCATTCGCTTTTTCGCTGGTCGAGTTCCAGTGGGCAGTAAACAATAACCGGTGCCTGATTTCCCTGGCGCGCTCTGAAGATGCCTGTTTCGCCGTCCTTCGTATTAATACAATATTTATTGGAACTTTCTGTTTGGTACTTTGGAATACATTACTCGCAAGACTACAAAAAGATTTGAAAGTGGGAAGTTAAGTAAGTAACTATGCACAATAATTGCAGATTATTATTGCAAGTTATATTTAAACATAACATAACATTTACATACAAGCACATACATTGCTTCTGGCCCCACACTAGGATACCATTAGTCGTGGGAACCAGAAACAACGAGATCACAAACATGTAAACATCCAAGACCTGGGCTTTTTTTTTGTTCCCAGCCGGGATTTATATAATTATAATTTTATATAATTTTCTATTTCGTATAAGATTCTATAATTTTTTTCATTAACATTTTAAATATCGGCATTAAGGCATCGTTTTAAAATGATTCGATTTCAACCCTTGTATGTCCCCACTGCTAGCTCTCTTCCTGCATCGTAGGAAAGTTAGGCCATACTCCACCACGGTGGCGAAGCCCGGGTTGGTGGCGGATTCTAAGACAGTGGCGGGCCTTACTGTCAGAAGTTATCAAGCCGCCCATAAGGCCTCTGACATGGCTTAACCACTGCCATTAATTACATGACAGCCGGCACAAACGGCTTAACGCGCCTTACGAAGCACGGAAAATTGCCACTAGCGCTAGTCACGGGACGGTCACCCGTCCTGCACATAGCCGCGCCTGTTGTTGCTTTACTCGAGATATTAATTCCAATTACTCGGTTCGACTAGGCCACGTGCGGGCCATTTAAAATGATTATTAACTTTAATAGCTGCAGATACATCACTTTATCTATTTTAGGTTAATGTTCTTAGGTTGTCGATGGCATATGTATCAATTTTTACTTGCAGGGCGGAACTTTTTGACGGTGATTGCGTTATCACTTAGATTAGTTACGAGTATGAGTACTTACGTATGTTAGGATACGCAGGGCACGATGAAAGATGTTCCATCGTCTAAACGGCACTGAACGTAAAACAGACTTAAAACGCATAAATACAAAAGTTAAATTGAATGAGACACTATTATCAAATGCACGGTGCATTTGATAACACTGTGTCATTCGCTACTTACCGTTACGCAGACACATTCCAACCCACAATAAGTGACTTTCGAGGTAGGTACTTGCTTTTAATTTGTACCGTAATTTTTTTAAAGTTTTTGTTTAGAGTTTTTAATGTTGTAGTGAATACAAATACAAAACATCTGAATAAATACATGAAGAAAAATAGCGGTTTTCTTGAAAGTTACTTATTATGGGCGGGAATGTATCTGCGTATCACGGTCCGTATGAAGATAGTAAAACGGGTCAGGAGTTCCTCGATTCCACCCCTCTATTTTTTTACCTGCTGCGCACTGTCAAATCTCCTTACCCGATGTACAAAGCAGTCGAACACGGTCGCATCGTGCATTCAGCGAAGGTGGCAATCCCGGCGCTCTGTTGCCGCTTAAATAATAGAGAGGTCGCGCAGATTGAAGCCGTTTCGAGTGTTTTATATGTCACTTGTGGATCTGAGACCCTACTCGAGAGCGCCGGCGTGAAGACCCGGAACTTGCTAGTCTATCGCGTCTTCTCCCAGGTTTCTCGTACGCTAATAGTCTGTTCGCGTACGAGCTGTTTACAGCTGTCATAACATGACAAATCAAACCGTATAGAAATAATTAGATTCTACGTAAACTATTCAATTAACTAAATATTTGCGTAATAACATTGCGATTGTTGCAGATTCGATGATTTACGTAGGGGCCGTCGATATATAAAGTTGGCAAAAGGGCGTGTGAAAAAAACCCCTGAACGCGTCGACTGTAGATTAACGGATTGTTAGTATACGAGAAACGGAGGCTAGCGTTTACATATTAATGTTTCATGAAATAATTGGTGAATTTGGAGTAGTTTTACACAAAATTAAACGGAACGAATAAAATTTGTTAATACAAATACTTCATAAAATTAAATGAGAAAAAAACTAGTATGTTTAATAAGTCTAGTAAGATAGATTTAAAACAAAAGCGTTTATTAAAAAAAAACTAATTAGGTACTAAAAAGTTACTAAAACTAATTAGTTAGTTTTTTTAATGATCTTTTCGTTTTAAACCCATATCTAACTTATATAGACTCCTCGTTATTAACCCTTGTATGTCCCCACTGCTGGGGCATGGGTCTCTTCCTGCATCGCAGGAAGGTTAGGCCATACTCCACCACGGGGGACAAGTCCGGGTTGGTGGAGGATTGTAAGACAGTGGCGGGCCTTACTGTCAGAAGTTATCAAGCCGCCCATAAGGCCTCTGACATAGACTCCTACTATCGTTAAAATGTTAATCTTGCAAATAAGCAGTAAGCCTACAAAAATAGGTGTAACCCATCAACTACTATGAGTAAGGGCTCTAACAGGCGTGTCCACTCGCGACACCCCGTGCGCTTCGAAAGTATAAAGTATTTACATCAACAACCTCTTTCTTGCTGCTGATTAAACTAAAGAAATATCAGTTTTTAGAGAGAAATCATGTTTTTGGTACTTTGACTATCTACTTAGGTACAACATCAACAGACGCATAAGTAGTAGAGGTCAATTCAGATGTACGCAAAGAGTCAATAAAATAATACTATATTTTGAGCTATCTGATTATTCGTATAAAAGAAAAATATTTAAGATTTTTCTTCTTTGTGCTTATCTCAATTGAATATTTAAACACCTGAGTGTCCGAGGTGTAAAACCTCAACGCTTGAAATTGTTAATTCGCGGTGGGCACGCGGGGTAATTAACCACATAATATTTCTAAGAAAAGTCCTGCCTCCTATAGTGTGACGTATATGGGCTACATAATATATCTCAATTGATCACAGTTACCTATAATATGAGTTAGTTAGACCTGAGATTACCGCACTTAGCCTCATAGTTGGGCCATTGTTCGTAGCAATCGTGAGGTACGTTAAAACTTCAGACACTAGGGTTGCCTCCCGCTGACGGTGAAGGAAAACATCGTAAGGTTTTCTTTCACCGTCAGCGGGAGGCATTGCTACTATAGCTTCACAAATGTACTTAACTTAGAAAACAAAGTCATTGATACATGCCGAGGTTTGGACACACGACCTCCCGATTTAGAAGCCGGCGTTCTACACCGCTCCGCTACCACCGCAACTCTAGTTACTAATAATGTCAAAGTTGTAAAACAAACTGATTAGTGTTCGATTTATTATAAGCATAGTATTTTGCCAAAATCCGATTATAAGCATAGTATTTTGCCAAAGTTGATGTCAGAAAAGGAAGGTAGGTCAAATTTAAAAACCTATCTAGAGGCTAAAAATTTCACCCATGCCGGGATTCGAACCCGCAACCTCTGGCTATACGTGCCAGCGCTCTACCAATTGAGCCAATGGGCGACTTACGGCATCAGTGAAATTTCGAACCTCTTTACACTATTCTCTGTATTACGTACGAAGGTAGGTCAATTTAGTTGTCCACTCGAAATAAAATCCTCAATACACTTCAGCGTCAAACAATTTCGGCGCGTGGCGTATCAATTTCATACGAAGAATTTAATACCAGCACACGTACGCCACTCAACGCACACACAGGCAAATAACAGCGTGATTTCGGAATAGTAAAATAGTTTGCAATATTTTGAGGGAATGTTTTTGCATTTAAATAAACAGTACTACGAAACATCAGGGAATAGATGGATGTAGCCAGCTTCGAAGATCTCTTTCGCTTGGCAAGAAACAAAGAAGAATATGCGGAGCTAACGGCCAACCTCCATTAGTGGGGAGGCACAGGAAGAAAAAGAAGAATAAACAGTACTATTATCATCAACTATCTTACTTATAATCATTAGTGAAGTATTGAATATTTGCCAATATTCGTGATTTCGGTTCGAAACTTTGAATCTTAATCGAAAAGTACAGTAAGGTTGAAAGTTGTTTTCTATTATGTTAAATGTTTCGAAACTGTCGTTCGATAAGCGTAAACAGTGAAAGAATAATTGAGTTTGCCGACACCGACCATAAGATGCTTAGACAATTTCCCCCTTATTCATAATAGTCTGCTAACATAAAGCATTGCTAATTCTCTCTCTGTCTTCTTCTATTGACCTAAGTCGGAATGGAAAAGAACACTCTTTAGCAGCTGTTTTAAGTTAGCGGACCATTATGAATAAGGGTTTTTATATATAATTTATAAAAATCTGTTTATTGTAGTTAATTAAATGTTCATCGGGTTTCGCTCTGATATTGTTGGTTTATGTTGTTGTGAAATTATTATGTTAAAAAAAATATTAATCCAGCCTTTTTTTTAACTAGACCTATTTATTTCTGAATCGTGTTTAGAATATTAAGGTAAATGAAGTTACCTTAAAATGGTTACCGAATACAAAACATCCTGTATATATGAATAGCGGTAACTATAAAATAACGCGAAATCAATTTCGGAGGCCGCTAGAAATCTGAATCCAATTTGCAGTCTGTCCGAACGGACGGACGGCCGCGTATCGCCGGCGAATATCGCTAAACTGCTAAATAATTTATTGAAGTCACCACCACTGCTTGACTGAATTAGCGCTTGAGCGCTTTAAACTAGCAGTGTCGCTGAACTTTACGTGGAGGCCTCAGCGGTAGAGCTAAGGGCTCCCAGCGCATAACGTATCAGCCGAAAAGCAATTTTGTAAACAAAATTATGAAACATACAAAGAGCACCTTACATATTAGGTACTCGAGACCTGCTGGTACTCGTGAACATCTGTTAGCTTTTACAATATACCTCGGCCGAGCAATCAAAAGCCGATTATATTGCAATAAAGTAAGGTTTATTTTGTATAGTATTTATAACTTTACATAACTTTTCAAAATACAAATACAAAACACCCGTGTGCTTTCGGCTAAAACCGAAGCCTACTCTAGAGCCAGAGGTATATTCTAAAAGCTAACAGACTGTACTATGCTTATAATAAAATTTTCTTAACATTACATGGTTTATTTTAATCATAAATTCTAGCGCTAAGAGTGTATTTTAGTTCTGGAGGCCAGCATTTAGTGGCAATCTGCAGGTGCCCGCGGCGGATGCGCTGCCGGCCGATAATATGTCGAGTGCCAATCAAGGTGGCTGCGCCAGGAGTGATCGAAACGTAACACGCTCCGGCTCTTTTTGGAGAATATGTGATGCGAATAATATCAATTTAACCCAACCAACCACATAACCCAAGGTTAGCTGGAAGAAAATACTCATTAGTATTAAGCTCTTCTAGTATTAAGATTTTTCTAATCTAATCTAATTTGTGGATTTGTAACCAGATAATCCAGATAATCTTCCGACATAAGGTCACGTAAGTTTATCGTGACAAATCAATAATGTGTAGTGCTTACGAAGGTTTTAGTTTAAAAATATTAAATTATTGCCTCGTGTTAGAGGCGAAACGCGTCGCGTGTTTTCTCACACAAGTATTAATTGGTGTTGGTGGTGGTGTCTTGCTTCTGCTTGAAAAAGTGGGAGGGAGGGCGGTGCATTAGCTAACCGCATGGTGCTTGTGGGTTTTTTGGGGGAACTTAGCAAAGTAATTTTAACTTTTTAGATATTAAATTATTAGGTCTCGGGTGCGATCCCCGGCCGGGTCAAGATAGGAAATGGTTTTTTCTAGTTTGTCTCGGGTCTTGGATGTTATCTTTGTATTTATTGTATTAAATCTATCGTCGAGTTAGCACCTATAACACAAGTCATTTAGTTGTTCTTAGTATAGGTCTAACGAGATCTGTGTAATATGTCCATGAATATTTATTTATTTATTTGAATGTAAAAGAAAATAAATTGGTGCACGCATCAATACTCAATTAATAAACGGGTGTTACAGCGATTGCACCCGTTTTAATGTATAACTTTGAATAAGGATCGCCAGTAAAAAAAAAAAACTACTCTGTCAATGTTTCTGCAGGATGCAGGATGCTGAACTGAGCAGTCGACTGTTCGTTTACTATTACGTATCGCTACTGGTGTGCAAGAAGAAGTGAAAGGTCAAGCTGCTGTCGACTGTACCTTTTCTGTTAAGATTTAACGTAATTGGAGAAATTGTTTTAAACGTATCGCTACGGGTATGCAAGAAGAATTGAAAGGTCAAGCTGCTGTCGACTGTACCTTTTCTGTTAAGATTTAACGTAATTGGAAAAATTGTTTTAAACCTAGAAATAAACGTAGTATTTTTATTTTCGCGACACTAATACTTTTTATTAGTCTGTTGAAAAGTCAATATAGTCACATGGTACAAAAACCTTTCATACAAATCGGGCTCCAACTATGATGTCTCTAATTGCACGTAACTCCTTATGACTCTATGAAGCGTTTATTAATATTTGAGTGAAACGTCGGAAAATTGTAAAAATGTAATAAACGAGCATAAATCCGTGTAAAAAAGTTTTAATTAATGATCGCGAACGTTCAGAATTCAATGAAAAAACAAAATGGAATAAGATTTATCTTTTTAGAATTTCTTATAGGTACGCTTTTTTCATTTATGTATTGTTTTATTGTTAAATTTTCCCTGTGCTTTAAAAGATTTCTTAGGTATAAAAGCTATGTAACTCCAAGTTAAACGTAGTTTCCTTATTATGTACACCACCTGCCAAATATCAGTCTTCAAGCGACTACTCAAAGGGTTTTTTTTGTCCTAATAATTAAGTCTCCACACCGTTATAGAAAGGGGAAAATGGCAATTTCTTAGCACACTTTCGTGGTGTAAAAACGTTACCGTTTCTGCAGGGTTGGACGTCAAATAGACACGTCCGTTTTACGTGACACTTCCAACCTCCAACTTTGCCGCGAAGATGGCGGCGCGACACCAGTGGCATTTGGTCGGTTAGGAATAAAATATTTTGAAAACCTATTTAGAGGCTAAAAATTCCACCCATGACTCGAACCCGTGACCTCTGGGTAACCGTGCCAGCGCTCTCCCAACTGAGCTAATGGGCGACTATTGACTAACGAAATTTCACTGATGCCGGTATCAGTGAAATTTCGAACCTCTTTACAATACTCTCTGTATTACAGTACAGGCAGCAACATCTAGCTGAATAAAATAACCATTTATTTCAGTTTATAGACTAACGGCCTTGTTCATAAAAAAACACAACTCCTTAAAAAACTCCAAAAACGCTGACTAAAATAGTGTGTGGTGGAGATTTTACAAGGAAAAGACGTACCACTGATTAAATAAAATGTCTCTACGAGTTTTTTATGAGAAGTATGTGTAGTGTTACTTTGAATGACAGGATACGCAATATTCTGATTAGAAAGCGTTGTGGACTGAAAGATTATGTAGTGACTAGAATTGAGAAAGGAATGTTGCGTTGGTTTAGACCTGTGGAGAGGTTGAAGGAATAAAGATTGACGAAACAAATATGTATGTATTGTTAATGTGAATGGAAGGGCTGGTAAGGGACGTCCCAGGCGGACATACTTCTACCAAATAAGGACTAATACCAGGGACTGCCACTTGGCGCGATCCTGATAGATCACCTTCGCTTCATCAACGTTCGTAAGTCGTTGCATGCACGCACGCCGGTTCCGGGTATTTTTTATCTTCCCCTTTTCTAGTACATCCCCCATTTGGTCGATGTATGTCCGCCTGGGACGTTTCTTATCAGCCTTAAATAAATATAAAGTTAAATAAATAGTTAATATTATATTTTAAATAATATATTTAAATATTTATTTCACTATGAAGAGTTCATTCCCGTGACAAAATATAATTGGTTAAGTATTGTTCTTTAACTGTCCTATTTATAAAAACAAGATTCATTAAAACACTCCTCAAAGTACTTTAAACAGTTTGTAATGAAAAGACATATTATTTAAACTGCATCTGAGGCATGTTAAAAAAAAATCGCGATTTTATAAATAAAACAGTAAATATTTAATAGGCAGATTGCATTCATTTCAGTGAATTAGCCACTCGCAGGCAACCGAATTCAATAGTCCTTTTAAAACAAAGTCCCAACTCCCAGAAACGAGATTCAATTTTAATTTCGCATTAATACAACGCAACGTTGTACAATGTACATCGCACAGCAAAAAGTACTACGACAAAAAGGCGAAAGAAAGGAGACACCCTAATAAAAAAAAAAATATAAAAAATAAAAACCGACTTCAGAAGACAATAATAATTTGGAGTCGGCATCCAAAATTGGTATAAGAAACACTCGTGGCCTAGTTGAACAGAGTGATTGGAATTAATTACTTGAGTTAAGCAACAACAGGAGCGGTCAGGTGCAAGATGGGCGACCGTTCCGTGACTACCGCTAGTGACATTTTTTCCGAGAGCTTTCGTGTTTCGTAAAGCAAGTTAAGCTGTTGGTGCCGGCTGACATGTAATGGCAGTCGTTAAGCCATGTCAGAGGCTAAGATTCCGCTAAGATTTGACAAAGTTATGAGAGAACATAGCCGCCTTCTTTTTTGAACTCGGTTAAAAACAAAACCCGGGACCGAGGAGGACAGGAAATAAAGTTAATTAACAGAGCAACGAAATCGACTGCGGCGAAAAGGCTCCGTTAAAAAACGAGACGTTTTGTTGGCGAGCCATTGCGCTTAATTTTTGTGACAAGAGTGAAACAAAGACTTTCAATGGAACGACGCGGCAGTTGGGTAGGTGTATTCAGAAGGTCCTTTTTACACTTGTCAAACAAAGTTCATTAATACCTAAGGCAAAAAATCTAGGAATAGATGGCATTAATCCCAAAACGGCCGTTTTTGGCATAAATGTCTATCTGTATGGCAAATTTCATCTAAATTCATTGGGGTATTTACGAGACATTGTGTGACAAAAATACTATAATGTTTAACTTAGCGAATGGATTTTTCCCGCTCTGAAGTCAGTCTATTGTACATCTTCATCTCTTGTCTTCTCCATAAATTGTTTATCAGTGGCAAACATCTTAACTATAGGATAGCACTTCTTTACATTTTTTTTATAAAGGTTAACTTCAACGCAACTTATACCTACTTGTCCCGGTCCAAAACTAGACGTCATGTATTTAAATGGTTACCAGGCAAGGATATCACAAACATGGAAAAACTCCCAGACTGAGGCAATTTGTACAAGTAAATTACGGTATCTTCCTATATAACTCACGACCTGTGTTTTGGAAGCCATTCGTGTCACCGTTAGATTGACGAGGCAAACAGTTAAAATAACATATCTAAGAAGGCGCGCAAGCAGTGGGTGTCCACGACGGCATTTCATAGAACTAGCATATTTTAATGACAATTCGATGTATATTGCGTAGCAGACTCTTACTACTTGATAATCTGCAGGTTAATCAGCTCTTCAAGTCAATGTACATGGAATTGCCATCGTAAACCGTGAATTGTACATCTTTGAGTCTACGTTCTTGTTAATCTCAGGGGTATAGACTCATGTATATAAAATTGTCATCGTAAAACATTTACGACCATTTATATTAATGCTATGATCATCGCGAACATGGCAACCGCGTCGTGCTGAAATTTCAGTATGCTTGACCATCGTCTTACAATCCATATCGCGCAATGCTTCTATTCTTTTCATTTACACTGAACGCCAAAAGGGGAGATAAAAGCTTGATTCGTCTTATCATTCCAACGGTTCCGGACGGTCAGCTGAAGGCGATACTATGGCGATACCTTTTGTTTCGCCACATCCGAGGTTCTAGACAAGTTTGACGTTATCGTGAAACTGGGTAGCGTTGACCTTTTAAGAAAGATGTTCCTCTCTTGTTTTTGTAAGATGTTTTCAATTCAACAAATTACTAGAAGCCTGATCATATTTAAGTAATTTAACCTACCTAGATAATGAGGATGCGAAATCATGTATACACACGAGGTCTTTTTTAAAATCATGGTCTATTTAACGCTTTTGTTGTACGAGTATTATTATGTAAGTTTAGTTAGTTTAACATTAACAATAAATTGATTTAATAAAATCATTAGTTCAACAGTTACAAGCCAAATTCAAACCACATCCTGAAAACTTCGACTTTGAAGTTTTGTATGACTGTTCTGATTGAATGATGCGACAGACAGGCATGTCATAGGAAAATGCTACTTTGAACTTAAATATATTGTATGATATGCAGGAATGGCTTTTTGCAAAAAAAAATACTAGTAATGCAGAGAAAGTTGCTAATGAAAAGCTATGTGCTCGTGAGTTACGTGAAGGGTGTTAGTAAATTAAAAATTACCAACTTGGCTCACTTCAGACCCTGAATCATACTTCAACACCCGCGTTGTAGGTAATCTGTGATTGTTTACACTTCGTTTAACACTAAGCATTGAAGCTGTGATTCACTTTCAGAAATGTGAGCTTATAGCTTGTACTCATTGATAAACTTTCATGACCGTACTCTCAACGATATTGTCATGACTCTTCAATACCGTTGAGTTGCTTCTATAATTCCCGTTGTCTTTATAGTTACTGAACCGTGCCTATATATATTGTTCTAACAAACTGTTTCCTTTCTCAGGTTTTGCGTGGGCGATCGCTTCTACCTGTGCGAGAACAAAATCCTGTGCGAGTACGACTATGAAGAGCGCCTGGTCTTTGCAAACATGGCGTACAACCCTCCGCCATTGTCGCATCTGAAGAGACAGACAACGCATCTCCCGCCCCCACCTGTGAGTTTATGAAGACTTCAATACTAAGAATTGAGTACGATTCAGCGATCTTGATGCTTCATGAAACCAATGGTTTTTTTTCTGTATTTCAATTGCAAAACATGGGCTTTGACTTCCCAGTAAGTAAATAGAGGCCTTCATTAGATCCTTTCATGATTTCATAGTTTGGTGCTCTACGTAACTTTCATGATCTTTGTTTCGCTGTCTAAGGATCATAAGAATATTTTAATGTTGTTGGGCCCATAATAAACATAAAAATATTATGGAAGCATTTTATTAATATGAATAAATTCGGGGGTCATGAATAAATTCGAGGGTTTGCAAGCAAAAAGACTTTCGGGTGACTACATATTCAGCCTTCTGTTCACGTATCTCATGGTTAAGTATTTTAGTGCCAATAGCAATAATAATTATTGCTCTCCGCAATATTTTTTACTCCACTACATTAAGCGTTTCGATGTCCAACTAAGTATCAGCATTATTTGTTTTAACCATTCAAATTCTTCCACCAGCAATCAAACAACTCAATGGCTGGCTTGATAAACGGCTCCAGTCGGGCTGGTGATCTCAACAACAACATGTCAGGCTCATCCCCCGCTGCCTTCGCCCCGCCCCCGCACCTCAAGCCCCTCGGGCTTTCTGCATCCAGCTGAGACTACCGCCCTTGAGACTCGGTTCACCCCTACGCCAAGTATCAAAACTGAACGCTGGACTGAAAACAGTATAGCCCAGTGCGGTGGAAAATATTGACGGTGTATGGAAGTTCGCAGTGTCGTGAGATTGAATTGAACAGTGTTTGGAATGAACAAGGTGGAAACAATGCCAAACTATTATATCGGTTAGTGTAAAATAACAGTTGAAAAACTTTTGTCGTTAAGCTGAAGATTGAACTGATGTTTGATCTATAGCGAATCTCAAAATGATCTCATAATTTTGTGGTCACTGAACATAGTTAAGGAATCACCAACTTTACTGAATGTAAGAAAGGTGGAAATTGTTTTTTCTTTCTTTAATAATTTATTGGATTCTTCTAACTTGCACGGGTTACAAGACTGCTTAAATTAGTTTTTAACTTATCAACAATATCATGCTTATTTTTTTGTGACATTACCTAATTAAAACTTTACAGAAATCTTAAGAAGTGCCATTGACATTATATCATTGTATAATAAAAAAATCAGAGGATCAAAATATTATAAAAATTTCTTCTTTATTCTGTTTTTGAATGACTTTTATTCTTCAATTCATATTGGCAAAGCCGTGGTTATTATCACACCAAAATATTCTACTTTGTTATTTCGTTTTGTATATTTATTGTTAAGTTTATTAATACTAAAAACATTGTTAAAATGTTTGTATTATCTCCTGTACATAGCACTAGATAGAAATAAGTAACTAGATTAGTTAATACTACGATATTATCTCAATGAATTAGTTGGTAACTAAAATGTATATTATTTCAATGCATTAGGCGAAAATCTATTGATTAGAATAAAATACCTTTTTCAAACGCATTTATTCAAAGAAATAATTGTCCTTAGGTTTTGTTTATTTTTGTTATTTTAAGTAGAAATTTATAAATAACTTGGTATTTTAATCTCTTCTTTCAACGGAAGTAGATTTTCTGTATTGTGAAAGTTCTTATTTCATTCCGAAATTTACTCAAAGAAACCATACCTATTACATCGATGTTGCAGTTTACGAAGTCGTATAAAAGATGCATTCCTATTTAATCTAAATCACCGTAAGTAATAAAAACTTTGTGGTTGATATAACAACGCATTATGTAGTAGAATGAGAAACAAATATAAATGTAACTATTAATAAATGTGACAGGATTTAACCAATGATACGACCAAAGATGTAGCTCATTAAAGCGTTGTTCTGAACAAATATGATTTTTATTAAAAGTCTTCTATACCATACCACTCATAAGGCAGAGCGCTGATAGCCAGGCAGCAGAACGGCGGTTTATCAACCGGGTTCGAATCCCGGCATGTATCAATTACTTTGATGGTAGCAATACCACTCGCTAACTTTGAAGGAAAACATCGTGAGGAAATCCTAGTGTCTGAAGTGTTAACATGCCTCAGCGCTTGCTACGTACAATGACTCAACTAGTAGGCTAAGTGTGGAAATCTCAGGTCTACCTATCTAACTACTCAGTATCATTTTAATGAATAAATATTGAAGAATGTGTAATTGAAATAAAATGATAGGTACGTTTTCTTTCGTTTCTATAATTAAACCAGTTGAGAAAAAATTTAAGGTTAAAAGTTTACAATCTTAAATAACACAATTTTACTGCGTTAAATACACAAAAATATTTGCAAAACATTTCGCTTAGCTACTTTTACGCCATAAACTATTTCGATAAGAACAGAAAAATAAATAAACAGACACTTAGTGGAGTGAATCACCTGATCACGTGTATTTGAGGGCGGAAATTAGAAAAATCTTCTTTCTCGTCCCCTTGCACTGTATGAACTGTGAAAAGGAACTATACAAGGGGTCATATTGTACCGGCGGCGTCGTAAAGATGCTTCTTCGACCTGTGGTGGCCATTTATTTGTGCGAAGAAAAATATGAGCTGCGACACCTCATTTAGGGGAGAGTTAGCAAAGAAAGGACTGAGGCAAAAATGTTAATCTTACTTATTAGATTGTTATTACGGATTGACAAAGTAGAATAGTCGTCATGCCGAAAAAAACCGTACATTACTATTTAGTTTTAAGCCTACCAATTGTGCAATCGTAACAGGTAAAATAGACAATTTAATAATAAGATTACCAAGAGTTTATCGAGTATTTTAAGGAGTCACGTTTTTATGGCTGTTTGTTTATTACATTAGCAAGTAGAATTAACTAGGTATCTACGTGTCGGTGATTTAAAATTTGGACCTAAAGGTCTATCTACATTACCAAGGCCAGGGCCGTGGCCGCCGACAGTCTTGACGATGGCACACGGCTGTGACACGGTGTGGGCACCGGCTTCCTTCCTAGGCGACGTTTCATAAAACTACATTTCCGATTTTCTAGAGCCGCGCCCGTAAACGCTATCTATGAACTGCTTTGTAAATTAGTGTTGAAAACGGCTCATTATTATAGTACGATAGATAGATTTTTTTTACAGTACACAGAAATGAGAGTAACAGAATTATGTAGTCCTATGTACCCCTATCCTATCTAATTCTTTTCCTACAAACTCACCAATAACAATATTTTTCTGGAAAAAAAAAATTATACTAGGAATAATTCATTTTATATTTTTTTGGTAACTAAAGTTATTGTTATCTGGTGTACAAGGAAGAATATCCTTATCTTCCTGAGTCTTCCTGCTTGTTAATCTGTGGGTTAATCGGCTATGCAATGTACACCCAATTATCATAGTAAAATACCAATTGTACGAGTAATTGTTTGAAATGGGTCCCTAGACGACACCTAACTTCGGCACGTCCCTGGGGATGGACCAAGCGTTTAATACTCAACAATTTGTATGCCCTTTAGTTTAGGCTCTAACCGTATTATAAAAATACATAAACAACACAAGCCAGACAAGTGGCGACTTTTTGCGTCGGAGACCAAGACTAACTTCGGGTCACTGAGGTCCACGGTCTCAGTAAGTACAAAAAATATAGTTTGCATCGTTGCGGTCCTGGTCCAGTAGAGACCGAATTTCCGAATATAGAGCATTGTAACCCGGCAATGTTGACGTTACGAAGAGCGGACGTGGCGGTGGTGAAAAATCGCCCTTATTTCCTTACCACAGCCGCCCTCTGTCGGCAGCGGCGCCCCTTGATAGAATTGTTATCGATGCCATCTTTAATTTTCCTTGCGCAAACATCGCACCGGCCACCCTTAGCTTAAACGCGTGCAACATTACATTGTTCGGTTTATTGGCTTGTTCTTTTGGTTTTACAGTATGAAACTAGAATAACAACGCAGCTAGACTCTTACACGTCTATTTGTTCGAAGAAATTCATACATAATATGCTTCTTGCATTCGTCATTGGGTGTAGACAAAAAGGTTCTATTGTCCACCGGAAGAAACACCGGCGAAAGAATAATTTTGTTTATGATCAATTAGGTATTAATACAAAAAGTAGGTTTTTACACAGTGTATTTATTTGTTAATTTAAAACTGATTTACGGGTAATTCAACTCATTCGACGCATTGAACAAACACAGAACAAACGCTGTTGAGTATTCAACAGCCTTTGTTCTGTAAATTTTATTAATTCGCGGAAACAAGTTTTTTTGTTAAATTTATTGCTTACATCTGAAATTATGGATTGAACATACTTTTAGCGTTCAGCGGCATTAAAATGGAGGGAACTACTAATAATTTAGTACGTTTTAAAGTTTTTCTTCACAATAAAATTTTATCAAATTGACGTGTAGACTCCTAGAATTTTCGTATGTACCTACCATCATGGGGATTTTATTACACCCTATAGAAAGGACATGCAATACCTAACTAAAAGTGTACTTCTCATTGGTAACGGCTATAGTGCCAACTGACACACCTTTCGGTCCGCATCGAATTGTCCATAATAGCGCGAATGGAAAACAAATTCGCTAAACAAAGGATTTTATTCAAATCGGGCACGATCACAAATAAAGGCGTGACAAGTGGACAAACCGCCGAAGCTATCCCGAGCGTGAAGCAAACAATGAGGCGGGTGAAAAATGGCGCATAGAGTCGAACCGACCACAAATCAAACCGCATAATAAATATAGCCGGAAGTTAAGGGGGTACCCGGTGCCAACTAGCGCCACCAATGCGAGAAAACCTTATAATAGCAACTTTCTATCGTAAGGTTGTCTGGACGAAATCGCGTTTGGCATTAAGACTGCCAATTGTACTATGTACCTGAGTAATATTTTAAAAACCTATTTAGAGGCTAAAAATTCCACCCATGCCGGGATTCGAACCCGCGACCTCTGGCTATGCGTGCCAACGCTCTTCCAACTGAGCTAATGGGTGACTTACTGGCATCAGTGAAATTTCGAACCTCTTTACACTCTCTGTATTACGTACAGTAATAATTTCGTACCTTAGTAATAATTTTGTATTTGTCGTTTTTTCCAATGGAAAATAAAAAATATTCTTATCTTAATAACTTCTTTTGCAGACTGACGTTTATGGTCAAGGGTGAGAGGGGTGTAAATAAGTGCGGTGATTGTCTCGGTGGTCTAGCTGTTAAGGCGCTTGGCTACAAAGGCAGAGGTCGTGGGTTCGACTCCCACTGTACCGTACATTTGTACAAGTGGGCTCAGTCTGTATGTGTTTTTGTCTTTGTGACGTTCTTGCCTGGTTACCATAGTACATGGTATCCTAGTTCGGGACCAGGACAAGTGATGGTATTACAAAAAACAAAAAAAAAGTCGACCACTTTCGTATGTTGCGAAGTTTTGAAAAAAGTTGTGTGAGCGAGAACTGTAAAAAATTGTATTTTTTAACAACTTTGTTAATAAAAAAAATCATGTAAAATTTAACAAAAACGCGTGGTTAGTCTTACAAAAAATTACCTCCTTTATTAGGATGTAAATCGGGAAATATCGATCCTAGGCAAAAATCGAAGAGAGCCAAAATTGTAGGAAATTTACTTATAAAACAAGATGGCGTATTACTCAACGGATCGAGTATCTCACAAAACAAAAATGCTGTTAACTGCAAGTGACTGACCAAAAGACTTCCGAAGGCAAATTGCTACTTAATTTTTTTTGGGGTCAAATCCTAGGACAAACCATTTTTGCCAAAAACAGTAATTATTTGGCAGAATCGATCAAAGTACGAGCCGCGTTTTTACGGTCTTCGTAGTGGACTCGGACCGAGATGCAGAAATAAAAAATGATAAAAAGCATAGGATAAGAAAAGAAGAAAAAATTGGACAGGCACGCGGCTACTATCAAGCAAAACTCTGTGAAAACTTGAAAAACTTTGAACCAGCTTTGAAATGACCGATTTACTGCTGAAATGCAGAAATATGCAGAAATTAAAAATGATAAAAAAGAAGAAAAATTTGGACATGCAAATGGATTTTAATGCGTGACCAACTAGGTGCTTCCAAACATTTTATTCGAGAAGCAAAAACGGAAGATGCAGCGACGTTTAAAAACCATTTGCGGTTAACAAGCGAACAATTTGAGTTTTTTTTATGATGCCAAACGCACATTCCACAATACTTCTTCACTTTTGTAAAGCTCCACAAACTGCAAATTATTTCTTTCTGACCACTTTCTTCTACGCGGCACAGGAATTTCTCGCGAAGTCGCCATTTTGTTTTTGTTATTGCATCAAAGTCAACTAAGATGAGTAGAGCGCGGTCCGAGTTGGCGTTTTGATACGAGTGCACTAAAATGGCCAGTGTATACGATACGAGTAGTATCTTAGTAAACTCGGTCTGAGCGCATTAAGACCGTGAAAACCCGGATTACCCTAAGATTCAGGCTGTAGTTTCTAAAAATAGCTATCACAATTATTACGATTTTTGATGTTGTAATAATATGATCCTCCCGACCTTGAATAACAAATGTTTTCGATTGTTATTTTCAAGGTCAGGACTTTAGAGGTTATAAAAAGATATGACTTTCAATTTGTGGCGCTAGTTAGAGGCGATGTAACCCTCTTCCTGGTAGTGGTTAGTAATTGCCGCCTTAAATTGATTTCACTTTGAAATACTAGCTCTACTGTTAAAGGGTTAATATCCTTTGCCGAGATCCTAAGGGTCATTGCATACTGTGGGGCTAAGTGTGAAAAATACGACCGAGATTTTTCAGATTTTAATTCCGTGGAGAATCTACCTCAGTATTATAAGTTTTCCTAATGTGCAGACCACTCTATATTTTTATTTTTATTGTGTTCGCACGAGACTTGAAAAAAACGGCAATAGGAAAGGAAGCCGCACACCCACTGATGGCTTCTTGCAATAATTTCCGTTTCCAATGAGCGTGTTTTTCTTTTTCTTATAACCGCACGAACTAGGTGGTTGGGAATAAATTGAAATACGAAATTGATTGTTGACGCCGTCCCGGGTGCTTTATTAATGTCACAAATGGGAAAACGATTGGCAATTGCCTACCAGACGCTCGCAGCGGCGGTTGGTTCCGCCGCTCAGTTTTTATTCACACACAGGTAACTTTTTCTTCCAGTTTTTAAGGATTCTTCAATGCAAAATATTGCACCAGTTAAATAGTGACTCAATCAACGAGTATGCAAAAAGTCACAAATGAATGCTAATGAAGCGAAACAACTTAACCCGCTGAATATCACGTGAAGGAAATCGGGGTTAGAGATAGATAAGTATTTGAAATCCTTGGAAATGTGGCACTAATTTCACCCTTTCGGCCAAGATGTAGTTATAAAAACCCGAAGAAATACGAGTAGATGTACGCCCTAAGTTCCAAACTAATGAAAAAGTATGAAAAATAATTAAAACTGTTTTTATACGGATTTATGCTCGTTTATTACATTTTTTACAATTTTCCAACGTTTCGGCACATTTTCAGGTGCCGTGATCCCGGATGACGGATGGTCAGTTTTAATTATGTCTACTGCTCGTGTTAACCTTAGAAAATACTATAAGTATGAGAAAATTTATAATTCGACAGCTATGTAACTATAATTATTATAATAATAACTTCTACAACACAATCACTCGACCTGGTCCCAAACTAGAATGCCCTGTACTATGGTACTCGTAAGTTGGCAAGGACGTCACAAACATGTAAATACACCCAGACGAGGCCACTTGCAGATGTACCTACCGCGCCCCCCAGTGGGAATCGTGGGTATCCAAGCGCCTTAACGGCAAGACCAATGGGACAACCAGTTAGGTAATGAGACAGTCATGTAACATTGCTTAAATTTAAACATTGCTGCCCATATAAATGTCCTCAAATTATGTAGGAAGGATTGCGCTATTAAACTGTGATTGACATCTACACTAATATTATAAAGAGGAAAGATTTGTATTTTTGTATGTTTGTAATGAATAAACTCAAAAAGTACTGGACCGATTGCAATAATTTTTTCACCATTAGAAAGCTGCATTATTCAGAAGTAACATAGGCTATATAATATCACGCTAGGTCCTATAGTTGTGGAGCAGTAACCGAAAATGTTTCAAAAACGGGGGAAAAGTATCGTTTCTGAGGCCTTCCGTGGCGTGCGCTGAGCATATAGTTAAAGTTATACAAAAATGCTCTATGGATGAATTGTTCATCTTAACATTATCTTTAAAAAAATCCGCGAGAGCATATGTCTACCTTTTACAGTTTACCCATAACAATCGTTTTAATGATTTAGATGTTTGCTCCAAAGTAATGTCATTTTGGCGACGGGATTTCGAAGTAAATGGTTTAATCCTATTAAAAGTTTGCTCTAGATAACTTTTGAATTATTCAATCGGTTACCTTTAGACTATTAATTCATCCAAAAGATACCTATTAGCATCGATAAAATATTATCGATGCTATTAGGTAAGTACTTACCTACTATTTCAAAAATACATAAAAAAGGCGCGGGGCGGCGCGCGGCGTGAAGTGACTAGCCAGCCGGGCAACGCAGCGGTGCGGGGGAGGGGAGGTCAGATCAGTGAGATAGGTAGCCGCGCGGCTCTTTCGCGCGGTCGGCTCCCTACGCAGCAGACGTGTCACGTAACCGATCTTAAACATTTTGTAGACTATTTAACTTGCATTTTTTGTTCGAGTAAAAAAGTTCTTTTCAGAACTAATTATAAATTGTTCATTCAGGCTTTACTGAATAATATCCCAAATTCTATTCTTACTTATACCCTTATTTTCCATAGTAATTATTTATCCTAAATTCTATTCTTATTCTCTACATATTTTTCTATAGAAATTAAAATATCCTAATTTCTATTCTTATTTTTATCTAATAAAAAAAAATCATCAATATGCCAAGAAAAAAAAGGTCTCAACTATCTAAAAGTAGCTCTTAAGCGAGATTAGCAAAAATACGACGTGATGAAGAATCAGTTTTTAAAAATTTTGATCGTCTCGCAAATCAGAGAGCGTATGCGTCGCAATCACGTGCAAGCGAATCTAGCGCCGAACGCTTGCACCGCCTTGCTCAAAATAGTGACAGAATGTCACAATCACGTGAAGGCTTGATACAGATCGAAAATAAACTTTTAGAAGTTAACGATAAAAATTTGGTAGACTTTGGGTTACCCTCTCCGAATCGCCCCCTACAAAATGTAGTTAATGTCATACCGAGCTCTACATACGATGTTAACGAGTTATCAGTATATATCAACTCAAATGTACCCAAGTTGGTGGCAGATTATTATTGAAAGTGTGATCAATAACAAAGGTAGCCTATTTTTTTTGGAGGCGCCTGGCGAAACAGGTAAAACATTTCTTGCCAATTTAATATTAGCCAAAGTACGACAATCTGGAAGAAAAGCACTGGCGGTCGCGTCTTCTGGCATTGCTGCAACTTTAATAGAGTGGTGAGATGGTGGGAAGACTGCACACTCGACCTTTAAATTACCATTGTCTGTGTCGTTAGAACAACAATCGGTATGCTCAATCCACAAAAATGGTCCACTTGGGAAGCTCTTACAGGACACTTCACTGATTATTTGGGATGAGTGTACCATGAGCCATAGAGCTCACGTGGAAGCTGTGAACCGCACATTAAAAGACCTCAGGAACTCAGGCAATGTGATGGGAGGCGTAACCTTTGTGTTGGCTGGAGACTTTCGCCAAACACTACCGGTTATAACTAAAGGTACACGCGCCGACGTTATTAAAGCGTGCCTCAAATGATCACCTTTGTGGCAATCAATTAAAAAAATATGAGAGCACATTTTAGTAACGACAACAATGGAAATTTGTCACAAAAAATACTTCAACTGGGAGATGGAAAACTACCATCGCCAGTTGCAAATAGCTCCCAAGTATCGTTGGACAATGAATTGGCTCAAACTGTTAACAGTCTAGATGTTCTTATAGACACAATCTATCCCGACATTGAAAATCTCACAGAACGAAATTTCGATTGGCTCTGTTCGAGGGCGATAGTGTCGCCAAGAAACGACTCCGTAAATGATATAAACAGAATGATTATGGAAAAAGTACCAGGTGATTTCAAATGTTACAAATCTATTGACACTGTGTGCAACATCGAAGATGCAGTACACTACCCACAAGAATTTTTAAATTCCCTCAACCCTGCCGGCTTGCCACCCCACGAACTAAAATTAAAAGGAGGTACTCCTATCATGCTTTTGAGAAATTTAAGCCCTCCCAATATGCGCAATGACACAAGACTTTTGATAAGGGAATTACGAGACAATGTGATTGTAGCAACAATCATCACTGGGCCCGCGGCCGGACAGCTCGCTCACATACCGCGAATCCCGATGATTCCGACGGATTTACCTATATCCTTTAAAAGGTTACAGTTTCTTGTGAAGACATCG
Organism: Yponomeuta sedellus; assembly: GCA_934045075.1. Lineage (NCBI taxonomy): Eukaryota > Metazoa > Arthropoda > Insecta > Lepidoptera > Yponomeutidae > Yponomeuta > Yponomeuta sedellus. The sequence goes on along the minus strand of OW203722.1, from coordinate 16,343,018 downwards.
TTTGCCCTTACGATAAATAAATCACAGGGACAAACTTTTTCGATTGTTGGCGTCGACCTAAGAAAAGAGTGCTTTTCTCATGGGCAGTTATATGTTGCCCTTTCTCGAGTAGGATCTCTTAAAAATCAATATGTTTTGTTAGCACCTAAAAATACCACTGCAAATGTAGTTTACAGTGAAGCCTTAAAGTAAAATGTAAATATTACGATAATTTGATCAAACACATAAAACAAAGAAATTTATAAAAAAAAAAAAACTTTAACAAAAAAAACCTTAAAACAAGAAAAAAAAAAACAAAAAAAAAGATGTAATTTTTTTAATAAATGTAAAAAAACAATTAAACAAAAAAACCTTAAAACAACAAAAAAAAACAAATAAAAATAAAAAGATGTAAAAAACCTTAAAATAACAAAAAGAAAAAAAATATGTAAACATTTTTTTTTTATAAATGTAAAAAAAAAATTTTAATTTTCAAAAGGTAAATACTTCCTAAATAAAAAAAAAACTGAGAATATAAATAAAATATAAAATATAAATAAAACGTAGAACTATGTAATATGAAATATAAATAAAATAAAACGTAGAACTATGTAAAAAATCTTAAGTCCCCCCGTGCGAAGCCGGGACGGGCCGCTAGTGCTTATATAATATTATACAATTCTACATCCGTGTATACAATATGTTGAGCAAGTTTTATAGATTAAAGCTTGACATCTAAATTGAAATTCAAATGCATTAACTGATAAGTAGTTATATAAAAATTTATTGACGAAATGTATTAAACTGGTATTGGACACCAACATTATTATCTGAATATAGGTAAGCCCTAAATACTAAGTGACATGTTATAAAATAATTTACAAAATGAAACTGAAACTTAAATTCTTGACTGAAAATATTTAATTCAAATTCGGTTCAAAGATATTTATTTCTCATAAAGAACTTACAGTTAACTTAATTAATGAGAAAAAAAAAACTTAAAATTAGCTTATATTATACGGCATGCATTAAAGTAGCATCAATCTAAATTATAAATTTAAGACATGTAGTTTTAGTTTATTTTTAAAAGCATTCATATTTTCTGTATCCTTTACATCAGGTGGTAAGTTATTATACTGTTGGACACCTTCATACATGACATTTCCTTTACCATATTCAGTTCGTGGTGTTCTTAGTTTAAGTTTATTTTTGCATTTGCTTCTTAAGCTATATTGCGGTGATTTGGCTCGACTTATTTCTATATTAGTGTGTATGTCTTTTTTGAGTATTTTTTTTATAAGTATGCATGTTTTATATAGATAAAGTTGATGGATATTAAGTAGTTTTGTCTTTTCGTATAAAGGTTTTGTTGAGGTGTCATATTTGTAGTTGAATAGGATTTTGATGACTTTATTTTGTGACCTCTGCAATTCCTTTTAATGCGTTTTACTAGCTGTGCCCTAGACTTCTATAAGATACTCAAGGTGTGATTTTACTAATGCATTATAGATAAGAGTGCGTAGAGTATAGGGAACATAGCGAACCATCTTGTGTAAGGCTCCTGTTAAAGGTACTATTTTTGATTTGACATGTTGTATATGACCTTTCCAAGTCAGTTTATCATCAAGAATCAGTACTAAATATTTTTCTTCTTTGGATCTATGGATTCTATCGTTTTCTATCGTAAGGTGTTGATAGTCCGGCAGTTTTTTATTTTTTGCGGCAAATATCATGTATGATGTCTTTTGTGTGTTTACAGTTAACAAGTTATATTTGAACCATGAAATAAGTAAATTAAGATCATCTTGTGCAGTGGCAGTTACGTCTAAAAGGCAACACCCAAAGTAAAAAAGGTATGTATCATCAGCGTAAAGTGTTACGTCCCCGTGGAGATTGATATTACTTATGTTGTTTACGTAAACTAAAAAAAAACAATGGTCCTAAAATTGAGCCTTGTGGGATACCGTACGTTACAGTTTTAGGATTACTTTTATATTGACCTATTTTTACTATTTGTTGTCTGTTTTCCGTGTAGGATCAAGCATTTTAAGGGCAGTTCCAATTAAGTATGCCAATCTTATGAATTTATAAATAGTGGACTGTAGAACTTTAGCTGTATTTGTCCTATTCTAAGCTTTGTATATATTTGCATGCATGCCTCTTTTATGTACTATAAATTTGCTACACCCTTACAGGGTCCATGGTACTAGTAAAGTATGAACTGTTCATGGTTTCGCAATAAATAAATGGAATAATGGAATGGTGGGTGTCGTAAAAGGCGACTAAGGGACACAAACCGGGGGGTGGGCAGCAGCGCCTCCTGCTGTACAATTCCACCAAACTGCGATCCCCAACCCCTTTGGCAAGTAGCAACCGAGAATTGTTGACTTGTAGCTGGTTCACATAAAAATGTGATTAGTAAAATTATTAATAAAACCATATTTTCTCTTCTCTCAAACTCTTTTTTTTGTGCTGTAAGATAAGGGGGTTGCGTAATTTAGTATGGAAGTTGGCTTTTCATTTTCTCGCAGGGCAGATGACCCAATGAATGCTATCAATAAGTAGTGGATAGCCAGAGGTTGCGGGTTCGAATCCCGGCATGGGTGAAATTTTTAGCCTCTAAATAGGTTTTTAAATTTGTTCCTTAGCACGGGTTAGTGCATTAAAAATAAAAATAGTGTAATCATGTGGGTACAGTGATATCGTTCCGATGTTAAACCTAACTGCAAAGTAGGTAGTCGGGGCTGTAAGTAATGCAATTTGCTTAAGTCAGATGTCGCTGCCTGTACGTAATACAGAGAATATTGTAAAGAGGTTCGAAATTTCACTGATGCCGTGAGTCGCCCATTGGCTCAATTGGTAGAGCGCTGGTACGGATAGCCAGAGGTTGCGGGTTCGAATCCCGGCATGGGTGAAATTTTTAGCCTCTAAATAGGTTTTTAAATTTGTTCCTTAGCACGGGTTAGTGCATTAAAAATAAAAATAGTGTAATAAGTAGTGCTTACGATTTACAACTTTACAAAATTACTGTAACTTTACAAAATTACTTACAAAAACTATATTTTACTTGGCTGAGTGCAAAAAATATGTAAGTTTTACCTTAAAATCATCATAGATAAACATACCTAATTATGCCCTAAAAGTTTTAAAACATAATTTGATCATACGAAATATTTTACATTTGTTTTATTATTTATATAATATCTCTTGCGTTAACTTGTAAGGGGCCTTATGGCACAAAATTGTGAACATATATTAAGTTCCGCATATTTCTTCATACTGAGGTGCGTAGCCCTAAAAATAGACAAGCTATTATTTTTACGAGTTATTCCCTGTTTACACTGCTTAATGCCCGGTCAGGATGAGTTAACGACAGTTGTCAGTTCTTTTTACCCTCCTGCGGGGATTTAGTCAGAAAAACGGCTCCTGCTAACTGACCAAATTAAGCTGACACCCCGTAGAGATTCCCCTTAAAGTATTTACCTACTCAAATGCAGAATGCCGTAGAGATCATCTTACAGCGGCCGTGATACGCCTCCGGGTTCTTATTTTTATTTCAGTTTTAATTATTAAAAGTTTTATGAACTGCTTATTTCTTTTTATGGGATTGTTAAATTAATTCCTTTTGTTTGCCGACTCGCTCTTCTCCGCGTTAATTGCTGAAAGTTAGGGCTGTTAGGATGGATGTCATTATATTTTGTTTGTTTACCACGTTTTCACGGTCTAAGTGCGCTCGGATCGAGTGCGCCATCCGAGTAAACTAATGCTTCTGATTGGCTATTTTAGTGTCGTGGCGAAAAACCGTCCAATCAGAAACACTCTCGCTCCGAAGAAATGAAATGAAAATTCTTTATTGCACTAAAACAAATTTGTACAAAGGTGAGCTTAATACTAGATAGTATTTTCTTCCAGCAGATAGTATTTTCTTTTCGAAGACTATGAAAACTCGGTTAGTGAGAGTTTTTTCACTAAATAAACCTCTAGATCAGTAGTATTTTCTACATATATGTACTACACGAATATATATATTCGTGTAGTACCAGCTTTTCTACAGCTCGGACATATCATACGTAGATATTTTTTAAATGCACCCAAATGCCCTTTTGTAGAGAATTCCCGCCTACGCTTCCAGGGTCCTTTAGGTGTTTTATATGACTTAGCACACAAATAACCATTGCAATTTGCGTGTGAAAAGTTGCTTTAGGTTAAATCACAGGCGTTTTATAATGTTTCCCTTCTGACACACAAAATTATACAAACAGGTCAATTTCGAAAAAGTTGAACAATACAGAAGTTTATTTCTCTCTACGAGTGGCCTTTTCTATTGGATTGCTATTTCCACGTTCTGCGAACATCATAAAGCATTTTAAACTCTCCCAAAGAGATTCACGTCGGATTTTCATTCGCTCCGCCGCGTTCACTGTAAGTAAATTTCACTTTAAAATATGCATAACAGTTTTCCAATGCGATCCTCTTGCAGAATTTAAAGACACTGAGTCGTATTAAGATACATTTCGATTCAGTACGCTCAATACCTAGTGAAGTTTGGGAAGGAAATGATATCTCCGTTTCAGTTTAGCGCAGAGAAAAGTCGTTTCATAGAGCTGGGTATAGTGTTTTGTATTTACCTAACTTTGTACACTTTCATATCCTAACGGTCTTACTTATAAAAACACAATTTTCCTTTTCCTTTTCCGCAATCCTGAGTTAGTGTATTTAATCTGTAGTTACGTATTTCCTTGTAAAATCGCCACCACTTCCTATTTCAATCAGTGTTTTTATAAATAAGACTGTTGCATGTTTATATTTTATCTACCTAGTATACTATACTTGTTGCCTAAGTGTTAACTTGGGTATCGTTTCAATTAAGGTCAAAGTGTCTTCGTGTGCGAGTTTCAAAATCTTAACAGCTCACACCTAGGTACTTCGTCGCTCAAAATTAATACTTTTTATGATTTAATACACCTTATTTAAGTGCAAAAAAAATATGTAAGAAAAATTGTACGCACACGACCAACAAGATTTAGTTATTAGAGTAACCTGTATTTTACATTTCCGAACCTCGTAAAAAAAATCTTCGTGTTTTGTTTATCATTTATGTGTATAGGAATATTATAATTTCATCCCAATCAAGTTTTGAGCCAACTACCGTATTTCTGGTAAAAGTAATTTTTCGAAAATTAGCCTTTTTCTAGATAATTCACAAACGACGTTTTACCATATCGATTAGCCTACGACCTATTCTCTCAGACCTTCCAAATTCAAATATAAAGTTTCATAATAAGTTCCATAAAAATCGTTCAAGCCAATTCGGACTAGATCTATAACACTGTGACACTACATTTTTACATATTACGCATACACAATCCCTTTTTGCCTTCCAGTAGGTAAGTAAGTACATAATTAGTTAGGTATAACATTGAGCCTTTTCTACGCGACCTTTTACCCTGGCCAAATAAATAACATTTTCCTTCAAAACGCCGGCATTAACAGTCTGGAAGTCTTTAAAACAAATTACACTCGGCTTGTAGACTTGGAAGTTAAGTGTACTTAACCGCAAGTTGTGAAAATGCAAATTGTTCGGGCCTCGGGGATTAGAGCGGCCCGTCTGCCACCCGATATGCTAATAATGGACTTACGAACATCATAACCGTGCGCGTAACTATACTCTGTACCAGATCCCTGAAGAAAGTTCATTGAGTAACAGTTACTTACGTGTGTGCTTAAAAATAGACGAATCCAACTCTAACTTATGAACTTTAAAGTAAATAGTTCGCTGAATAATTTTAGGCATAGTAACTATAAGAAAATGATCTTTAAAATTGATACCTTTAATTGAAAACTTTCCATACTCTCTCCCCTGAATTCCCTGAAGAAAGTTCATTGAGTGACAGTTACCTACGGGTGTACTTGAAAATTAATTTTAAGGATAAAGTCCGCAAATTACTCTTTGACTGTTGCTCAAGCATTTAAGTTAAGTTCCTAAATGTCTCCTATTTCTTTCTAATTATTTTTGATTTTATTTTTTTAAAGTCAAATATTTTTCAGTTTTATAAGTCTAGAAGTAAGACTAGTTATGTTTATCACATGTTTAACTACTAGGTACTAGAACGAATTATGAATGTTGTGTGAGCCTTATAAGGCTGAAACTGTTATACCCTAATTAAGTGTTTTATTAGAGGGCCGTTGGCGTACCTATTAAATAAAAATAGAGGAATCCAACAATAACTTCTGAATTTATAAGTAAATGGTTTGCTCTATAATTTTAGAGATGTCAACTGTGGGAAAATGGTCTTAATTTTTTTTTACCTCTCATTAAAATATCTTCATTTATCTATAAATTTATTAACCCGGAGCCGTAAAAGGAAAACACTATCAACAAATGAGACTTCAGTGAAATTAAGCAACACATAGGCGCTTTCTCTGGTAGAAAATTACAAAGCAAAGCATGTCACAATTAATTTTATAGTGGAAACCATATATTTTAAAGCTATTCATTATTTTTTTGTGACAAAATAGTTAATTTGGTTAATTTTTCAGTAAATTTTACTGCAGCGTAACATTTTTTCCTATTGCGACGTAGCATTATGTTAAAGTCTTTTCCAGGGCATTTAAATGGGTCCAGTCACTGTCTAGACTTAATATAACTTGATAAAGTTCAAGGAAAAAATAGGAATTGATAAAATAAATTATCAACATACATAATGTATATATCAAATTCACGCCTGTATTATATAGGGGTAGGCAGAGGACCCGAGTTTGCTACCTACTGCGATCCTTACAAAGGGGTAGGCATCAGAGCACCCGAGTTTGCTACCTACTGCGATCCTTACAAAGGGGTAGGCATCAGAGCACCCGAGTTTGCTACCTACTGCAATCCTTACAAAGGGGTAGGCGGAGGACCCGAGTTTGCTAACTACTGCGATCCTTACAAACTATTTTCGCTTAATCAACATTTGTTAGTCGCTGCCAACGCGCTTGCCGGTTTCTGGCGATTACAATTTTTCCCTTCGCTGGCGGCCTGGGTCATCCCTTGCCGGCCCTTCCAATCACATCTACATAAGTAACCTATGCTTAGCAAATAACTATTAAAGGCACTGTTGTATAACCCCGAGTTATGGAACCAATAATTTTACCTATGGATTTCTTTATTATTAATATATTAATGTTGAATCGTAGCAATGTATGTATGTTTAAACGTGTTTTTGAAATAACTGTAAGATTGCATTTAGCAAATAAGCTTACCAATGATAAATGTATTTTTTTACAACTTGACCGCATTATCTTTATCTAGCATAAATATGAAATACGGTAAATGTTGCTTATTCGAAGTCGTTTAATAAATAATGATAAAATGATTTCAAGTTTTAGTACCTAAGCTTATCTCTATTTTGGTAAATAATATGTTTATAAATAATGTTTAGGCATTAGTTTTGTTCACTTTACCGAATTGAGGTCATAGTTATATAAACTGCATAATGGGACAATAGGTTGGAAGCTAATGATTCTGCGTATTGTTTTTTCGGTAAGATTCGTTTTGCTATGTCTTTCCAGATATAGCTACTCATACTCATAGCTTTTTAAGGCACAGGAAATACAAAGACTCCTTGCCGTCGATGGTTTTTAAATCATCTTTACTCGCCCATGCATAAAATCTGTTCATGTTGAACAAATCCCGCTCAATACGGTCTGGAAACTTGTTAATGCTATTACGGACAACAGCGCGAAGGCGCGAAGCGTGCAACCTTACTTAACTCTACTTATTCCTCAAACTTTGCCGAAACTTCCGTTAATATCTACGAAAGAAAAAGCTTATAAAATGTAAAGAAAACTATTTTACTAAAACGAAATTTGGACTAAACAACGACATAACCAAAAATACAATTTAAATAGCAACAACTAAGTTAAGATAAATAATCAACAATCCATTCAAGTAGCGTGCGCTGCTAGAGTTCATAGCGTTCTTCCTTCGGCCGGTCAAATCCTCAATTTTCGGGTCCTTTTTCACAGCCGAAAAGCTTGCAATTTTCGGGTTTCTCGGGTTAGCATCGGGCCTTGTAATTACTACTACTACTGATTCTACTTCTTCCTTGTGCGTTGACGAAGGTGTAGACGGTGTAGAAGGAGGGGTAATAGTCTCAGGTGACGTCATGACGGTCGACGCAGTCGTGCTCGTTGAAGTGCTTGTCGAAGTACTCGTAGTAGTAACCAGTTCCGTTGTGGCTGTTGATGTTGTTGAAGTACTTTCAGTGGTGGTAGTTGTAGTTTCCGTAGCGTTAGTCGGTACGGGGGTGCTTGGTGTCGTGGCTTCAGTGGTGGGCGAAGTTGATGGCTCTGCTGTTGTCGATGTGGTAGTACTCACACTCACTGTGGTGACATTGGCCGTATCAGTAGACTCGACCGCTTCGGAATGTAAGAAGCTGGTTATCTCGATAGTCTCAGTGGGAGATTTGTTTTCATCCTTGTGGACGGACCCGCAGATGTTACGGCAATTGTCTTTGCAACCTTTTTCGATACCGCAGTTGATGAAGGCGTTCCACCCGGAGAATAGATTGAACAAGTGCGGCTGGTGGCAAACCTGGTTGATGTAAGACTGGATGCCCACGACTTCGCCTTCGCATATCAGGGGTCCTCCAGCATTACCCTAGATAAATAATTGTAGATTTAAATTATTGAAACTAGAAACTGTAAGAAAAATAGAGAACTTTTTATTGCACACCAGTAATTGTCAACGGCTGAGATGAGGAGGCTACCTAAAACGAATGAACTGAGAGAAATCTAAGTAGAATGGTAATGAGGCCAAGAACTACACTGGATTGGGGTGCCACCGGACGTAAGTAAATCATCAAAGTTATCTAAGATTCACGTACTTTGTATTACAATAGTATGTCATTGCAGATACGTGTTTCAAGCAAGAAATAAAGTATTCTTAAAAATATGATCAAAGTCACAAATGGTATATTGTTCTTGGTATTTTTTTTATTAGGCGTGAGGTTATGTATGTATGTATTTTTTTATTATTTTAGTAGAGTTAATGGAAAGTAATTTTCCGTATTTTAACTATTTTCATTAATATTTTGTTACTAGTTGGTATTTCTTACTATTAAATATTTTTAAGTAGATTACTTTAAATATGTGGTGCAATCATTCACAATTAGTTGTCTAAAAATTTGCCAAGACATCTCTTGAACATGGGGACGAAATTGGAACATACATGGCAGTAATGGTTCTCGTCGATGATAGTCTTGCTTTGTTCAGAGTCGTCGCCGCACGCCATCAGGTCCTCTTTGAAGTCAGGCCCGCATTGCTCTTTGTTTTTCTGCATCTCAACTGGAATCTCGATCAGGGATCTTTCTTCAGAATTGCCCTTGATTTGCTGCAAAAAAATGTAATAAAACGAAACGAGTACCTATTAAAATGTCTTTCTAAAAGCTTCAATGAGTCCATAGAATTTGAAAAAATCAACAGAGTGGTACTTTCGTTTTTATAAGGTGTGGTCTTTCTGGTGTATACCCGTATATAACAGAAAACGGGATTTTATTCGGCAATACAAACTACTTTTATTATGAGACAACCTTTGAAATATCACAAAAAAACATTTATTCCATATATTATTTTAAGCCACAGGGGCAAGATTAGTATTCAACATCTAATAGTTTTGCGCGATTTCAAAGTTTTCCCAAAGTAAAAGTTGTTGAGAGGTTGCTATAAAGTGCGAAGTAGGTCTACTCCATTAAACAATCTCAGGTATAAGCTCTTTAAAAAACTTCATGAGTCTATCGTGAATTTGTAATCGTTAACAAAAGCAAGTACCTACTGTGGGAATGACGGATTGTTAGGGTTTTCGAGGAATTTTATTTTTAGCATAATGACCAATAATAATATAGATTTGAAAATTATGTTATGCCGACATATTTACATTTTGTGAAATTGCCAACATGTGCCTCAAAAAAAAAGGTCGGATGCACAATTAAAATATTACCAATATGAGCACAAAATAACTCAATCAAATACTTTAAAAACTTATTTAGAGGCTAAAAATTCCCTTTCGGCCACTTTGGAAACCTGCTTCGAAAATCGAATGATTTTTCTTTATTCGACACAAGGTTTCCTAAAAAGAAAAATAATTCTGTTTTCGAAGCAGGTTTCCAATACAGAATATAAAATCCTCTTTTGAAACGCTTTCATGGATCAAGGGTATGCACAAAACAATTTTTTTTATAGGACAAATGAAATGAAATCTTCTACCTCAGCATACTTCCGCCTTGGAAATCCGTAGTCCGGACTTCCAAGGCGGAAGTATCGGTGTATTTCTACATTAGTTACGGGAATAAGTACACCACTCTTCTACACACTTTGGAAACCAAAGTTTCGAAACCAGTTTCGAAAGTGGCCGAAGGGAAAAATTCCACCCATGCCGGGACTCGAACCCGTGACCTCTGGCTAGTCTTTAGCAGAGTCCCGGCATGGGTGGAATTTTCAGCCTCTAAATAGGTTTTTAAAATTGTCCTTAGCACGGGTTAGTGCATTAAAAAAATATAATCAATCAAATACTCACAACAAATACGAGAATAGAACAGATTCTATCCGACAACGAAGCAAGCATAATATTCATGTTTGCTACAGCGACGGCCGACGACGAAAGGAACGGCAGAAGAGTCTTCAGCAATGTGATGTCCGTACTGACTGCCTTGTCAGGGCTATGCCCGAACGGGCGTACCACTTGCACCACCTGAAAAGGATGAGACCTGTTACCAGAGCTATGCTTTTTCCACTAGCGCTTCTCCATCACAGAACTGAAATTTTTGCATAAAATTAAATATATTGGTAGAACAAAAACATATTTCCTAGTAGTGGTTAGTATAATAATGCAGCCTGTATACGTCCCAATGTAGGGCACAGGCCTTCTTTAGAGAGAGAGAGACAATTGCCCACCACTGATTGGCAATTTTAGGCGCTGAGGTATGTGAACAACTGCTACACCCAGCATTCCCCCCGACGTATTGCTTCACAGTTAGCGGGTGTTGCTACTATAAATTCACAAATGTACGTTAGTCACTGAATAATTTCTCTCTCTCTCTCTCTCTCTCATTTGCAGTTAATTATTGCGGTGACACGCAATCAAGTACGTCGGCTTCTAGCGGGAATTGCACCCACGTCCTCTGTGTTGGTAGTTAAGCATCGAGTCACCGTCTGATCAGCCAATGCGGTCAAATTTTGCTACCTCTCTTTCTTGCTCCTCGTCATCTTCGTTGAATGTGAATTTAGAGTCAATAGTGATGGCGCCCACTCTCGCCATTAAGGTCTTCTCGGGGAATCCCATCACCATGTCACCGCTGATTTGTGGGTCGATACTCGCGCTGATGAGCCATTCTAGCTTGATCAGAACTGCGCTCTGCAGGAACCTCTCGCCTGATACGTCGATTATGGATTCGTCTGGGTAGTAGACAAACGCCTGAAACAACATGACGGCATTAGAAATTCGGTCCATTGCATTTGGTTTAATTCACATAATGTGCACATTTTATGTCACTGTAAGACATTACACTATATTTTGTTTCATTCAACTTTGGCTTGAGATAAACCCAAAAAAAATTCTATCGAAGTCATGAAATTTATAAAAGGAGTTGAAATTTTACGAGTTCCATTGATTTCTTCAGAATCTCATAATCATATTATAACTTGGTGACTATGACCACATGTGCAGTCTACGCTATCAAAAAAAGGATTTTCCAAGTATTGAGAACCTCTTCCTCTTTTGAAGGCGGTTAAAAAGTACCTACCTAAGAACGTTGTGCGTGCGTGCAACGATTAGTGTAAGTTGATAAGGCAAATGGTGTTTGGCAGGATCGTGGCAAACGGTGGCAAACAGGCGTGAGTCAGTGAAATTTATCTTAATAAGCGAAGTTACTTCATGACAAAATCATGATTTAAAAACCTATTTAGAGGCTAAAAATTTCACCCATGCCGGTATTCGAACCCGCAACCTCTGGCTATCCGTACCAGCGCTCTACCAATTGAGCCAATGGGTGACTCACGGCATCAGTGAAATTTCGAACCTCTTTACAATATTCTCTGTATTACGTACATTAAAAATAAAAATAGTGTAAAATCATGATTTGTCAAAATGAGGTTTCATGTAGGTTCTCGCTGATCAAATAAAATAACCAACTTCAACTAACCGCGAAACGGTGTTGTCCTTTACTGATAGCATTTTGGGCCGATGATTCTCCGGTCAAAAGTATAACTGAAAATGTTTATTGAAATGTTAGTGAAGTTGCACTAAAGCTGTTAATAAATTATAAATAGTATGTATGATGTTGAGATTCTTCAGACTTACAGGTACAAAGTGCTGTTATAACGGTTTCTATCATATTTTTTAAAAACAATATAAATAAATGTTTTCTAAGAAACTATTGACTTTTGAAATCTCTTGCAGTTTTTCTGTCACGTCAGAGTTTAAAAGAAGAACCAATGTTTCTTCTTTTGATTAGAACGTCACGTTAAAGGTCAATAATCTATCAATGTATTAAAAAAGAGGTTTCACTCAAAGAGTCCAAATTCGTTGTCTTTTTACCTACAAGGCAAAAAGGGTTGAGCCAAAAAGCCAAAAGTAAGGATTATGATGTAATTTATTTATGTATTTCTGTATGTTTGTTTGCCTGCATGAACGTATGTATGTGATGAAATTTTAATAGACTCGTTGCTATGGTCCAGATGACATAGGCTACATTTCAACTAATAGAATGAGATTGACGGATGTTACATACAAAAAACTGGGGGCCGCTGACTTTTTTGCTATCGTACCAAGTGGGAGGTTATATGAAATGGAAAAATATTTTCTGTTAATAAATATACATATAGTACAATATGTATTCAAATGTACTATATCACTATATTTTAGTGTTTACGTTTACGAAAACTACTACACAGCGGTATTTTATAAGATCTATTACCAGTTCTGAACATCACTTGCGCAGTCGGATTGTAAACACTTTGAAATCTTTTTTCTGAGTCATGTTTCAGAAAGACGAATTTTAACCAAGAACATCCTTGATTTTGACGCAAAAAAAAAACTACGCCTCCGGGAAGCCGTCATAAAAAACGAATTAGTCTTCTCAAGTCTTTTATTCTTAGCTATCAGTGACAAAGTTGCCCCGAAGTCGAAGCCATTAATCAGAACGGAGCGGAGACGAGATGTATTATCCTCAATAAAGCGAAAAGAACGACTTTGTAAATGCAAAGCCAGTGTTTAGCGATAAGAGAGCAGGGGAGAAGCTAATTATTCATGTAGCGGTGTTTAAGAGCTCGTATTAATATGCCCTGAGCAGCAGCGAATTTTGAAATATAAGTCAAGAATATAAGTAAAACACGGGCATTTATTTTGATACGCCCGACGCAAACACGCTTAGGGCGGGCAAGAGGGCGGCACTATGCCTCCTTCGCTTTCTAAAAACTCGCGTTAATACATAAAACATTTGAAGACAGGCCGAGAGATATTTACTACTTTATCTGCATGAAATCGTATTCGAAAAGAGAGCATTTTCTTCGGTAGTTAACAAAGGAAGCTAAGTGTAACATTGTATGCCAGTGTCCGCAAATGAACCGATCGGAACCGCTGATGTGGCTACGACCGCCTGAATGACTGGCTAGACGCGCCCCGTCTTATTATAAACCAAACCAACGGAGACCGCTGAAAACTAAGCTTAAGACAAAGCGTGGAAGGTCGACTAAGAGTGGTGATGTGGTAACGACTTGAATGAACGAGCTACGTGTTTTGGTGGCGTACTGCAATTGTTTTACGTTTCCTGCTACCGGTGAGTCATTCGAAAACGATTTTGGGGCAAGATGTAGTCTTTAACAGAGCTTCAGGCGTGGAAGGCCATAATTCAGGATTGCTTGGTAATGGCTAACTTTAGTCTCTGCCTGCCTCTCTGCGATAGAAGATTGAGATCATGTATGTTTGCAAATATTATATTTAGTTCAGCTGCATGATTGCAGCTGCATGACTGTATTGCATGACTGCAGCTCTCGTTGTTACTAAATTGCAATAGCAATGTACGTTAACCATTAATAATTGTACAATATTGAATGTGAGATTTTCAACTGTAAAATATAAAATATCCAATGCGAGACTATTGTTTAATTTTAAAAGATAATTACATTAAAAATATAATTTCACTGATAGGCACTACCACCCCCTTCTCCACATTACCTATTGGTTGGCTATAATAAAATTCTATTTACTGTTAAGCCCGCCAATTGTACTATCTTAATTGGTATAAAAAAGAATGTAATAATAATAGCATATTCATTCTTATCCCCAATATTTAGTCTTGAATTCGATAGCGAGTCTCATTGGAATTTGAGAGTCTTACGGTGACTACGAAAGCAAGTTGAATATAGTCTCGGACACTGCCAGGTCCAGAGGAAGTCGTAAAGGCTTACCGTCATGATCGGAGACGAGGGTAGTTACTGCGGTGATTTGGCGACAAACTCACTGGTGCTTAGGTCGCATCTTTATGTGCTTGTCTGTGGCTAAATGGCAACTAGAGGTAAGAACCATAATTTCGAAACGGTGTCCAATGCACTGCGTAATACAGGAGAGGTTTGCGCCCTTCTGTAAGATTTCCTTTAGTAGGATTCGCGCTCTGATGATTCTTTACAAACGATAGGCGTGACGACGAATATTATCGATAAAATAAAAGATTGTAATACTACTTTCAGCCATTTTAACTGAAACACTAACCACACCGCGTGATGTCACGCTTAGGTAAACATTGGTATACTTCGTTAATCTTTAGTTTATTACTGAAATATAGTTTTTTTTTGTAAATGATAAATGTGTCACCACGTTATGGAAGTGGATTTAAAAATCTTTCGTCATGCCTATTGTGAAGGTAAGTTTTTATACGTTTCGGGGGTTGGCAGAGACCTTCTCTCAGAGAGTGAACATGTAGCTTGCGGATTTGTTATCAACCCTTGTATGTCCACACAGCTGGGGCACGGGTCTTTTCTTGCATCGCAGGAAGCTTAGGTCATACTCCACTACGGGGGCCAAGTCCGGGTTGGTGGAGGATTGTAAGACAGTGGCGGGCCTTACTGTCAGAAGTTATCAAGCCGCCCATAAGGCCTCTGACATGGCTTAATGACTGCCATTATATGACAGTCGGCACCAACGGCTTAATGTGCCTTGCGAAGCACGGAAACGCTCGGAAAAATGCCACTAGCGATAGTCACGGGACGTTCACCCATCCCGTACCTGACCGCGCCTGTTGTTGCTTAACTAAGTGATTGATTCCAATGACTCGGTTCGCCTAGTCCACGAGCGCTTGCGGATTTAAAATTTGAAACGCTTAAGTATGTGAAGGCCTTTGATACTCAAGTACTCTCATCAAAGTAAGTTTGCAATAGCAAAAAAAATGTTAACTGTAAATTAAGTTTTTTGGTTTTTCCCTTGTATACTCTTGATTCTTACGTTTTAAGTTTCATGATCCTAGGTTTTTATAGTGAGTTTGCAAGTGTGAAAAATATGACGATAACAGTGTTTTGACTACTTAGAATCCTCGATTTTTTTTGTACTTGCAAGGTACCCTAAGTTTTAGTTCGAGATATTAGAGTCATCTTATTCGGACAAGACAATAAAATAATCCTAAAAAGATTCTGATTTATTCATTTACATGTTTTGTTATATCAATATCATTAAAAGCAAGTCCAATATCACCACAGACAGATAAATAGAAAAGTAGTAAAACAATAAATATTGTTACTATGTTGCTCCTCTCTTTCTAACTTAGGGTGTTCTGTAGAAGTGTATGTGTTTATGATGCTGCACCAACAAGAGACGAATATAATGATCATGTTGTATCTGCGGCAAGTTAGAAAACTATATACAAATACCTGGACAAAATCCTAAGTTCACAAAATCAATGAGAAATTTAACTCAATTTTAACTATAAATTCAGTATAGCTTAATTCTATATTCTTATGTGTAAGTTGGGGCTGCACGGGCGCCGGAACCGCCATCCGGGGAAAGGTGATATGAATATTAAACGCTCGAAGAATTACAGGATTTACACAGCGACGATTCGAAACTTGAGAGCGGAGAGCGGGCACTTAAATGAATGTTTAACATTATCTCCTAAGTTTTATGGGAGTTAAGCCTCTTAAAGAACTCGAGGAAAGTTTAGTAGAGAGAGTTCGCGGGCGATTAATTCGGCGACGTGCGAAGGTGGACGGGAATGCTTAATGGGGAAGGGTGACGTCTTTGTTTAAATATACATCACATAAGTTTAGCTTTTAGAATATACCTCGGCTACTATCGGATAGAATCAGAGATATTCGTGATATAGAAATATCGGAACTAATATGACACATAACTTTACATAACTTTTCAAAATAGTGAAGAAAAGTTTTATACAGAGCAGGAACTTTCGTACTTTCAAACATACTTTCGGCGAAAACCGGAGCCTACTCTAGAGCCCGAGGTATATTCTAGAAGCTAACAGACTTATACTACTATGTAAACTTTGAAAAACAAGGGAATTAATGCGTATATCAGGGCCGCTAGTTGTTAAAAAATCTTGTTTGATTTTGTTGACGCTACCTACCCCAAACGATAGCTCTGAATTGGTTGCGACTAGTTTCCTTTATATATTTATTTGTATGTGACCTTGCAATTGTTGTTTTGCCTTATTAATTAGCCTACGACCTATTCTCAGAACTACCAATTATGCACAAAAGAAAACCATAAACATTGGTGAAGCCGTTTCAGAGGAGTTCGATAAAAGACTCTGTGACCACACTGTGACACAATTTTTTAATATATTAGAGCCTCTATTTTACGCGCACCTTATCCTGAACGATACCAATCTGTAAGCATCTATACCAATTGCTATCTGGATTCCGACAGGATTTGCTGCAAACAATTAGGTAAGTCAGTACGTATTGGTATTGGTCTAGTAGTGTGGACATTACCATTTAATAGTTATAAGGTGTGTTCATACTGAGATTTTTTCCAAGCGCGGGGGAAATCTTCCGGGGAGCGATCAAACCACATAGTCGATCGCTCTGTAGTAGGTACATTATTAATTATTATTTACTTAACTGAAATACATACGAGTACTCGTAACTCGTAGTCCCATCAAAATGCATAAAACTAAAATTAAAGGAACTTAAATATATAAAATATATGTAATTTGTGCGTCGCGACATTTTCATCCAGTTCCTAAGAGACTTTTCAACTGTTAACGGCTGTCAGTTGTTTTTTTATAGAAAACGTTTTCGTTATAGTGCGGAGACGACTGGAAAGCGTATTATGTTGTATTATTTATTTATTATAAAAATAATTTCTTTATATTTTTCTTAATCACGTACCCCGCAACTTTAAAGTACCAATTGGTATATGAACCGGTCTCCTCTACTGTTTTTTACATACATACATACATAAACCCACGCCTGTATCCCAAAGGGGTAGGCAGAGACCAGGGACTGCCACTTGCCACGATCCTGACAGATCATCTTCACTTCATCAACGTTCATAAGTCGTTGCATGCACGGACGCCGGTTCCGTTTACTTTTTATCTTTCTTTTGCTAATACATCCCCTATTTGGTCGATGTATGTCTACTGTTTTTTATTTATCTAAAACTAGCTGACCCAGCGAACTTCGTACCGCTTATCAGTCGATTCTTTATTTGTTTTCTCTCCGTAAGAACCATCCTCGTACTTCAAGGAAAATTATAAAAACAGAATTAGCAAAATCGGTTCAGCTGCTCTCGAGATTTGCGTTTACCAACACATTCAGCGATTCATTTTCATATTATACCAACATGTGATAGGATAACTAGCTTTCACGTATAATGTATAATTCACGAGTTTATTCGTTCAGTGTTTCTGCGAATGCATATTATTGCATATGAAGCAACATCAATAAAATAGTAGATATCTAGAATGTCTTTGATAGTGATGGGAGTTTGTTTGACCGGCCTGCGCCGGGCATTGTTCGCTGTTGGTGTCGTTTCACGGCACCCGAGCTATTGTCCTCCACTTTATTGAATTTGATTTACGCGTCAATTTTTATAGGCTTCGGGGTTTTATTAACTGACCTCGGCGCCGATGTAAACTTAATTGAATTCGCCAACAAAAGGCATCGAATGAAAAGAGCGTCCAGCGATGTGCAATGCAGATTATAATGGATTTTTCCGAATTTGCATCAGGCGATGCGTTCAAGTTATGGACTCTATTGAATTGCCCGCACATGGGTTGTCGTCGCGCTGGCTGATTTTATTTGCCGCGTTTCTGATAATTTCGTGTTATTGTTTGTAGTCTTTATGATGAAAGCAAATGTTAATAACGTTTACCTATGTGTACCGACTTGATGCGTGGAACTGGAGTGGCGTTTGACCAACACACAGGTTTCCTTGTTTTGAACCGTCTTCAAAAAAGGACAAAGTTATCAATCCGACGCGTATTTATTTTTTTTTGTTTTAGAAACTTGCATGACAATTCGTTCAATCAATCCCGCTGATTTATTAACGGTAATCTAGAAATATAAAAATTAGTTTACCGCAAATTATTTAAATAAAAAATATTCTTATTTTCCAATTTTAAATTATCGTCATTGGAGAACATTATCCCCCTCCCAACTCAACGTATATAGGTATCTGTAAAGTTAGGATAATTCAAGCATAGTGTTCTGCTTTTCTAATGTAGGCAGGTAACGCCAAAATATTTGAAATTATTAGACATTTCTTTATTGTCTCATAAGCAGTACCCATCACCAGGTTTATAAGGCGTCTATACTGTAGTGTTAGTACAATTCAATCACTACAGATAGTGATCTCCTTTGCCATAGAGGTACAGACACGCCACATCCAGACAATTTCAAATAATGAGACATTTCTTTATTGTATCATAAGCATTGAAGTAACAACCTTTTATGCGCCTCCCCTCTTTAACTAGATTTCATTCAAGTTTGTGTCAACATTGTTTGTTTGGATTACGCGGAAATAACGCGTATAATTTGCCAAAAGACCGTTATCTGAGTTAATTATCTCAAATTCGGTCGTATTTAACGTCGTTCCGGACGAGTTTTCACAATTGGAGTCGAGTCAAAAGAGGCTTCTAAAGGAATCGCAAACACAATTAGGGGCAAGTTGTTGTTTGCTCTGATTCGCCGAGAAAGAGTGCGCATGACGCGGCGCCCTGCATGGAGAACTGCCTAAGTGAAATTTCATACAAATCACGTTAATCTGGAGAAAATAAAAAAAATGCATTCATATACGACGTCTTTTAAGTTCTGTAGTTTCCGTATTTCCCGGAAATTTTGAATTAGGAACTGTTCTATATTCTTCTTCTTCTTCAGGCTATATTATGTATCCAATGCTGTACATAGCCCTCCCCTAATGAGCGCCATAGCACACTGTCTTCAGCTTGCCGCATCCAGCATCGGCCTGCAGTTTTTCGCAGATCGTCATCCCACCTAGTCGAAGGGCGTCTTTCACTACGTTTGCCGAGTCGCGGTCTCCACTCAAGAACACGTTCACTCCAACGGTTCTACATTCTATATTAAAATGTGTATAAATTTGAATCTCAAAACAGTTGAAGGAGTTAGAATTAATGTTTAGTCAGGTCACGTACGAGTAGAAACAAAAATTCTGCCATTGGCGATTTTAATTTTATTTCTTTTTCCTACATGAAGGCCCATTCCTATAATTAACTACAATTTGGTACATCTATTTGGGTACATAACTGCCACTAGGAAGCTCTTCTAGTGTCATCAAAAATTGTTAATTTTATTAACTCTCTTACTCCATCGATACACACTATGTAACTGAATCCTCATATAAGTCAAAAAATTAGGTACTTTACTTATCAATACGAGAATACTAGAAAACTTGAATAAATCTCAATTATTCCATACTACAGTTGTCTACAGCCTTAAGATGTATAGAATTTTTTCGCGATTTTATAATTGCTTTCTGATTCGAGTGTTACTGTATGGAAAACGTGAAACAAAATTGTTACGAGTTATTTACTTCAAAAAGACTTTCACATATTCGTTCAACTTATTTTCAAAATCAAATAAAAACCAAAACAATATTTCTTTATTAATTATTACAACAAAATGTGTAATTAAATGTTAAGCATACTTTTTACTTACTGTTAGTTTCTGCATTAATAGATTGTGTGGATCAGGAGCTAACAAAGAAACATCAAATTTAAATATATTAGTTCAAACATAACCTTGGAATTCAAACATCGTAAATACTGCGTAGTGTGCGTAGACCTTCTAGTAGCCAGTTAGAAAAGTCAGCTACGACGCTACGCGCTACGCCGTAGCAGCGCACCCTCTAAGCTCATTATAATTATTGCGGCCATAGTGAGATACAGGATCAAATCAGCAGGAAACAATGGCAGTGCAATTAAATGAGAGGGTTACCTAGCTTATACACGCAACAGAAGTATACATGGTAAACGTCTGAAATACCTGCATCGCTGACAGAATTAAATAGAATGACCCAATGCTTTAATCAATAAATGTCACTACTGCTGGCCTACTGCCAGAATAGAACTCACAACCTCCGCTTGCAAAGAATTAAGGTAGTGAGAATACTCTCAGCCTATCTTATGAATATTTGGCAAAAATTACATCGGTACTTGGTGTCTTAGGAAGGTCAAGTGAAGGTTAAGAGGATTATTCTACTTATTAATACTAACTGATTTTATTATGAGACGAACTCAAAATACTGAGAAAAATATCAGCTAAGTATTTCATATCATCGCTAGTGCAAGATAAAATCAATATTTTGTATGGAGCAGCTGATGCACTTCGTTGAGAGAAGGCCTCTTTCCTACAATGGGGTATCCTATCCCTGTGTTGTGCCGGTCATATAAATATATACATAACCTACACATGTTGACAGGAAGTCACTAGATGCCGCCCCACAAGACCGAAAAGCTTGGAATACTACGAAAGCGGCCTAAGGCCTACCACGGGTGCCATATGGATAGCCATGAACTATGCCTAAAAGAAGCCCGAAGCCTAAATAAAGATGTTTTTTAGAATATTTCTTGAAGTACGAGGATGATTGTTATGGAGAGTTAAAAATAAAATGTTAGGCGGTACCAATTTCGCTGGGTGAACTAGTAAATAAATAAAATATTAAAAATATTTCCTCAAGACTTTTCTGAGATGCACATTATCACTTTGGAAGAACAGAATTCTAGTTTACGCTAAACGCGTTTTCTGTTTGTTCTGTATTAAACTGTCAGTAATTGGAATGCACGGATGTAAAATGGAGGATGTAAGTGCCGTCATTGTCTTGGTTAACTTCGCTGCAATTCTTCGTAAATTAAATAGAGCTTTTAATGTGAGTATCATAATAATTTCTACAAAAAACAATCACTATAAAATACAATTACGTCTTGGTTCCAAAATAGGATACCGTGTGATATGGTAACCAGGCAAGGTCATCACAAACAAACAGAAATAAACCCAGATTGAGGCCATTTCCACAAATGTACGGTGGCCTCTAGTAGGGATAGAACCCACGACCTTCGACCACGAGCATGATAACCAGACGTGATACAGCTAAATCAACGAGCCAATATAAACAGAATTAGTCAGAGGACTACACAGGAAAGACACAGAGCACCACTTACCTGTTGTATAGGCAGCCTCGAGTAAAATACCTGAATTACAGTCTGTTAGCTTTTAGAAAATACCTATTATCGGATAAAATCGGATATAAGATAAGATAAGAATATTCTTTAATGTACACACCAAAAAATAATTACAGAGACAAAAAAAAACAAAAAAAGAGGTACAATAAATTGGCAGCCTTATTGCTAATAGCAATTTCTTCCGGGCAACCTATTCGTGATAGGCAGGATATATTCGTGTAATAAAATATCGGAACTAATATGACACTAACTTGAAATAACTTTTCAAAATAGTGAAGAAAAGTTTTATACAGAGCAGGAAGTAGTATTCACGTGGTAAACACTCGTGTGCTTTCGGCGAAACCCGAAGCCTACTCTAAAGCCCGAGATATATTCTAAAAGCTAACAGACTGTGGTTCCCAACCTCCGGTAGGAGACGGCACATAAAGAAGAAGTATTTCTTAATGACTCGCGATGTTCGTACACAGTTGTATATAATCACGATTGAACCCGTTGAATATATGACCTCGCAATAGTATATACAATTACCCTCGAACGATATATTTGTACATGGAAATCTCTGTTCGCCGTTCGTCGGTAGAAGGAAGAAAACTTCAGCCGATACATTGTTATATATAACTAAGAAGAAGAAGTTAAAATAGTCACGTCCAAGTACATTTTATGTTATGTTTTTTCTTCTTAGAATAACTTAATGTAGATGTATCTGTAGGTAACCTTTACTTTGAATAAACAATTTTATTATTATTACATATCAAGTTCCATAAACAATAAGTAAGTATAATACATCGTTATCAACCCTTGTATGTCACCACTGCTGGCGCACGGGTCTCTTCCTGCATCGCAGGAAGGTTAGGCCATACTCCACCATGGAGGCCAAGTCCGGGTTGGTGGAGGACTGTAAGACCGTGGCGGGCCTTACTGTCAGAAGTTATCAAGCCGCCCATAAGGCCTCTGACATGGCTTAACGACTGCCATTATATGACAGCCGGCACCAACGGTTTAGCGTGCCTTGCGAAGCACGGAAACACGGAAGCGCTCGGGAAAATGCCACTAGCGGTAGTCACGGGACGCTCACCCATCCCGTACCTGACCGCGCCTGTTGATGCTTAACCAAGTAATTGATTCCAATCACTCGGTTTGCTGGGGCCACGAGCGCTTCCAAAGGCCACAAGCGCTTCGCTATGTACAGTATTGTACAGTGTATACGTACAGTACATACTGTACAATAATGTATAGCTGGTAATCGCCAATCTGCGGTGCGCCTCCGTGGTAATTAAGCCCATACACTCTTTCAAAGAGAAGGCATGCCTTGTTCTGGGACCTTTATAGGCTGGTTACGCTAGTACCATTGTTCGACGCATATTAAACCGGAACTCGTTTTCAACCAAATCTTATAAATAATTTAAACAACCCCATCGCGAATTGCTCTAAAGTCTAACCAAATTCGGCTCCAACTCCTTCGCCCATTGTGAGGCTAATGCAAATCCTGGCTGAATACAGACTGTTTACTTCTTAGCCCCTTTGTTTCAAGCCTTAACGAGCAGAAAAAGGCCCCATTCAGAGCATCCGAACCTAATTACCAACTACGGCTATAGAGGAAAAACCGTATGAAAGTACCAAATGTTTTTAAAGAGTGACTATTATCACATCACACTCACGCTATGTAATATTATAAAGGCGAAAGGTCGTGAGTGTGCATGTTTCATACTTCTTCTCGCCTAAACGGCTAGAGCGATTTTAATAAAGTTTGGTATGGAGTTAGCCGACACTCTAGATTAACACACAGGCTACGTTTTACTGCGGGAAAATAGAGATATAGAGATCAAAATATCTTGTTCCCAAGGGAAAATCGATAGACTGTGGATAGTACCGCGGGACACAGCTAGTCAGTTATATATTCAACGGGTCTGATCGCGATTATTTACTAGGTAAAACGTATTACGTTATACCTAATAAATAATCGCGAGTAGACTCACTTAATATATAATTATGAATGAGCATCGCAAATATTAGTAACTATTTCTTCTGCGAGGAGGAGGGTAATGCTTACGAGTATGGCCCGTGTGTGTGTGTATGACCGATTTATTGTTCCCTCATAACTCCTTAACCAATGGTCGGATTTTAAGAAATTCAATTTCAATTGATTTGACGTGTTTGTGCAAGTGGCATAGGCTGTTTAAAATCAGCACAAATAAAAAAAACAAAAAATACCTAAGTGATATAAATAGAAAACCGAAATTAATAAAAAATAATCAACAAGCCGACTGGTGAGTATAAATACTATTATTATGTAATTATACTTTATTGCAAACGAAACATTTAACAGGAAATCAAAACACGGTGTGTCAAAAAGAAGTTAATAACATTAAAAAGTTAAAATTACTTTGCTGAATTCCGCCAAAAATTCCCACAAGCACCATGCGGTTAACTAATGCACCGCCCTCCCTCCCACTTTTTCAAGCAGAAGCAAGACACGAACACACCACCACCAACACCAATACTTGTGTGAGAAAACACAAGTATTGGTTCGTATATGTTCGTGTCTTGCTTCTGCTTGAAAAAGTGGGAGGGAGGGCGGTGCATTAGCTAACCGCATGGTGCTTGTGGGATTTTTGGCGGAATTCAGCAAAATAATTTTAACTTTTTAATGCTATTATGGATTTCCGCAAAGTAACGCCTGATTCTATACAAGAAGTTAATAAGTTAGTAGTTGTAATTTTTTTATTTCAGCTGTTTTTAAGCAGACACAATTTTGCTAACGATATTTCGCACGCAGCGAGTACCTCCATTGATAAACCGACCAGCTACGGGAGAAGGAGGTCAAGATAAAAGTTTTATCCCACTCGATAGTGTAGCGGCATTTCGCTTTCTGTAATGTGAAACAAGCAAGATGGCGCTAGCCCATAATAAGATAAAACTTTTACCGTGACTCCCATAGCTGGGGCGGTATTCTACGTAACTGGGATTCACTATACAAAATAGTGTACTGTATGTATGTAAGTACAGTAGAAAAAAGAAAATTCTTATCTTACTTCTTAATATTCCTATCTGGACTCTGCATCAGCCGCTCGTATGCTGCAGTGCCTGGGATATTGTTTTAGGTACATACATACATACACACACATACACTTTAGGCGCGATACTCGTTAACAAATTCACTTCTTCATTTTATTTCTCTTTCAAAGATCTTTTTTTTTATTATCTTTATTTATTTAGAAGCTTTGTTCACATAGGTGAGCACGTCAGCTCCATCTAAATCTAGAAACAAAATTCTACCACATAGTTACACTTAGTTCTTACAGCTATTACAGTTCTTATTATTATTGAGGTGGTGCCCTCAAGGAGAAACTTTGACAAAATGATGTATATACAATGCGGCCGGACACCATGGTTCTGATAAAATTGTTTGGATTCGAAGATCATAAAACATTAAAAAAAAACTTTTAAGTAAATCACGTGACTGCTAGTGACGGCTGGATGAGGTTGACCGAGGACAAATAGAGTGACGTGTTTTCGGTGAGGTCTTTCCCTAGCAATGGGCGGCAATGTGCTGTTGCTTTAGTGTGAACAAAGGCGCAAATCGTCGTTCATATTGCAACATGTCACATGTCAAAAAAACATAATCTTCGTTTTTTCATCTAAATTGAAGGAAGTCTTGAATCTCCACGTAAGTGTAAGACATTATAATCTCAACTTGAGTAGGTAAGTATTATGATTTTAAACACCTATTTAGAGGCAAAAATTCCACCCATGCCGGGATTCGAACCCGCAACCTCTGGCTATCCGTGCCAGCGCTCTTCCAATTGAGCTAATGGGCGACTCACCGAGCGCTCTTCGAATCCTTCGAATTCGGGTTCGAATCCCGGCATGGGTGGAATTTTTAGCCTCTAAATAGGTTTTTAAAATTGTTCTTAGCACGGGTTAGTGCATTAAAAATAAAAATAGTATAATCATGTGGGTACAGTGACATCATTCCGATGTAAAAAGCTAACTGCAAAGTAGGTAGTCGGGGCTGTAAGTGATGCAATTTACTTAAGCTAAATGTCGCTGCCTGTACGTAATACAGAGAATAGTGTAAAGAGGTTCAAAATTTCACTGATGCCGGTGAGTCGCCCATTAGCTCAATTGGAAGAGCGCTGGCACGGATAGCCAGAGGTTGCGGGTTCGAATCCCGGCATGGGTGGAATTTTTAGCCTCTAAATAGGATTTTAAAATTGTTGTTAGCACGGGTTAGTGCATTAAAAATAAAAATAGTATAATCATACAGTGATATCATTCCGATGTAAAAACCTAACTGCAAAGTAGGTAGTCGGGGCTGTAAGTGATGCAATTTACTTAAGCTAAATGTCGCTGCCTGTACGTAATACAGAGAATAGTGTAAAGAGGTTCAAAATTTCACTGATGTCGGTGAGTCGCCCATTAGCTCAATTGGAAGAGCGCTGGCACGGATAGCCAGAGGTTGCGGGTTCGAATCCCGGCATGGGTGGAATTTTTAGCCTCTAAATAGGATTTTAAAATTGTTGTTAGCACGGGTTAGTGCATTAAAAATAAAAATAGTATAATCATACAGTGATATCATTCCGATGTAAAAACCTAACTGCAAAGTAGGTAGTCGGGGCTGTAAGTGATGCAATTTACTTAAGCTAGATGTCGCTGCCTGTACGTAATACAGACAATAGTGTAAAGAGGTTCGAAATTTCACTGATGCCGGTGAGTCGCCCATTAGCTCAATTGGAAGAGCGCTGGCACGGATAGCCAGAGGTTGCGGGTTCGAATCCCGGCATGGGTGGAATTTTTAGCCTCTAAAAAGGTTTTTAAAATTGTTCTTAGCACGGGTTAGTGCATTAAAAATAAAAATATAATAAGTATTATGATGTCTTGCTATCTTTCCCTACAAATTTGGGGAAAAAACGTAAATTTATGTTTTGTGACGTGGGACATTTTGCAATACGAACGACGAAAGGCTGTACCTATTAAATTGTGCCTTCGGTTTTGTTCGTGTTTTCCACTGGGGTGGTCTCGACAAAAGAGGGTTTCCAATTAACGATATTATGTCAAATAATTTGTTTGAGCCAACGTCTTACTTTGTCTGAAACGCGGATTGGATTAAATGTTTGCCTTCGCTCGACCAGGTTTCGGTTTGTCTTTTATGCTGTAAGTTGTTTCTTTTGTATTAATTTAATTGGTCTTTGATGTTCTTTTGTTATGGTTTCATAATTAGAATATTTTCGGGGCTTAATCGTGTAGTAATTAATTGCTATTTTACCTCGATGTTTCGACTACGTTACATTCATAGGGCGCGTTCAGTGCATGAATGGGTGACCGTCTAGGACTAACGCCTGTGGCATTTTTCCGAGCGGTTCCGTGCTTCGCAAGGCATGTTGAGCATTTGGTGCCAGCTGTCGTAGATAGATGGCAATCGTTAAGCCAAGTCTTAAGGTCTTAAGGCGGCTTGAAAACTTCTGACAGTAAGACCCGCCACTAGTCTTGCAAGCCTCCATCAATCCGGTCATGGCCCCTGTGGTGGAGAATGCCTGTAACTTCCTCAGGGAAGAGACCCGTGCCCCTCGCTGGGGACATAATGGATTGATGATGATGACTCTTACTTTACTTTTTATCATTATTAATTACTTGAATTAGGGATAACTTCAGAAAAATATATTTAGTCTTTTGGGTTGTAATTGTATCATCCCTAAGTTTGTGACGTTTGTGAACAGAACAATACTACCCTTTTACCCAGCTGGGAAGGATGGATATGATTTTGTAACTTTTATTTAACCTCACACTCTAGTTATCTCATTTTAAGGTTTTTGGGTAGTGAACGTTTTTGCGGGTACTTAACCGCAACCGCATGCGGATGAGGGTGAAGGCACAACTCTAACGGCACTTGCTCGAGTTCAATGCGTTTTCTTACAAGACATACATCATAAACTTACACCTGTATCCCAGAGGTGTAGAGAGAGACCAGGGACTGCCACGATCCAGACAGATCACCTTTGTTTCCTCAACTTTCATTAGTCGTTGCATGCACGCACGCCGGTTTCTTGTTTTATAAATGCGCCCTTTTTACCGCATACTAAGTAACCCCTAGTTCGTTTCAGCTGGTAACTAGCCTAGACCTCACTCACACGTCGAATTATCGGCTTGTATTACCGACCAACCCATTGCTGCATATTAGCGCTCCTGGATAATGACGTCACACATGCTCAGAGGCGACTGATGATATAAACGAAATGGTAAAAGGTCCACTTATCCATATGCATGTGTTCAAATCAGGATTACCGAGGAGGCTTAAGTTTTTTTCTTCTGGTGAACCGAATAAAAAAACACTTCCTTTGTATGCTCGCGCTTCTCTTGCTAGTCATTATCTCGCTATTTATAAAAACACGATTCCAATAAAACGCTCCTAAAGCCGTTTTATTTAATTTATGCTTACGTGCTTTTCCTTGAGAAATTTCCACCACAGACTGTTTTAGCGTTCTTGGAATAAAACTTTCGTAAGCACTACACATTATTGATTTTAATGTGTTCTACGAGTGTTTTAAGAAATGTCTGTCTTTCAGGAGACATCAATATAACCTGGGTGTCTTTAAAAGTAGAGTTAATCGGCATTTAACAGGTAAGCGTGACTGGGGTCAAGTATAACCTGTCCTACTTAAAAAATATGTGCTGTAATAAATAGGGCTGTCTGTTTATTTAGTTGCTCTATATAAATTTGAAGAAGAAAAAGTGGCATTATAATGCCCACTATTCTCTAAGGTTCTGTACCCAAGGGTGCTCTGTTGGAACCCTATGACTAAAACTACTACTGCTGTCTGCATCCATCCATTCGCACATCCGTTTATTTGTCCAATCGTCTGTCCATCCATTCGTCTGTCTGTGCCTCCATCTGTCCATCCGTCTGAAATCCTCGGTGCGCAAATTTTTATACTTTTTATACAATTTTTATACTACTCTCTCTTCGCTCTTCTGCCCGCACTGTATGATGGCTCCTGTCTGATTAACGCACAATTAGTCTCTGTAATCACTGATACCTGATATTGCGCCGAGCCGTGCCTAATGATGTATTTTGCTGTGACATCGTCGCAACGCTTTCATGCTTTAGCGTTGTAAATATAATATAGGTAATATATCGAGGAAGACCAGGTAAATTGGACCAGTGATGTTGTTGATGGTAAAAGAATGAAGTCACTGATGTCAAACGCATGACTTGACTTCCACAGTACTTTAATTTGTACCAAGTGATTATTAGTTAATTCGGTGTACTTTAACTTATTTGTGATATCCTTGTTTGGCTACAGTCCAACTAGAGATCAAAATAGAGGCAAGGAACAAAATTTACATAGTGCCATTTTTTGTTTTTGAGTCTGAACGATTCCTGTCATTTAGCAAAATATTCATGCCAAAATAGCTTACAGTCTGTTAGATTTTAGAATATACCTCGGCTGCTATCGGATAGAATTGGATATATTCGTGTAAATAGAAATATCGAAACTTAACTTTACATAACTTTTCAAAATCGTGAATTTTCTAAACAAGTTTTTCAAAGCGCTGGTACGGATAGCCAGAGGTTGCGGGTTCGAATCCCGGCATGGGTGAAATTTTTAGCCTCTAAATAGGTTTTTAAATTTGTTCCTTAGCACGGGTTAGTGCATTAAAAATAAAAATAGTGTAATCATGTGGGTACAGTGATATCGTTCCGATGTTAAACCTAACTGCAAAGTAGGTAGTCGGGGCTGTAAGTAATGCAATTTGCTTGTGTTAGATGTCGCTGCCTGTACGTAATACAGAGAATATTGTAAAGAGGTTCAAAATTTCACTGATGCCGTGAGTCGCCCATTGGCTCAATTGGTAGAGCGCTGGTACGGATAGCCAGAGGTTGCGGGTTCGAATCCCGGCATGGGTGAAATTTTTAGCCTCTAAATAGGTTTTTAAAGTTTTTCAAAATTGGAATCAATCACTTTGTAAGCAACAATAGGTGCGGTCAGGTGCAGGATGGGTGACCGTCCGGTGACTTCCGCAAGTGACATTTTTCCAAGCGCTTCCGTGCTTCGCAAGACACGTAAAGCCGAAAGTGCCGGCTGTCAAGTAGTGACAGTCGTTAAGCCATGTCAGAGGTCTTATGGGCGGCTTGCTAACTTTTAAGAGTAAGGGCCGCGTCTGTCTTACAACCCTCCTCCAATCCGGACTTGGCCTCGTGCTGGAGTATGGCCTAACCTTTCTGCGGTGCAGGAAGAGACCTGTGCCCCAGCAGTGGACCCATAAGACACGTTTAAAATATAACTATGCATGTACCATGGCCCATTTGTTTATATACGAGTACTTGTCAATAATACGCATCCCCATCAATTACGGTGACGTCCCTAATTCATTAGCGCACACGTTTGTGCACGTTTGCTCGACATGCGACGTTGTACCCTAAAAGGCTAATATGGGGTTCCCTTACACACGTGTTCAGATATTGACAGTATTATTGGAATGCGATGCTGTGTGGTGTCGGCCTAGAGAACAGCACCAACCCAAATCTTCCCGCGGGTGTCGTAAAAGGCGACTAAGGGACACAAACCGGGGGGTGAGCAGCAGTACAATTCCACCAAACTGCGATCCCCAACCCGCATGCCCAGCGTGGGGATTATGGGCATTACCCCCCAATGATACATAATCATCCAAACAAAACCAAATTAGCGTACCCTGTGATACCCAGACAATATTATTAACGAATCGCTCGTAACCCCGGCTGCCTTACTGATCTTAAACGATCACGAATGTTAAGCAACATAGGGCGCGTTTAGTGCATGGATAGGTGACCGTCTATGACAAACGCTAATGGCATTTTGCCGAGCGGTGCCGTGCTTTGCAAGGCACGTTAAGCAGTTGGTGCCTCTTGCCATCGATAGAAGGCAGTCGTTAAGTCAAGGCCTTTGGGTGGCTTGAAAACTTTTGACAGTAAGACCAGCCACTTGTCTTGCTAGCCTCCACCAATCCGGAATATAGCCTATACCTTCCTCATGACTATTTATGATTTCATCATCATCAAACCTGAGGAAGTATTCGTACATATATTCGAAGAAGAAGTATATTCGTGATTTTCGACCTTTGGCTTGAAATTGTAAAAGTTTTTTAATTTAATTACACTATTTTTATTTTTAATGCACTAACCCGTGCTAAGGACAAATTTAAAAACCAATTTAGAGGCTAAAAATTTCACCCATGCCGAGATTTGAACCCGCAACCTCTGGCTATCCGTGCCAGCGCTCTACCAATTGAGCCAGTGGGCGACTCACGGCATCAGTGAAATTTCGAACCTCTTTACACTATTCTCTGTATTACGTACAGGCAGCGACATCTGACTTAAGCAAATTGCATTACTTACAGCCCCGACTACCTACTTTGCAGTTAGGTTTAACATCGGAACGATATCACTGTACCCACATGATTATACTATTTTTATTTTAATGCACTAACCCGTGCTAAGGAACAAATTTAAAAAACCTATTTAGAGGCTAAAAATTTCACTGGCTCAATTGGTAGAGCGCTGGCACGGATAGCCAGAGGTTGCGGGTTCGAATCCCGGCATGGGTGAATTTTTTAGCCTCTAAATAGGTTTTTATATTTTTAATTTAAGTTTTTGAATGTTTTATGGTAAATGTTTCTGACTACTTCGTCCGATATGCGGGAACAATAAAAGAAACAATTAATATAAGAATCGCGATTACACCGGTTTAATATATAATTATACATGCCCTTAGACTTTTATATTGTTGACGTTTATATAAGAATAAAAAGAACTTTATTTCCTCATCATTAACAACTTAAACAAAGTAAGACTTAAAACTAGGTATGATAAGATAATTTAAAAACCTATTTAGAGGCTAAAAATCAATTGGTAGAGCGCTGGTACGGATAGCCAGAGGTTGCGGGTTCAAATCCCGGCATAGGTGAAATTTTTAGCCTCTAAATAGGTTTTTAAATTTGTTCCTTAGCACGGGTTAGTGCATTAAAAATAAAAATAGTGTAAAGATAAGATAAGGCAAAATGTAGTGGCTCAGCTGGTGCTGACCCAGGTCAGCCCCGGACAGCGCTGGTTTTCAGCCACTGCCTTCTCCCTAAGATGTCGTACGGGAGTAATGTTAAGAGGGCTGTATCAATTGACTACCCACTAATAGAATATCGATTAATACCCCTTCGGCCACTTTCGAAACCAAAGTTCGAAACTTTGGTTTCGAAAAAGAATTATTTTTCTTTTTAAGAAACCTGGTTTTGAATAAAGAAAAATCATTCTGTTTTCGAAGCTGGTTTCCAATACGTTACGACATACTCGTCAATAATACCCATTGCCATCAATTACTGACATCAACTACAAATTTGGCTGGCGCTGACCATAACACGCTCGACTCATAGTGTTATTTTTATAATTATATTAAGTTACATTATTAAAAATTATATTATAATTATATTTTTATAATTTAATATTGTTGGCTTAAGTGAAGTAATTTTCGGTAAAAACACAATTCCTCTAAAAATATGTCAATTTCACGACTGAATAATCGTAATTTTTTAAATAACACTTTCTTCTGCTTCTTCCTTCCTTTAAATCCAAGGGAACCATAGGGCCTCAACCACAGATTTCCACTTCTGACGGTAGTTCACGGCAGCTTCCAAATCAGGCTAACTTTGACCGATGAACGACTCTGAAGTTAAGCGATAAGCTTGACTTGTCAACTGCCTGTTGAGGTCAAGACCTGTTGATCTATTGATATTTCCCAGGTGATCCTAGCTGCCCCTTATTTCGGTTGCCCAAGGGTGTGTACGTTAACGTCAAATAACGCCAAACGCCGTGTAACAATTGCATCTACTCATAGTAGTAATTTTTAAACAGCGTTTTATCAATCAATTGGAGAGTGTGAAGGCTCCATGTCCTCCGCGTGATTGCGCATTGATTTCTCGTTAGCGGCCGGCATGCTACCACTGTTTAGACTACGTAGTGTTAGGCCTTGGATGTGCAGAGATGGGGATGAGAATAGTAGTGTCCAGTAGAATTCTGAAGGAAAAACTAACCCTCGAACTTTGTAACAAAATGATATACACCCCAATGTAGGGCACAGGCCTTCTCTCAGAAAGAGAGAGAGAGTATGGGTTTAAAAACCACACGTGCCCGCCATGGTTTGGGGATATCAAGCGCTGAGTTATGTGAACACCTCAGCCACTAAAGTTTCCTCACGATTTATTCTTTCACTGTTAGCAAATGTTATAGCCTATTTAAAGATGCAGCTTATATATGTGAAACCGTAGGGCACATGCCTTCTCATAGAGAGAGAGTATGGGCTTAATCACCACGCGTGCCCACCGCGGATTGGCGATTTCAAGCGCTGATGTATGTCAATACCTCAGACACCCGGATTTGCTAACGATGTTTTCCTTCACCGTTAGAAAATTCACAAATGTAGGTAACTTAGACTTTAATTAGAAGGTCAAAGGTAGCAAGCTCTAGGTTCTGAAAATGCACAGAATGCTACATATAAATATATTTCAGCTTCCGCTAAATCCTTGGGCGCTGACGCTGACGCATTTTTGTCCGTTTTCATTAAGCCACTTACACACAACCTTACCATGCAACTCCCCTTGTCAAGGTGTCAGTGTCATCATCATCAGCCATTTGACGCCCACTATAGGACGTAGGCCTCCCTCGTAGTTTTTCAAGCTTCCCTATCTTGTACCGTCCGCATACAGCGACTCGCAGAACTTTTTTGCCTCACCGACCATCGGAAAACTGATGATTCAGCTTGATTCAGCAATGCCCGGTAAGATTCCTTGAATGGTCAGCGCTACAATGCTATTGCGAAATATGCTCAGTGTTAGGAGTAGAAGGACAACTAGCCAGTACCTGTCAGTCAGCCCGTTCTTATCCACTGCCTCCCACCAAGGCATACAACTTTTTGTCCTCAGCCATCCTCATCCAGCCAATGCTGATATACCACCTCAGATCGTCGATCCAGCGAACTGGTATGCCTCCTACGCTGCGTTAGACAGTTCGGTACTGTACCTTACAAGGTTATCTATTAAACTGACTGAAAATCAGCGCTGAGGGCTCACTCCCTCAGCACGACGCTGAGTCAGCTGCCTTTTATGGCAATTTAGACACACCACAGGCTAAACTTGTCTTTTTTTGTTTCCTTTATTGTTTATTTCGTTTATTTCGCGGAATTACGATTATTTTTTTAAGAAAATCTAATAAATCAATATGCCCACGTTTCTACAAAAACAAGAGAAATCCCACCAAAAACATTTTGTAAAAACTAGCCAAGTGTCGATAGAGCTGCTCGTTTATCTCTAAAAAGTAATGAATCTAGATTCCTAACTGCGATCTCTTTATTATTATAGTGAATGTTGTGTGACTTGGCCGTTGAAGGGTACACAAGGGTACAAAACCAGGTGTGGAACACCTGACTGGACGCTCCGGAGCAGACGGACTCCTATCAATGATTAGAAGTCCGTCTGTACTCGAAATATTTTTTTATACTGTTTGTTTCAGGCTCTTCTATACGTAAGTATTACTGAAATACGCAGCTTTATCAAGCCTACAATTTACTGGTTATTCAATCAACGTTTTCTAAGTGGCAATTTTCCATCGTCAATGGGTAGCGGTTCTGGCAACAGATTGTTGCAATGGTGTCATGAAGCACCTGGTATTGTACCCTTGGGTAAACAAGCCAAGTCAACAGCCAAGTCAATAGCCAAGTCAGCACACAGCATTAACTATAATAATAAAGAAATCGCAGTTAGGAACCTTAGACTTGGCACGACTTTGTCTAAGTAGATTTCATTACTTTTTAGAGATAAACGAGCAGCTCCATCGAGACTTGGCTAGTTTTTACAGAATGTTTTTGGTGATACTCCCATTACTCGTATTGTCGACGTGAGAGTTGAGTATGTGAAATAAGATATGCTTGACTGTTCGGACTCTAACGAGGGTTTTGCTAGTGCAATCATTATAAAACAATTGCAAAACTATGCTTCAAAATGTCAGTTGCTCAAAGGGGAATGTTTTCGAGAGGGACTTGTATAATATGAAATTGTTATTTAGAGCCTTTAATAGATTTTACAACATTTACATTTTCAGTTAACATGTGTTAACTGAAAATGTTAGTTGGACACATAACATGTTAGTTGGACTTAATTAAAAACTTCACATCGGAAGAAGTTAATAATAATAATAATTAATAATAATAAAATAACAATACTATTTAGGAAAAAATTAAAATAAAAATCTCAGTTTTATTTCATCATGTTTTAAAAATGATAAAATAAAACTGACTATAACATATATAGTTGTTAAGCCTACTAACTAAAATGAGTGTTACTTACTTGAGCAAATAAAGTTTATTATTATTATTATAACTATGTTTTTTTATTTCGTTCCTTTTCTGATCCATTAAACCATTGCTTGTTTGTCTCAAAGCTACGGTCTTTGGATATTATAATGAAGGAACGTCACATTCCTATAGCATAGGAATGTGAGGTTACACTTGCCTACAGTACGAACACAGTA
The DNA here is from genome assembly GCA_934045075.1 of Yponomeuta sedellus. NCBI lineage: Eukaryota > Metazoa > Arthropoda > Insecta > Lepidoptera > Yponomeutidae > Yponomeuta > Yponomeuta sedellus. Next base: position 16,307,804 of record OW203722.1, on the reverse strand, counting down.
CTGCCGATAGTATATTTACCTACATTTTACTAAGTTGCCTTTCGATTACATGATACCGACTAATCTGTGTGTCTTGATAAAAAGCTTAACATAGGAAGATACAAATAATAATTGATTGATAATTTACAAACATTTCTAATTACGAAAAAAAATAATTAAATGTCTATTTTAACATTCAGCTGCCTCTCGGTTACACTGATATCAACCATAGTCTCCACTGCTGGGGCACGCGTTTCTTCTGGCAACGCAGGTAGGTTAGGCCATACTCCACCACGGGGGCTAAGTCCGGGTTGGTGGAGAACTCGGTTACACGATACCGTCTAATCTGTGTGAGCAAAATCCGAATGCTTGATCAACCCCTTTCTTCAAATCACTAAGTTATATTAGGATTGTATCTAAAAATCGACAGAACATCGATTTTTATTCATATTGACCAAATTGTCCATATTAATAAAAATCGATGTTCGACAAATTACCAAGGTAGATTAGCTGTCACGTATGTTTCGAAACGATATCTATTTTATGTAAATAATAATTAAATGCTGTGCGTTAATCACTTGAAAACGGCTGGACTGACTTGGCTAATGTCCGTTTTTTTGGCAATGGAGAATAGAAAAACTTGCCCAGTAAAATGGGAAATCCCAAAAATAAACATGTTATTCGGTGTTATTTTATTTCTAATGTTATTACTTGGTAAATAAATAAAAACGAAAATCCCATGTTAATGTATCCAATGATACTGATTTACTATCAGATAGAATCGGATATATTCGTGTAATAGAAATATCGGAACTAATATGACACTTAATTTCGAATAGCTTTTCAAAATAGTGAATCTATCTATCTAGTATTACACTCGTGCTTTCGGCGAAAACCGAAACCTAGAGCCCGAAGTATATTCTAAAACAGACTATACTAGTTTGGGATACATAATTAATCGACCATAAAACAACTCTGTTGCTGTTGGTGCTTAACCTATGTAACACTTGTCTGAATGTATATTTATTTGTGTAAGACATCATGTTTTATTTTGTACCTATACCTAAAGGCATAAATAAATAATTCAATTCAATAATTCTATTGGATTTCTCATATCGATAAAAACAATTGAATTTAGACAGAGTAACATCTGATGGATCAGGTAGTAAATAATAAAGAATAAGTTTTCTTTATTTCACTAAAACTTTGGTAAGCGCTACACATTGAGTAAATAATTCCAGAATTACGTTAATAGTAGTATCTATTCCATTTTGTTGTCAAAGTTTACCTGTTAAATTTTCCTCCCACTCGACCATACCTAATCTGCGAACGAAACAAACACCGTCCACGAGTTAATCCTTAAGCCCTCGAAAAATATGAACTATTGGTTGAGCCATAAAAAGCGCTATAAAGCCAATAACGTTACGCTCGGCGCGCGAAATAAGCGCTCGGACCATCGTAAAACTGTCGAACGGAATGGGCGATTCAGTTGACTGGTTTAAGGTGTTTTATGACGAATAACCCATTTATGTGTAGGTGGTGCGGCGCTGAAAAGTTGTAGTTTTGTTATCACTAGAAATTAACTCGGTGATATGACGGAAAATTTCGGGAAGAAACCCGCGGCGTAGTTTAATCCGCACGAATGGCCGTTATTCCTGTGAATTTAGTTGCCTACGCTACGGTATAGGTGCATGGGCATGTATAGGGGCATGTAACCTTATTAAAAAAAATTACGTGGCATTATAGTTGTCTCGAAGCATCGAAGTGTTCACCGTTATTTAACTCTAAAGTAGATGAAACATGCCACGAAACGTTGCTGTAAAAATCATCTAATATAACTGTATGAAACCTATGTCGTTTAATAGAAAACTGAAAATTCTTTTTATGATTTTTTCTTGCAATAAATTAATTAAAATGATTAAAGAAATTCTACGTTTAGCTTTTCTTTTCAATAAACTTAGTTTTTTTATAAACTGCGAAAGCAAACTATCTTAAAAACATTAGTTTTTGCCGCACCAATGTTTATATGATTCGAAGGAGACTTTTCAAGGACTGTGGCAAATGTATGTGTACGAAGTTTTTTTCCGCTTATACAGGATTGTGTTCAGTCTCATCCACTGTCCAAATTATTCGCATACATCCCCTTAAGGTCAGGTGCGCATGGACGGGTATTAATAATGATAAATTCGTGTCATTAATTTGGCGGGATTAGAGCGGGGCGCGTGCGCGCCGCCGATAACCAAATATTAACTCAATTAGTCGACTAGACGCGTCTCGGTCGTATTCAAATGTCTGCTAATCCTGGCCGGCGTCACTGAGCAGCGAATTGTGAAGGACACAAGCTAAAAGTAACTTACTGTGATGCTTGAAGCCTTGTATGTATATACATACATTGCATGTATTATACCACAACAAAACCATTTAAGGCACTCGATCCCCAACCCGCATGCCCAGCGTGGGGATTATGGGCATTAGCCCCAATGATGGCACAACCTTGCGCTATGGCGCTCGTTGGGGTAGGGCTATATCTAGCAGTGGACTAATATAGCCTAAAGAAGAAGGCACTTCGGGATGCTAACTAGTGAAGAAGAAACCACCAATGAAGAAAAATCATAACTTGTTTTATACGTTTTTATCTATAAGTGAACATGAGAAACCTTAAGAGCTGTGACAACTATTTTTAGAACTTACAGTCTAGATCAATACCAAATCACATGTATTCTAATCGAATCCAAACACTCACAATCCGCGACCCTTGTGTGTATGACATAGGTTGAGTTGTACTTCTCTTCTTAACTTTTCGGTGGCTCCGGAATTAAGGAGGTGCTGAAGTAACCCGTTGCGCTGCTCGGAGAGATAGCTACCTCGTTACAATTATTCGACCGTCGCGTTTCATGAAATTAAAATGGAGCACTTGAATAAAAAATGTTTTAATCTCATTGGAGAGGCCATATCAAAAAATAAATAACCTACATACATATATGTATACATGCATACATTCAGTCATTCATTCATACATACATACATACATACATACATACATACATACATACATACATACATACATACATACATACATACATACATACATACATACATACATACATACATACATACATACATACATACATACATACATACATACATACATACATACATACAACATTAGTAAAACTATAACACTTCCTTTTGGCTCTGCCGTGGTTAGATAAAAATAGAAGAGGTTGAACAAAAGTAGGAAAAGAAAAACCTAAAAGCATGCACTGTAAACATAAAAACGCCAAACATTTGAATTGCACACAACACCCACTCGGCGTAAACAACGCGCTGTGTAAGCCCAATGTCTGTGACACGCCAAATCGCGGCAATTAGCGAGCGCAAATTAATATTGGCTGCGCTAGTTACGTAATGACAAATACGCTGTTCACAATGACGAATTAGATAAGCGATGTACGTTGATACCACGAACTGAATATGCCAGAAGAGCTGTAGCCACCGATTTACTGTGCGGAAAACAACTACTAACAATGGAGAAATTGAACAAATAAAGACTTTGCTTCGCGACTCTTTTAAATGGCTGCTGCACTTCGCTCTACATGTGTAATATGTACACAAAGTACTCGTATACGCAACGATCGTTCAACGCCCTTCGCGTTCAATACCACAACGCGCTCAAGACGTTCTTGGGACTGCCGCGCGGATCGAAAACACCGAGTTAAAAGATAGATAAAGGTGTATTTTTTCTCTACAATTAATGCTTTTACTAATATTGTAACCTGTTTAAAAGTCACGTGGTACAAAAACGCGCCGTACAAATCGGACTCAAACTATGCACTCAATTTATAATGTATGAATCGTGTATTTAATTGTGTATGTATTAATCGTGTATGTAATTCGCGTTTTAAATAATGTTTTTACACATCTACATATTTTTTGAAAAACGGTTAGAAATGAAGGAATAAACAAAATGTAATATTTTTTTAATCATAGGAACTTCATTTTTAGTATTTTTAGGACCATGAAAATCCCGAAAAAATACATAATTACGGTTTTATTTTTAAATTTTTCTCACGTTTTTATGTCCTCTATGGTATAAAAGCAATGGAGCTTCAACTTAAGCACCCCATTGTTCTCATTTTGAAGAATATTCTCATTCAGAAGAATAAACTCAGCTTAAATTGTTTGCGAGGATTATTAAGGTCCTTACATATGAAACTGGCGTTTTGTATGAGGTAACATAAAGTAGTTTTCTTTTTTAATGTTATATGTTTCATTACTCAAAGTATGTACCAATGCTGTCTATGCCCTTTTGCCATTTCATAAGTAGTTCATTGATCCCTTTACAAAAAGACGTTCGGACATTCGGACGGGAATCAATAAAAAAATTATTGCCACATTGGATTTAAAAAAAATCCCTTGTAAGAAGTTATACAAATAAATTGCGAAAAAAAAATGGTAATCTGATAGTGCAAGGTCCGGAGAATACGGTGGATGTCTTAGACATTCCAATTGAAGCTTCTCTAATTTGGTAGGCGTCTGTAGTGCAGTGTGTGGTCTAGCGATATTCTGAAACAGCAGTGGCCTAGAGCAATTGACTAGGCTCGGTTGTTTAGCAAAAAGCTCATTGATCATGGTTTGCAGCTGCCGTGATCGTCTGGTCAGATCTAAGAAAGCTGTAGTGAACGACACCGGCATCACTGGTCTACCCAACGATCATAAGTAACCTTTTTCTAGTCAATTTTCGTTTAGGGCTGGTTTGCCAGGGTTCAGCCATTGCAATGGGCGCTTCCGATTATTGTACAGGATCCATTTTTTATCATAGGTAATGGTTCGACTTAAAATCCCTTCATTTTGTGTTGGTTAAGTAATGTAACGCAACAGTCGACGCGTGTTTGTCGATTTTCTTCACTCAATTCGTGAATTGCCTTTCAACCTTTTTCACCTTTCCAATTTGGTTTAAGTGGATTAAAACAGTTTTATCACTAACACCGCAGCCTGCAGCTAACTCGGACGTATTTAGAGATGGATCCGCTTCTACATTAGCCTTCAATTCTTCATTATCAACTTTGGTATCTGGCCGTCTGGGGCTTGTTCTGCAGGTCGAAATTTCCAAAATAAAAATGTTGGAACCAAAAACGCACTATGTTTTCTTTTGCAACACCGCTGCCATACACATCATTAAACCTTCGAGCCATTTCTGCAGCACTGCTACCACGGTGGAACTCGTACTCGAAAATAACGCTATTTCAAGTTCTCTATTGTGCGAACGACTTATGAACGTTGATGAAGCGAAAGTGATCTGTCAGGATCGTGGCAAGTGGTAGTTTCTGGTCTCTGCCTACCCCTCTGGGATACAGGCGTGAGGTTATGTATGTATGTATGTATGTATGTATGTATGTATGTATGTATGTATGTATGTATGTATGTATGTATGTATGTATGTATGTATGTATGTATGTATGTATGTATGTATGTATGTATGTATGTATGTATGTATGTATGTATGTATGTATGTATGTATGTATGTATGTATGTACGTATGTATGTATGTATGTATGTATGTATGTATGTATGTATGTATGTATGTATGTATGTATGTATGTATGTATGTATGTATGTTTGTCTATTGTGCGAGATGAGCGACACCAAAGAAAAAAAACAGCAAAAAAACAAATGAATGTTTTCGAAACTCAAATATACCCGCTAAATATATTCATAAGTTTTAATTTGGAATTCTTAACTAAAGAGGATATATTTTTGAACTAAAACTTTCGTAAGCACAACACATTGTAGACTTTTAGTCCGGATCTAGTTACGGGTGTTGTTATATCGGAAAAGTCCGACGAGGTTTCGCTCCGATTCGCAGAGCTTAATCATGGTGAGCAGAGACGGAGCTCGCGTCGTCGGTTGCTCGTCTCACACACGACGACGACGAGCAACCGACGACGCGAGCTCCGTCTCTGCTCACCATGATTAAGCTCTACGAATCGGAGCGAAACCTGGTCGGACTTTTCCGATATAACAACACGCGTAAGTAGATCCGGACTAAAAGTCTACAAAGAGGATATATTTCAGATCAAAGTGACCAGTACGATGAAACGCCAATTTCATATGTAAGGACCTAATATTATTGTTCGAATGGTCTATAGTTACTTATGGAGAGAGTTGATAGCTCACAGTACATCGGTACTTCTGATGCTTTGTTATCTCGTACTGATGTGGAGCATCTGACGCAGCAGCCGTGTACGGTTTGACGTTACGCATCCATCAATGCCGGGACTTGATACTGCTGCGTAAACTCTGCCTAGTTTCGGCTATATTGCTACTGAATTAATCTCAATTACTTTAATTATTACGCATCTTTTTAGTTTAGGCTATGTGAGGCCAAAAATGCAATCCTGCAAGCCGACCTCAGAAGTCTACATATAGTCGGTAGATCTCTGTGCAGATGAGTGCGAACCTCAAGTAATTTAGGTAATTTTTCATACCTTTATTGTTTTTGAAGCGGTGGTAGCTCAGTGAGTAGAACCATGGACTGGCAAGCGAGAGCCCCAGGTTCGATCCCGAGTGCGGGCATGTTCCAATGACTTTGTTTGATTTCAAAGTTACGTACATTTGCGAATTTGTAGTCGCAATACCACACGCTAACGGTGAAGGAAAACATCGTGAGAAAACCCGCGGCTTGGTTGGCTCCGTACGTATTGACTAGTCCTTCCTGTGGGCTAGCCGACTAAGCTGTCAGGATGGTATAGATGCTGGGCAAGCCTACACCATCTATAAAACTATGTCCCAGGCACTACAGCGTCGGAGTAGTCCCTTCACCCATCTAGTGTGAGTGAAGATACCACTGGACGCTGTATAAATCATCTCATTAAGTAGATGCAAAAAAGGCCAATATTATTATTATTATTATTGTTTTTAGTTATTGGTAATAATTAATTGTGTATGGCCATCAATATTATTATTATTTATTTAAGAAGGAAAATGAATGCAAGCCTGTCAGAAATAGAAACTAGTTTCCGAAATTAAATGAGAGCCTTGATGCTACATGCTTGCCTAGCAGCAACTTACACTTTTGAATAGAGTAAAATAACACTGAAATCGATTTTGAGAATATTAAAACATAAAATAAGATAGCATATAAACAAATAGAATAGACAGAATAAATTGTACTCGTATATTGCAGAATAAGTTAGTCATTATTCTAGCAAATTAAATTAACGAAATGGCTTGAGATATTGATAGTATTTGTAGGTATCATGATAATGACTCGTCTTATGCCGCTAAAGATGTTTTGAGAACTTCTATTCGCAATACTCAGTTTTCGCATGCACGCAGGCAGGTTTTAGATACTTTTTGTCAGGCCCTTTGCTAATACATCCCCTATTTAGACCAAGTATATCCACCTGGGACGTCCATAATCGGTCTTTCCCCCCACATCCGCGCGATATATTTCTTTCATAAATACTTCTTCCTTAATCTTCTCTATATGCACAAAATAACGCAACAGTCCTTTTCCAATTCTTACTACACATTCTTTCAGTCTTCGGCGTTCTAAAAAAAAACCTATCAACTATAAAACTCCCTATTGAACGGACTCGGTAGCAGAGTGGCCGCGTCACAACAATTATCCGCTTACACACGACTGATTTACGAATAATCCGCCTAATCCGACCCGACTAGGCAGCCGGTGGACTCATTTCCATGAGCCTACGAGCCTGATGGGGATAGATGTGACTGTACGTCGAAAAAAGACCTGCATTAAATAGCTACACGTAAATAACGGCTTTGTCGGATGGCGTAGATCCTTTGAAACAAATGACCATAGAAGCGATAGTAGTAGAGCGGTGTAGAACGCCGGCTTCCCAATCGGGAGGTCGTGGGTTCGAGCCCCGGCATGTACCAATGAGTTTGTTTTCTAACTTATGTACGTTTGCGAAGTTATAGTATCAATACCACTCGCTGACGGGTGATGGAAAACATCGTAAACACCCTAGTGTCCGAAGTGTTAACGTAACTCAGCGCTTGCTATGTACAATGGCCCAACTCTGAGGCTAAGTGCGGAAAATCTCAGGTTTAACTACATACATTTGGTCTTTTTTTTTGGCATCTACTTAATGAGATGATTTATACAGCGTCCAGTGGTATCTTTACTTACACTAGGTGGGTGAAGGGACCACTCCGACGCTGTAGTGCCTGGGTCTGTCCAGACGGCGAAACTGAAGTGGAGCTGGGCTGGACCCACTTCGATTGTTTAACTTAAATTAATAAACTATCATTATTAATCATACACGGGAAGTCGGTGTCAACAGTACACCGACTTCCCCATGTTTTTCTTCTTTTTTTAGTAGATTGGCAGGGCTATACAAATAACTTAAATTCAAAGTTTTTCATAACAAGTCAGCTGTGCGCTCAAAGAATGGACACATCATGCGATTTACAGCAACACTGTTAAAAGTAAAACATAAAGGCGTCTAAAAAATAATAATAAAAAATCTTTTATAAGCATAAACAGCCTATATGTAACAGTTGTATACTGATATCGTTATCTTTGTATGTCCCCACCGCTGGGGCACAGGTCTCTTCCTGCATCGCAGGAAGATTAGGCCATACTCCACCACGGGGGCTTAGTCCGGTTTGGTGGAGGAGTTGTATTATCATGCATATGTATTTTGTGAAGTTTGTTTTCTTTAAATGATTCTCTGTTTTTCAAAAATAACAATTTTTTTATTATGCTCATTGACAATTGATACCAATTAACAATGTCAGTCGTATTAAAAACGTGTATGTCTATTGATACTCATATTTCACTAATAAAATTCTACAGCCTTTCACTTTCACAGTTAAAGAATCAGAAATCAAAAGTTGTATTTATCTTTTTGCAAAGGTTGTCTGGAAGAAATAACTTTTAGTGATAAGGCCACCATCTGTCTGTACCTGTACTCTTAGGTTAAGAAGTATCTGTGTAATTTCCATTTTAATGGACAATAAAGTGTTCTCTATCTATCTATCTATCAGGGGGCACGGCAGTGCCCACGCCAAGTCGAGCGCGCGAAGCAAACACTGCCGTAACTATATTTACAGGAACCATTTCGCCGCGTTTTCAGGCCCCTGTTTGAAAACCTCTGGATAAGACCAGATCTATCAGGGGGCACGGCAGTGCCCCGCCAAGTCGAGCGCGAAGCAAACACTGCCGTAACTATATTTACAAGAACCATTTCGCCGCAGTTTCAGGCCCCTGTTCTCACCTCAGGATAAGACCAGAACGCAGAAATTTTCGTCATCCAGTAAGCTATAGTCACATACTTAAAATCCAAAATTTCAAATCTGTAGGTCATGTAGTTCCGAAGTTAAGAGACATCAAAGTTTCGCATTTATGACACTCACTCACTGATGATTATTAAAATAGAACAGGTACTTCCCATAAACCCAGAGAGCTGAAATTTGGTACATAGTTAGGGTTTAATTACCACATAAAAAGAAAATTATAAAAGCTAGGAAAATCGAAGATCTTGAGTATCTGGTGACCCTGACAGAACACACAACACAAGAGCCCAACCAAACTATTAGAACATTAATATTTATTTTATTATGTCGCTCAAAATTTGTTCAAAATATAATGCATTGGACTAACAGTGGCGATGACACCCGCACACGTCGCTAGATGGTGCTGACTGTATTTTTAACTCGGCAAACGTAGTGTAGGACGCCCTCCAACCATGTAGGATGACGATCTGCGAAAAACTGCTGACAGATGCCGGATGCGGCAAGCTGAAGACAGGGCGGTATGGCGCTCATTGAGGAGGCTATCTCCAGCAGTGGACTACATAATACAGCCTGAAGAAGAAGAAGTAATTTAAAACGCGGTTACGTTTTGCTTATCCGATAATCTTATATGGCGAAGTGGCAACCGGCCGCGTTACAGTTGTTTACGGCATTCCTCTACTGCACTTGATTTAGGGGGGGGGGGGGGGCGGATTGATTTATTTTATAAGAAAATCAAATAAAATAAATATGCCCACGTTTCTACAATAAGAAGTGAAATCCCACCAAAAACATTCTGTAAAAACTAGCCAAGTCTCGAAGGAGGTGCTCGTTTATCTCTAAAAAGTAGTAAGTAATGAATTATAGACAAAGTCGTGCTAAGTCTAAGGTTCCTTACTGCGATCTGTTTATTATTATACTTAATGTTGTGTGACTTGGCCGTGATTAGAAGTCCGACTGTGCTGGAAATATTTCAGGCTTGCTTATACAAATGTATTATTGACATACGCAGCTCACACAACATTAAGTATAATAATAAACAGATCGCAGCAAGGAACCTTAGACTTGGCACGACTTTGTCTAGATTTCATTACTTTTTAGAGATAAACCTCCATCGAAACTTGGCTAGTTTTTACAGAAAGTTTTTGGTGGGATCTATCTTACATACATACATAATCTCACGCGTGTATGCCAGAGGGTATCGGGTACGGGTACGAGCGGTTCCGGGTACTTTTTATCTTCCCCTTTGCTAATACATCCCCTATGTGGTCGATGTATGTCTGCCTGGGACACTACTACACATAGGTAACACTACACATACTTCTCATGGACCTCATTTCTACTGCATAAAATCTACTTTCTTGCTATTTATTTGCCACACCCAAGTCTCGCTACCATACATAGGTGTTGGGACCAGCACACTATTATGAGTAGACAATAAAGCTCTTTTGGAGATGATTCGGCTGCACACAATGGAGTGCAAGGCACCGTTTACATAATTTCCCGCTTTTACTCTTCTTTCTATATCATCTTCACACTTTCCATCACTTGTAAACAGGCTCCCCATATAGAAAAATTCTTTTACTTGTTCTCTTTCGCCTCTAATCGTTCTCTTGCACTCAGTCATTTCATCTTCTTTTTCAAAGACCAGTGCATTCGTCTATCTATCTTAACTCTAATAATTCATATTTGTTTCTTGTGATCTGTGACTGAGAAAACAAGATAATTATATTCTAACACTCTACCGGTAGGTAGCTAATGTGGTGGTAGGTTTATGTATGATTAATCTGACACATGAAGCGACGAGCACAAAGATAACGTTTATATTACGTTACTTGCTTAGAATCACGATAGGGGAATTTTCGAGCGTCTCACGTGCACGTTATCCCTGTGTCAAATTGTAGTTAGACAGCGTAGAGTAAGGAGTTTATTCTGGCCTAAAATGTTTTACTGTTAATTTCTGTCTTCAATAATTTTTAACAACTTTTCCATATAACGACATGAAAATGTAGTGCGATCAATACATTTTCATGTTGTTATACGGTAATTAAAGCTAATTAACTTCACAATGAAACATGAATATGTATGTTTTTTTTATGAAACGTATTTGAAAAAAGTCAACATCACAAGTCTTATTCGAAATTGCTCTAAGCAATAAGACCGCCAATTCTACTGTATCTTTGTTATTTATTTAATTTTAAGTTTGTTTTTTTTTCTGGTGTACAATAAAGATTATTCGAATCTTAAGTTATCTTATTATTGGTGATGGACTTTATAAAACTAGTCAACAATCATTGTGACAAGTGGCAAACCTTGGTTTCCGCCTACCCCTTTGGGATACAGGCGTGAGTTGTCCATCATATACAAAACATATAAGCAATAAATTTAACACATCCACAAAAACTTTTCTCGAATATAAAAAAGAAAATTAATATAAGTTGCCTTATTCTGATTTTCCGTTAATCATGGGAAAACGATACCTCTATTGGAATTAAAGCCAGTACAATTTATGAGTTCTATGTTTTATAATAATTATGTAAACTATGTTAATTAAGGACTTTGAAAAGACTAAGTTTGGAGTTTTTTTTGTCCATTTTTTCTCCAAAATGATCTAGATTTTGAAATGGACACCTAGTTTGAATTGTAACGTTCATTAAGCCGCAGCTTCTGCGCTACTTTGAATAAAACCTTTTCATTTCATTTTTACCTACATTTCTTTTTTTATGTAACTTATAGACGTCCCACTGCGGTACCCACCGAGGTTTGGCAATTTCAAGCTCTGAGGTATTTAAACACCTCCCCTATCTCTCTTACTTTCCATTTTATTTATCTAGTACGCATCATTGCATGGACTTGAAACCATAAATTTAGGTTTGGTTATAAAGACAAAGTCTGTAGGTGAGGGTAAGGTTAAGGTGTTCAGTACTCACGCTTAACCCTCCGCCGCCAGGCCGGCGTCGGGGCGCGTTTATAATTCGCGTCGCCTCACCTGCATCACGACGGAGAGCTCCGGAAGGGTTGGCATGCCGGGCCGCTTCAAGAAGGCGACACCCGGCGGCGGTGAGGTACGTATATGTTAAGTAATTGTAGCTAGATGTTTTTTTAAGCGGATGAATTACACTTAGCCCCCGTGGTGGAGCATGGCCTAACCTTCCTGCGATGCAGGAAGAGACCCGTGCCCTAGCAGTGGGGATATACAAGGGTTGATAACGAATGAATATAACTTCACGCCTGTATCGCTGAGGGGTAGGCAGAGACCAGGGACTGCTGCTTGCCACAATCGTACGCAGGTACTTTTAATCTTCCCCTTAGCTAATATATCCCCTGTTTGGTCGAAGATTATTTGTGGAGAGGATGAAGGAAGAAAGATTGACGAAACAAATATATATGGAGAATGTGGGTGGAAGGGCCGGTAAGGGACGTCCCAGGCGGACATACTCCATTATGATGACAAATGAGCAAATAGTTTATTTATTTATATATTAAACGGGTATAATCGTGACGGGTCTACCCGTTTAATATATAACTATGTATGAGCATCGCGGGTTAAGGACTAATGTACTATTCTTTTTCCTTTTTTTCATCAAGACGAATCGTTTAATAATTTGGAAGTATTTAAGGTCATGCAATGTTAGGTTCTTTATAGAGGACAGGTTGTGGAAGTGAAAAATATCCACATTTTAGAAAATAATGTACCCGTGAATAATACACCACAAGTAATAGAGAAAAAACGATGTATTTGCAATTTTATACTGATCATAAATATGAATGGGTTGATTCGAAGAAAATGCAATTAGCATTAAATCCACTTTTCTCTTCTATCTTTTGCAATAAATAATTAATAATACTAAATATTATTATTTATTTAGCACTGTAGGTTATACATTTTTACTTTTTAGTGCATCATTGACAATTTTTTTTTGTTACATCATAATTTATTTGAAAACTACCCCCAAAGTTTGCCTTTAATGTCAGTGTTTCCAAAGACCGTTCCTCAATAGTATTTTATTCGAGGTTATGGTAATTCTGCACCCTCCTTGTTTACCCTTTCACAATAGCTACTTACCAAAGCGCTGGCTTCGTAGTTGCTCAAGTATGCAAGGCGGTTCTGTTATTTTGTTATGCTAACAATTTCAGCAAAAGGATTTCCAGCGTCGCTTCTGCTTTGTTTAAGCTTTGCTAAGTCTTTCAGCTAATTTGAACTATTTTTTGCAAATATTTTGTTTGTAATTACGTTTAAACACTTTCTCAGCGTTTTTGGATGGGTCGTTTGAACTTTTCCTACAACTTTTAAGAGAAAAGAGGAACAACCAAGGCTGACAAACACCGAAGGCAAAGAACAACCAGTTTGAAGAGTGTACGAGCTTTTTATTGATGGATTGTCAGGATCGTCAAATGCTAGTCTACTGATTAGCCCCAGCGTGAGATTAAAAGTTTGCTTCAAGAATTATTTTCAAGGATTTTAGACTAGTAATTCTTTAATAGACTAGACTAATAATACTTTGTAATTCAACTCCATTTAGTTTATTTTAACGTAAACAATTTACATTCTGTTTGCCGCCAATGTATAATGTAAATTGCAGCTGAATAGCTGTTATATTATTATCATAAACATTAAAACATAAACATTGAGAATGGTTAGGCCAGTTGAATCTGTACAAAAATATACAATACATCTTTAAGTTACATAGTGGATTTGTAGGACCAAATCGCTATTATGAACGGCCTCTCGACGACTTACGCTCGACGCGCGTACCATCTGCGACGGTCACTGTGACCGAACCCAGGAGAAACATCTTCATCATCATCATCAATTGAAAATGTAAAATGTGTCTAAAACAAACCATAAACGGTAAGCGCCAACTAATGTTAAGTCTTCCTCTGATTACCACCGCACAGACTTACATCTAGTGTGGTAACCAACGTAAAACAAGCTTGTAATCTTTTTCTTTTAAATAAAACATTTTGTATTTGTATTTGTATCAACACGAATAAATCACTCCTTTATTATATTGTTTACTGGCACTACCCCTTCCTTTGTCCGCATCATCGTGGGTTAGCTGGAAAAATACTATCTAGTATTAAGCTCTCCTTGGTACAAGTTATGTTTTTAGTGCAATAAAGAATTTTTCATTCATTCATCCAACAGAGGCGAGGAAGTCTTAGTATCTGTGGTAAATTATCATGTTATTGGTTAAGAGAGAGTTATACATTAAGGTGGTTTGGGGTGCTAAGTAGCGCCACCAATGGAATAAATCATGACTTGTATTATAAATACGTTTTTATCTAAAAGTGAACATGAGAAATCCTAACAACTGTGACAGCTATTTTTAAAACTTACAGTGTAGAACCTTAGCATCAACAATCTAGGACTTTAATCCTACATTCTAGGCTAGATGTTCTAAAAATAGTTATCAAAGATATTAATATTTTTGATGTTTACTTTTGAAAAAAAAAACGTACTTTACAACCAGTTACGATTTGAGCGCCCTTAATCGCCTTAAGAAAATGATGAGAACCTATTATGCAACAAAAGTGATTGTCGTCTTTGTTTTTTCTTTGACAAAGACGACAATAACTTTTGTTGCATGCGTTGTTGGCACTTAGGTGTTGGTAAAGATCCAGCAGGTTAAGGCTTAGTGAGATATAATGGTCTCCGATTGAGATTACTTTTTAATATAACGAGATATAAATGTGAACATCTGGAAAAATACAGATGTTCTTCTTTTTCTTTAGGCTATATTAGTCCACTGCTGGACATAGCCCTCCCCTAATGAGCGATATAGCGCCCTGTCTTCAGCTTGCCGCATCGAGCATCTGCCGGCAGTTTTTCTCAGATCGTCATCCCACCTGGTCGGGGGGCGTCCTACACTACGTTTGCCGAGTCGCGGTCTCCACTCAAGAACACGTTTACTCAGTTCAGCCACTTCAGCTCGCTAATTCTAATACAGATGTTCACGTTTACTTTATACATATTTGGTTTCTTTATTGCCACGAATG
Source organism: Yponomeuta sedellus (assembly GCA_934045075.1). NCBI lineage: Eukaryota > Metazoa > Arthropoda > Insecta > Lepidoptera > Yponomeutidae > Yponomeuta > Yponomeuta sedellus. The sequence continues at coordinate 16,292,561 of OW203722.1, read as the reverse complement.
CCAGCTCCAGAAAGAACATGATTTGCCTGACCCTTGTTTGATGTATTCAATGACAGCTATTATTAATTATAGTTTCTCAAAAAGATGTACGTTATGATCAGTAATAGGAAAAAGGTCTTTGCGCCAAATAACGTCCTACACTACCTAAGTTAGCATTGTTTAGCGGCAAGCGTAACAGATTTGTTTAGGCTCGTCCTATAATTCGTTCCACGCATATTAGGTTTTTTGTCATTTCTTCGCCATCGCATCAGTGACATAATGATGTCACTTAAAAAAAATTATAATTTTTATGATTAAGATAAAATTAGACGACAATTCTTTATTTCACAGCACATCGTTATTATCGATTTAATTTACTGTCGTAGGCGACAAAGAAGTAAGTATCACTTTGACGTCACACCGTATATTATGTCTATAAAACTTACAGTTGTCTGCAACTTTGACTAAACGAAACATTACGCAACTCAACTAAAAATACTAAAATCAATACCAATCAAGGCTCTCTAGACAAATAAATTCCCCATCCCACTTTGGGTCCAACAAATTATTTGTCAGTGTCCTTAACGATACATTAAGTCTAGGCCACGCCTTGTTGTCATGCGTTTTTCTCCAGACGAGGCGGTTCCGCGAAGTGGGCGCGGCTTTTCAAGTGGTGGGCGGGTCACACCCACCCGAGGCCACGCCCACCCGCTGAGACGTCAGTTTTCAGCGAACCGCCGGCTGAAATGATGCGGGCTTAATGTTGCTGGAAGGGTCTCGAGATATTTTGGCGTTGGATGTATTAATATCGATCTGTCTGTCTTTAGTACAGAGTTTGCTAGTTTGAGAGTAAAAAACCAAATTGTAGCTTAGCCTACATACAAATATTGTCTAAAACTTTTTTAATTATTTTTATTCTAGTATAATCTATTTTTAACAAAGAATAAAAAAAGTTTAAATTTTAATAAATATATAAGCTCACGCACGCTTGCATTGGGAGAAGAAGGCAGAGACTAAAGTTTGCCAATTCATAATAGTAACAAAATGTTTCTTTTTTTTAACTAACATGCTTTTGTTTCTTTCACTTGTAAATGATAAACTGAGTCAACATATTGTGACCATGTAACAATTCAATAAATTCGTAACCTACTCTAATTGGTTGTGTATAAAATTTGGATGACAACAATAATTTGGTATAATGAAGATGATCTGACAATGGAAATGGATTGTCTTCAGATCTTACTGCTGCATCTGATTTAGTTGTATAAAAAGAATATAGTTCAGGTTGATTATGTACTGCCAAACCACATATATTTTAACCAAGAAACGATGACTTATTTTAGTAGTTTGACTAGAAGTGTGACTGTAGAGTTAAAATTTTAATTTCAATTAATAATCAGTATTTTTAAGTTCATGTAAAATAATTAGTTTATAAATTTAATTTTAACTTCAATTACTAATAATCAATATTGTTGACTTTATATAAAATAATTGGTTTGCCTATTTTGGAACGTAACTTCATAATTCACTTTTGTAATTTTTGCCGAGGGAAGTAAACTAACCGTTAATGCTTTCTAAATAAAAGACGCCTGTCACCTCAGTCATCCGAGATCATGGCACCTGAAAAAGTACCGAAACGTCAGAAAATTGTAAAAATGTAATAAACGAGCATAAATCCGTGTAAAGTTTTAATTATATTTTAATAGTTTTTTCGTTGTAATGTCATGTCGAGTAAAAAATTCATTGAGGCACAAAAACTTAGCGAACATAACAAATAAAAAATACGTTGATTACACATTTGTTGTTTAAATTATACTAACAAATATATGGGTGTTCTGTGCCTGAAATAAAGATCTTTTGTTGTTATTAAGCAAGATTTTGATCGTTTTGAAGAATAATAATAAAAAAAACTCTCTCTTAGTCTTTTGAAATGTTGTTCTTAAGGTTGTCTAGAAGATATAGATAAGACCGCCGTCTGCACGCTTAGGTTAAGAAATGTGTAATTTCCTTTTTATGTACAATAAATTATTCTCTATTTATCTATGTATCTTAATAATCAATGTTTGAATTATTTTTCTAAAACACCTCTTGTTCAATAGAACTTGTTTTAATGCCAGAGATATTTATTATTTTAATATTCTTAATGTTATAATCTTAATGTTAGTTGCTTTTTTTGCACACAGTGCGCTTTACACTTTTAACAGTATTTCTGTAATTCCAGACATTAATAAGCTAGTATTATTTAATGAACCGAGTCGCATTCTCAATAAAATATAATCAATATATTAAAACTACGTTTTACAGATATATCGTTGATATTTCTGAATTCGATATAGTCACACTTCACATCACACTAACATTATAAGGGCAAAAGTTTGTGACTGTGTATGTATGTTACTTCTTCACGTCTAAACGGCTGGAGCGATTTTAATAAAATTTGGTATGAAGCTAACTGACACCTTGGACTAAACGGTTGGAGTGATTTTAATAAAATTTGGTATGGACCTAACTGACACCCTGGACTAAACGGTTGGAGTGATTTTAATAAAATTTGGTATGGAGCTAACTGACACCCTGGACTAAACGGTTGGAGTGATTTTAATAAAATTTGGTATGGAGCTAACTGACACCCGGGACTAAACGGTTGGAGTGATTTTAATAAAATTTGGTATGGAGCTAACTGACACCCTGGACTAAACGGTTGGAGTGATTTTATTAAAATTTGGTATGGAGCTAACTGACACCCTGGACTAAACGGTTGGAGTGATTTTAATAAAATTTGGTATGGAGCTAACTGACACCCGGGACTAAACGGTTGGAGTGATTTTAATAAAATTTGGTATGGAGCTAACTGACACCCTGGACTAAACGGTTGGAGTGATTTTATTAAAATTTGGTATGGAGCTAACTGACACCCTGGACTGAACACATAGACTACGTTTTACGTCGGGAAAATATCTTTTTGCCATTGAAAAATCGATAAGCCGCGTGTAGCACCGCGGTGTATAGCTAGTATAAGATAAGAATATTTTTATGGTACACATCTGCATGGTCGTAATTATGCGCTCTAAATTCAACGGACGGACCGACGGCGTTTGTAACAATTAGTAATGAATTTGACATTTAGACGATTGGAATAGTTGCGGATGTGCGTAATATATGTGCACAAAAAATACAACAGTTACAAAAGTAGAGGTACAATTGATGGTCTTATTGGTTTTGGTTTACATGATTTTACATTTACATACTGGCACACATTGCGTCTGGCCCCACACTAGGATACCTTGTGTCGTGGGAACCTGAAACAACGACATCACAAACATGTAAACATCCAAAACCTGGGTTTTCCGTCTCCAGCCGGGGATTGAAACCGGGACCTCTCGAATGGTAGGCAGATGCGCTACCGCTTCGCCACGAAGGTCGTCGTATTAGGATTGCTAATAACAGTTTCATTTAGACAACATTAAATGGGAAAAAATCCCGAAATTTAAAAAGAAACAGGTAGACAGACTGTACGTAGCAAAAATGTGTTTTTGTTAGTATAATATAAACTGACGGCTAATAGTTCATGCGGAAACTTCAGTTCCTGTGATGTTCAAATGCTTGAGCGCTCAAAATTACCAATCTACTCTCTGAGTAAATACTCGTATTTATAGGTACATCAATGTTAAGATTTTCCTACAAATGTTAGAAAACTACTGTTAAATTATTTTCTAATTTGGAGTGCATACAAAGTGACATTTTAGTCTTTCTCATCGTATATTTTCTTGAAAAGTATTTTATATTATTATATATTATTTTTAATGCACTAACCCGTGCAAAGGACAATTTACTTCAGCCAGATGTCGCTGCCTGTACGTTATACAGATAGTGTTGTAAAGAGGTTCGAAATTTCACTGATGCTGGGTAGTTGCCCATTAGCTCAGTTGGGAGAACGCTGGCACGGATAGCCAGAGGTTGCGGGTTCGAGTCCCGGCATGGGTGGAATTAATGGATTAGCCTCTAAATAGGTTTTTAAAGTATTTTATAGTACCGACGAAAGCGAATAGTTTGGATTTTTTAAACGATATATTTTACGATATATTTATATATTTTATATCGTTTAAAAAACGAGAGTACCTACCTACGTAAAAGCTCCATTACTTCAGCGAGATATCTTAATGCAGCCATTTCCATTAAGGTGCTCTTTCACCTAGAGCAATATAATACGAGTATTTCAGAGTCGAATTTGAGCATTAATTTTCAATACTGCTTCCCTGACTTTATTAATGTTTGTAATATAACATTTCGTGGTCGTGAGCTCGAAATCCGGCATGTACCAATGGCTTTATTGTCTCAGTTACGTAAATTTGTGAAGATGTAGTACCAATAACACTTACTAACAGTAAAGGAAAACCTGAGTGTTTACAACGTTCACATACCTCAGTGGCGCTCGTTTTAATTAATATATTATTCTCTTTTTGCGCATTAAAGATTTGATTTTGGGCATTATATCTAATAATTATTTAGCGCCATGTCAGGGAGGCATTACTCTGACATGGCGCTAAATAATTATTAGATTAGATTAGAAGCCTTTGTTGTAAACACCAGAAAACAAAATACATTACAAGGCTTACATATTTTAATTAAATACACATTAAGTTGTGCACTAGGTTCACTTCCTCAGTGATGGAATAGTAAATTTTGTAACGTTACGTTACAGGCGAATGCTCCAGGTGAGGAAGCACCTTTATTCTTATTCACGAATCCCGCGCGTCTATATCACGGCCGTTTAATTTTATTTCACGCTCCGTGCTCGCTGCCGACACTCTTGCGCGCTTGAGAGTACAGGGTGAGGCCCAACAAAAAAATTGTTACATACAGTAAGAACACAGTTTTATTCCCGAAAACTTAAATAACGATAGGCAGTCTTTTGGTGTTCTAAATCTAAAGAAAAAATGTTTTCGGTTAAAGGAATGAAGGCAACATCAGTTGCTAACTTTAAGTATGTTCTTATGGTAGGCATTATCACAGAGCTCTGCAGGAATAGGTACGCCTAACCTTATTAAAAGTTTCCATACGATTGAAATATATAATACGACCATCTATGTATGTATTTAATTCTTGGTAAACCATAAGGAATATTATATCTATCTATGTTTATAATAGGTGTAATTATGCCGCAGTGAGTTACAAGAACAGGTTTAAATCACACTATAAATATATATAATATTAAAAAGGCGAAAGTTTTTGAGTGTGTATGTTTGTTACTTCTTCACGTCTAAACGGTTGGAGCTATTTAAAAAAACTTAGTATGGAGTTATCGGATACCCTAGATTAACACAAAGGCTACGTTTTAGGATAAGATAAGAATATTCTTTATTTTACAAACCAAAAAATAATTACAGAGAGAACAGTTACAAAAGAAGAGGTACAATTGGCGCCCTTATTGCTGACAGCAATTTCTTCCACGTTTTACTGCGGGAAAATATCTTATTCTCCTGGAAAAATCGATAAACCGCGGGCACAGATATCCATAAATATCCATATCTATGGATATTTATCCGAAATAAAGAAATACAATACAATACAGCTAGTAAAACATAAATATGTGTCACCTAGACTCAATTGTTTTGAGAGCATTTTTCCTCTGCTTGTAGATCTCTGATCTAAGAAGTTTGCTCATCCTGAGGAAGTCTTTATACGACTCGAGGGGCGGCGTAGCTTATCGCTACAGAGCTACGATGCTACGCCGTAGTACTGTCGCAGCCCCGTCGTTACGACACCAAGTTTTCATAATTATAATGTCGCCTGGGACTTTATTCTACTGAGTTTCGGGAATACTACGCCAAAGAGATTTGAGTCTTTGTTTGGCTGCGCTTGAAACTGTAATCAGCGCTTTTGTGAATATTAATTTCGAAGCATTTATTATTTGATCCAAGTTTTTGTATTAAATTAATTTTTACGATCACTGAATCTAGAAAGTTGCATTTTAAAATATGCCCACGTGTACCCACCGTGGATGGGCAATTTTTAGCGCAGATTACTACAGCTGATAAATAAATAAGCACATGAGAAAGTCAGTTTTCCTCACAATATTTTCCTTCAACGTTAGCTAGTTGTATCGCTACTATCCCTTCACAAATGTACCTTACCTTACATGACCGCACTGGGAATCAAACTTGGGTCTCTTGCTTCCGAGTGTCTTGTTCTACCCGCTGGCACTTAATTAAAAAAATAAAACAAATCATTTATTCGTTTGTGAGAGGGTTTAAACCAGTTTATTTCATTAATTATTCAGTTGTCCCCTTTCCAAAAACCTCCCAAGTCCTTCACCAAAGGCCATTATTTGGAATTAAAAAAAAAAAAACAAATGAAATCTAGATTTATCACACGGCCGCGTCACATAATCTGCCGTGATTAATTAACAGCCGAGCAAGGGTCTTGCCAAGACTCGTACCTCATATTGTCTTGAGGTGTTTTATTTCTTCGAACAGAGATGGACTTAGAGACAAAATTAACCTATAAAATGGTTTACCGAAAAGACCAAGTGTAGGGTCAAGAGCTAGAGCTAGAAATGTAAGCATATTCAGCATTGGACGAGTAAAGACTGATTGATTGATTCATTTATCTAAAAACGTTAGCTTCTGAAGAAAGTCTCTGAATTAGGTTATCTGACCAAGCTTACATCGAGCTTATAAATTAAAATTGGCATAGTAATTTATTAAATTCCGTTGTTTCACGTTTGTTGTTTAAAAACGTACAGAAATTTAATAGCGTCTGTTTACCTTGCAAGAGGTTCCGGGTTCGAATCCCGGCTGGGGACAAATGTCAGGTCTTGGATGTTTACATGTTTGTGATGTCGTTGTTTCTGGTATGTAAATGTTACGTTATATATGTTATATTCGAATAGTTGGGTTGTTCCACCAATCCCCATTAAAATCCCCATTAAAATCCCCATTGATGGGGTATGTGAACTTTTTGTTCACAAATCCCCATTGGCGTATATATTACTCAGTTACATTTTTAATTAAGAAACCGACGGATAATAATAAGTATTTCTAATTGAGTCGGATATGATGTTATGTCATTTTTAATCGAAATAAAGGAAGGACTTAGTTCGACCCTGTATGATAAATTAGCCGCAAAGTAATTCATTAACCGGCCGCAAAGATTGCGCTAAGTCCTTCTCTTCCAAGAGTATTTTTTAATTCCGCAGCATTAGCATTGTCTTTTGTGCTGATTTATTGCACGAACGACGCAAATAGACCGAGATAATGGCTGCATTAAGGTATTTTATTTTTGTAAGTTTTGTTGGTCCGTTAATAAGATTATCTACCAAAACAGAGGTCTTGAGTTCGATTCCCATTGGAGCCACCGTACTTGACTTGTACAGAAAGCATAAGTCTGAGTGTATTTACAAGTTTCCCACATGTCCTTGCCTGGTTACATAGTTTGGACAGAGTATCCTAGTTTAGGACCAGGACACGTGATTGTGTTGTATAAAACAAAGTTATTTAAATATGGCTCTTAATTATTGCTTTTCCTGTGCGTTTTTTTATTTGTCAAAAAGACTGCATCTTATACATAATTCGAGATATACCTGCAATTAAAACATTTTTTTGTCATAACATATTTTAAACGTTCGCGACTTGTACGCATAGTTAAAATATTTTCGGGGCTTAATGACGTAGTAATTTATAGCTATTTTACCTCGACGTTTCGACGACGTTACAGTCATCGTGGTCACGAGAAGACTGATGGCTGGCATCCGTTCGCATCTTCAATGACTGTAACGTCGTCAAAACGTCGGGGTAAAATAGCAATAAATTACTACGCCATTAAGTCCCGAAGATATTCTAACTATATTTCTTTGTCATTCATAAAATTAGCAACTTGCTGCAGTTTATCACTAACAAGCTACAAATAATACCCCATCAGGTGCAGCAAAAGGCAGAATTGCTTCAATCAACACAAAGACCGTATCAACAGACCATTATACGAATGAAACCACAACGCATCGCGTGCTAAATGTATATTAGGTGTCATAACAGCACAAGCAGCGCTGCCCTTTCAGCATGATGCATTTTACACTTACCACCACTTAGACGTGGCTTAAGTCCTTACTAGAATGTAAATAGGGAACACTTTACAATGTCTGAAGATAAAACTAAGCAGGTAGCGACGATAGCCGTCGCCATTTCGTACGGAGATCGCTACGATACAGCGTTTGCATGCAACAAAACTCGCACTAAACACCGTAAAACTGTGAATTATTAATCGTCTTATCGGAACAGAATTGAAGTGAACACGGCCCTGCTCATGGAGAATTTAATAAATGGCCACACGGATTTACTGTTAACTTTTTCAGCCTGTTAATGTATAGGTTTCAGCGTAATAGCTTTCGAAAGTAATGAGAATTCAGTGCAATTAATTTCTTTTAATACGACGACGCATTTCGACCAAGCATTTACGTTTGCGAGTGTATCTAAGCGCTTGTAACATAGGCACTTAAATTTTATTACAGAATCTTATTTTGTTGAAAACAGGGCTTAAAAATTTAAGAATAGTTTAAAATTTTACAAAGAGCAAAAATGTCTTTCAGAACGGCATTGTTGACTTTCAAGTTTAAAAATATTCCACTGAACATTTCAGCGAATTAAAACAAACGCTGTGGTAGAATTTATGAACTTTTTAAGCGAACGGAAAACGTATAAAAGGGGTGAGTTGGAAGGGTAACCCGCCGCTGGTTGGCCACAAAATAAATTCTGACAGAAGCGCGTCATTTACACACCAATCTACTGCCTAACATGTTCAATATGCTATAAAACATTTTTTTGACTAGACGTTTAAATAGATATGTACCTTTACATTTTTGTTGCAAATTCACGCGTAACGTGCATAGGTTTCAAGGCTTATAGACCAATTTCTGAATTGATAATTTTGTAAGTAAAAACTTATCTCCTCGAATTTCTCAGAAAAAAGTTACTTAAGTATTTAATCATGATCATCATCATCAACCAATTATGTCCCACCGAGGGGCACGGGTCTTTTCTCTGAGGAAGGTATAGACCATACTCTATCGCGGGGGCCAAATCCGGATTGGTGGAGGCTAAAGAATATACTTAGTAAAATTGGCCCTTAAATTAATGTGCTTTATTTTCATCGAGAAAGGGGAGAAGCAATATTGTTTGTTTCGATGATTTGTTGTGTGAATGGGTTTATAAAGAAATTACTGTGCAAAACAGGTAATTTAAGAAGAAAGAAAAAAAAAACACATTTATTTCAGCAACATTTATGAGACACCTCAAAACAAAGTACTTAACAAAATATTTACAGACAATGGTCACGGTGTGTCTCTGCTGCTGCAATAGGCAGCTGACTCAGCATACTGCCGAGGGTATTATTCCCCAGCACTGATTTTCAGTCAGCGCCCGTCTCATGAGGGTTCCACGCGCGGCTCATCATCATATTATAATAATCATTTCACACTTAAATATAAGTAAGAAAAAATAAAAATTAAAACGAGTACATACACCGATAACAATTACATAGATATGAGAATAATAATAAAAATAAAAACATATACACACACTTACCGAGATTAAAATACTATGGCTAATTACATACATAAATAGAATTTACATAATAAAAGTAATAGTAAGTGTAAACCTTATATATAACTGCGTTATGAAGGTTATAGGTCAGAGTGACGATGCGATCACTTTTACACACGATTTACAATCCATTTCATATTTATAATATCTAGAATTCGTTGCAGTAACGTAGACAACCACGACATCATATTTGTGTAGGTATTTTTTGAAGTCATTCACCCGAGAGTCTGCGTATTTTCTATTATGGTCAATCAATCAATATTTATTTGCAACCAAGTGTAATAGTTTGGTGTTCATTACAAGGTAGCGGTTAAAACTTAGTTGTCTTTTACATTGCAATTGGATACACAAATAAAGCATGCATTATTAATTACTTATTAACAATACAATATTACGTTATGGTTACTTCGGGTAGACCTTTTGTGTGTGCCCATTTCGCAACCAGGCTGTGAGCAAATTCGCTAATTCTATCTGAAGAGGCGAACCACTGAATAAAGATATATTAGTGGTCCGAGCAAAGATAAAGGAATAAATTGTGGGCGCGATAAATCAGTAAAAGGATGGTTTTAATTATACACCCGGTACCATGCAAATAGGCTGTCGCACACTTAGACCTGTACTAGATACACATTCATTAAGAAATTTAATTTAGTTGAAACATTTGTATGAGTAACCGGTGTAAATATGTAGTTTTGATTAGGAACTGAACTGTTAATAATTTAAGGTTACGGAAACTTCTGTACTAAGAGATTTTAATCTTAAATGCGTCAATAAGTCCCTTGCTTCTTCTTCTTCAGACTACATTAGTCCACTGCTGGACACAACCTTCCCCTAATGAGCACCATAGCGCAAGGTTGTGCCATCATTGGGGGGTAATACACATAGTAAGTCCCTTACTTTAACTTAAAAATTGTTACACTAATAATCTGGCACATTAAACTGGCCTCACATTCGGGAGGTCGTGGGTAAGAATTCTGGCTCGTACCCAATGACTTTGTTTTCGAAGTAACGAAAATTTGTCAAGTTTAGTAGCCATGTGTAACTGTGAAGGATAACGTCATGGAGAAACTTGAATGTCAGAGGTTCACATACCTCAGCGCTTGACATTGCTAACCGCGGTGGGCAAGTGTGTAATTAAGTCCTTACTCTCTCGCTTTTTCTCTGAGAGAAGGCCGTGGAATGGGACGTAAATAGCCGTAATAAAAAAAACTGCATGTCTGCCGATCGTTAAAAGTACCCGACGTATTAGCAAAGTGGAAGGTTAAAAGTACCCGACACGATGGTCAGACGACATCGTGAGGGTTGCGGGTCAGAGAGGGATCAGATTAGCACACGACCGTGAGGAATGGCGCAATAAAAAGAGGCCTATGCCCAGCAGTGGGTTGATGTGGGCTGATTATAGATATATAGAAAAGTACCCGGAACCGGCTTGCGTGCATGGAATGACTAATGAACGTTGATGAAGCCAAGGTGATCTGCCAGCCTCGTGTCAAGTGGCAGTCCCTGGTCTATGCCTACCCCTCCGGGAACAGGCGTGAGGTTACGTTATGTGTAAAAAAAACTGATAATGTACTGTTTTAACAGTTTTTAGTTGACTAAAGCATAGCTAGCTGACAGCCAGTTGGCTATAGACATAAAAAAAATAACTGACATCTGTTAACAGTTGATTATATCTATCACTAGTGATTATATAAACCTTGACTCTCTGTTTCTGATTCGAAATTGTGATACTTTTTGGAAGAATGGCTGTGCCATTGCGGCCGAATCTATTGTTCTACTAAATCCATTGCCACAACACGGGAGAACCATAAATAAATTAGAGTTACTGTACAATACTTGAATAGTACTCGTTTTCTGATTTGCATTAAAACAATACTCACCTTTGTTGTAGTTGATCGCTCGTAGAACACCATGATGCGGTAGGAGCCACTCTGTTGTGTCATCGAGGCGGAGTGTGTCATGTGACCAAGGTTGATGTACTCATTCATAAAGTCGTTGAAACGGACGGGAAGCTAGTAAACCGTTCGTTGACAATAGTCATTAGAGTTGTAAATACTGAGAAATCGCTTTGCTGTTAGATTTTCCCAGATTTCCGTCGTATTCAGAAATCAAACTTTGGTATTTCAACGTACCGAGAGTCTTAGTATGTTAAAACAAAACTGAAGCATAGTCTTCTCGAGATGGCACCATACGACATTAATGATTTTTTTTCTCATCAAGGGAATTAATAACTGACATGTAATTTAATTTATCTTATTTTATTGTAATTTTAATTAATTTTATAATGAAACATTGACATTGACATGTAATACTATTATTATGAATAAAGTAATCTAATCTAATCTAAAGAATTTAAATTCCGTTTGCTGAATGACCTGTACTCATAATATGTTAGCCGGTGACTTCCGGCCATATTTATAATGGAGAAAATGGCAGCGGGAAAAAAAAGACACCACTCCGATAATCTCTTCTAAAATCCTCTTAAACTTAATACTAACATCAGAGTATATATGATTATACACCATAGGTTCCATAGGTTGTATTTTCCCTCAGCAGCCCGTCGCGTAGCTTCCTGGTAGAAATTTTCACAGAAGTCTTAGTCGGTGATTTCCTGGCTACTAGCCAAGATGTTCTCAGTCTCCCAAAAACGTCATAACTTACCCAGGTTGGTTAGAGTTACAAGATACTATGGGCTAAGCTAGATAAAGGTCACGAATCAATCATAATTCCGAAAGTGCAGCACAACCACTGGACCTATCTAGAACCCATCCATCTAATTAATGGATCGGACACTGAGTATAAGACAGTGAAAAACTATACCTGGTTTCATGAGCAGAATTTTCTGCAGTAAAAGGTAGTTGTGTATCTCCACCTTTACGAAGGGTAGCCAAACGGCTACGAGGCAAATGTAAATAAAGTTAATTATTGCTAGTTAAGTGATTTCAGACTTACTGAAAATATATTGCTGAAGCTTGCGGCGGTATTCGTGGTCTTGTAGTATTGTTATTGTAGTTCACAACATAATTGTTGCTGTAGAATTTATTTTACAGTAACAATAAGTGCCTGAATTATTAATCGCCATAATTATAATGTGTTAACTCGATTTCGATTTCTGTTTTCCGTTTAAAGAAGAAGAAAAAATATTTACCGATATAATAGGGAATAAAGAATATTCTAAAAAAAAAAAACAATTAGCGAAATCGGTTCAGCTTCTCTCGAGATTTGCCCTTACCAACACATTCGGCGATTCATTTTTATATTATAGATAAAAGCAACACACATGCCAATAACAAAACAAACTTAAAACATATTACCACACAACATTTTTTTAAAAAGAAAGAAGTACGAAATGTCGCGGCGCGTCACTGTGGCTATAAACGGAAACTGACAACGTTTGCAGTGCTTCTCGCTATGCTAATCAACTAGATCCCTGATTAGTGCTAGACTATATGCTACAGGCATACTGATGATGTCAAACAGCGGTGTGGTACTGTCAGTCAACCTTTACATAGTTGCAAAGTCACCCGTAGTGTAGTTACACTACGGGTCAACCTTCAACTTCATCAACCTTCAATGTTGCACTCTACTCAGTTGAGTAGAGTGCAACCGTGAAGGTTGATGTGTCGGCGAGTGTACTGGTAAACGGCGGATTGGATCGGATTTGATTGCGCGTAGACGTGGCCCAAGATATGTGGGATAAAATTTTGCTATAAGTACACGAAACTATTCTGTTAAAAGTTCATGATCCTAAGGCGTCGCATCTTACCAGCGGCTAACCATGACACGGCTGCTAAGAATTCACACCTAAGGCATGGCAAGCCTTGTTGATTTTATTTAATTTTATTTACAAAAAAAATCTTAAATTGATTACTGAATAATCGGGTTTATCAAACGTGATTTTAACGCCATCTTGTTTCGTTCAGTCGAAGTCTGTCAGTGCTAGGAATCAGTCGATACGGCTTCCCAGTGTCGTAAAGAATAAATAGTTGTTCCTTTCCTTTAAACTATCTTAGTAGTTTCTATTCAACTCTTAACCTGAATTTCCTATAAGCCTTAGATCATGCAAAAAGTACTCTCTACAAACTCCCCATTAAAAAAACCTCCCGTAATTATCACGAAATTTGCTATAAAACCACAAACCACTTTGTGAACGCAGAGATACGCCATCTCCAGCTTAAATGAAAAGCCGCTCAAAACGCAAAGTGGTCACATTACTCGCATCAGTCGCTCGCCATCGTCGCTTTGACTCGCGCGCCACCGAATATGAGTGTTATTTTAATTATAAACATTATTTACCTTAATTAGCGGTGTTAGGGTTCCGCGCGCGAAGGTTTTAACCCTTTCCGCGCTTGTTTTTGTCCCTTTGCCAGCCGTGGATGTGGGCAAATGTTATTTTCGGCTTGTTTGCTTGGGTACTTATTTTTATTCTATTTTGTGGTATTTAAAGTCAATATTAAGTTTGACCTAAAACTGAGTTTTAGGACAGTTAAGAAAAGGAGACGGATACACTTTTATACATTCTTGGGCCTGGGTGAAAAAGGTAAAAGAGATGTCAATTTAGAGCTTATATATTAGCAAACCATCTCGGAAAATTCTGCGGATTTTGGCAATCTGAGAGCAGAGTTATAAGAGATTTAGTAAAAGTGAGGCTATGCAACAAGCTGACAATGAAACTTATACTAAACTTATCCGTGTCCGTACAAGTTAAGCAAGATCGTAAGTCTGTAGAAAGAAAGCACTAGTCTGAGAATTATAATAACAAAAACGACAGGAAACACGCTCAAAACGCACTAAACGATACGAGAAGACGCTCTATTATTCTGAGAGAAGACGAGTGATCATAGATTGAGTCAGGGAGCTGTCACGCCTGTCACTGTTAGCACAGACCAAGGATGTTTTTCTTGGCACAGACACAGATTAAAAATACAGTTGCCAAACACGGGTAATAAACAAATCGATCCGTAAACGAGAATCAATTTAAAGATTTATTTTCATCAAGTTAATATTTGGATTTTTTTAAACTGTTGAAATTAAGTATATTATAATATATTTATTTAATTTAATTGAATCAATCATCTGGCGCAGGAGTTTTTTATTTAATACATGCAGACTAATCGATTAAAGTAATCGGTATCCTATTTTATTAGGGACATAAACTTATTTTTAAGATTTCTCGTCTTCCAGATTGTGAAATGAGCTCATTTTTTATATTTTAAAAATAGAAAAATACAACGCTTTTTTTAAACCATATCTCAACTATTTACAATCGGGCCCAGAAATCCCCGTCTCCTTTATAGTTAACAACGGGAGTAGTAGCGTTTTATTATCTTTAGGTTACTAAACTCTACCATCAGAGCCTAGTAGGATTCTCAATTCGACGAGTATGTTTATTATTGTTTATGTCATCGCATTTATTTTGTTGACTCTGTCAAAAATAGGAGTTTTTGACAAACCAAACAGCGAATTCGGCTTGTTATTGGTGTTGCTTACAAGCTACACAAAATTGCCGAATTGTGAGGAGATCTACAACTACGTTCTACGCTTCAGTTTGAGTGCATTTCCATATTTGTGACGTCCTTGCCTGCTTACCATAACACCATAGCATAGTTCAGGACAAGGACAGTAAATTTGTTGTGTGAAAGTTATCATAATGATGTGGTTGGAAACCCAGCACACGCAAGTTCGCCTCGCGCTAGGCTGGTTTTTTCCGTCGCCGCCCTCGTGTCGGCAGCGGGCGGTAAATTGGAGGCTTCGCTTTGAATGCCTCATAATTAGGATGCAGTTGTATGTTAAAGCACACTGCCACTCAAGTGTTCGTGTGTTTGCTTAACTGTGCGTTGCGTTCGTTACACGTTTTACTGGTACTAAAGAACGTTGTAATATTTAGCTCGATTTTTTTTGACGCGGCATCTCAAGAAAGGCTTCTTTTTTATATTTTAGCGTTCCGTGTTCCCGAGCTTGTCAAAGGCGTTTTTAAAAAAACATTTAGGGGGGCAAATAATGTTCGTGGACTGTTTATTTGACCTTGAGATTTAAAAACATATCAATAATAGTGTACGCCGCGAAAAATACAAACCATAGTCTGACAAGCTACGTCTTGCAGATTTAGGTGTAACTACTAATATGTAACTGCCTTTTTGGTGAGTTAAGAAATCAGAACTATATTTCAACGTATAGAATTTACATTCTGTTGAATAATAGTTGAATAAACAATGTAAAGGGATTATTATTGGTCCAGCGGTTAAAACGCTTGCTTAACAAAACAGAGGTTGTGGGTTCGAATCACACTGGAAGTAGAAACGCTAGATTTGTACGAATGACTTTAGTGTTTGAATGATCTGAGTGTATTTCCATGTTTGTGGTGTCCCTACCTGGTAACGATATAGCACAAGGTATCCTAGTTTGGGACCAGGACAAGTGTTGTGTGGAGGTTATTATTATACACATGCTTTTCAATAGGGACCACTATTACTACATCAGCTGCGATATGGTGGTATTATTATTGAACATAATAGTAAACATATCTGTAAGAAGTGCACGAAAGTTATGTACACGCATCGGCTTAAATCTGCTGCTAAAGTGTATTATAATAATAATAATATTTGTAGTTATTCGTGATTTTAGGTCTGTGTTTCGAATTAGTTAATCTAAATTCATAACGAGTATTCTATTATGTTAAATATTTAAGAGTCTATAGTCTAATATGCGTAAACCAGTAATATATTATTTAAGTTGCCGGGCGCCGAGCATAAAGCGCTGGAAACGTGGTACTTTTCTTATTTACACTCGTATCACTTTTTGTTGTGATATTGTGGTAATTTAAGGTTTTTTTACATGCTATTATTTTATATATAGAATCAGGCGTTAGTTTGCGGAAATTCATTATAGCATAAAAAGTTAAAATTACTTTGCTAAAAACCTATTCAGAGGCTAAAAATACTTTGCTAAATTCCGCCCAAAAATCCCACAAGCACCATGCGGTTAGTTAATGCACCGCCCTCCCTCCCACTTTTTCAAGCAGTAGCAAGACACGAACACACCACCAACGACTCCAATACTTGTGTGAGAAAACACGCAAATACATACTATTATTTTAAACCACAATTTTATATAATGGTTACAATGATCCACAAATGCTCCCGTCGAACGAATCACTTGTCACCTTGTACAGGATATGAAGAATTTGTTAAGTATTGTATTATTTATATTTTATTTAGAGAAAATTGTCAAATATTATATTGACTGAGAGGAAAAGTCTGTGCCCCGCATTGGGACGTTTACAAGCTACATAAAAATATGTATAATATTGAATAATAAATCATCCCACTGCCCGTTTTATGATAAAAATGGGAATTTTGTTATACCCCGTACCTACTTGTTCACTTTAAAGTGCACCGACTATCCCGCAATGCAGGCACGGTTAAAAAGCTTATAATTATCGTTGCCAACGCCAGGGCAACGGTGGCAATTGTTTGCTAATTAATTGGTGCTAAATTAGCATTTTCATCAATCGTGATTGCATCGTCGATTCGCGGGGCATGCAAATACCGCGATCGCTCGTTAAGTACACGTAAATAGTAATGGTGGCTGTCCAACTAATGATGGTCAGTGTTTAGGATATGTTTGGTGAACGCTCATTGCTGATGCAAGACCTGTCAAATGCAAATGCACTAGGGCTAGGGTAAATGGCGCCAACCGCCAGTTTACAGGGGTCCTTTATGGTGCGTATTTTGACTAGAGTATGTATTTGTTTATACACACCAGTGTCTGAATATACGTTATCGTTATCAACCCTTGTATGTCCCCACTGCTGGGGCACGGGTCTCTTCCTGCATCGCAGGAAGGTTAGGCCATACTCCACCACGGGGGCCAAGTCCGGGTTGGTGGAGGATTGTAAGACAGTGGCGGGCCTTACTGTCAGAAGTTATCAAGCCGCCCATAAGGCCTCTGACATGGCTTAACGACTGCCATTATATGACAGCCGGCACCAACAGCTTAACG